>JAEAOA010001148.1:0-577500 GCA_016746295.1 Potamilus streckersoni | reverse complement strand
GTCCTTGAGATGGAACCCCCAGCAAGGGCACAGGGGATGAAGTGCATGGAAGCTCCTGCAATTTAGGGATTTTTAGGGGCATAATTTTAACCATCTAACAGTAAAGGAAACCCAAACTAGGAAATGTTCAGTTGTTAGGAACTCATATTTATGTAGTTTTAAGATGGGTTAGGTTGCTTTCTGGATCAATGACCTGTATTATTTTTCAAAGGATGGCTTATAATTGGGTAAGTGATATTAATGACAATGAAATGATGATGGGTATGAGGGAAAAGCTTGATTGAACAAATATATTTGTAACAATCTCTCTACTGTGTTATTTTCCTTACCTTTATTCTGCATGCTCATTTGATATAAAATAAGAAACCAATGCATGTCCTCCTAAAATGGTAACAATGAATGAATTTATCTGAACTGACATCATGAAGTAAAACAAATTTACCTGTTGCATGCAAACTATATCATCTTTCTTTTCTCATTATGCAATTCAATTTACCTGTTGCATACAAACTATATCATCTTTCTTTTCTCATTATGCAAAACAATTTACCTGTTGCATACAAACTATATCATCTTTCTTTTCTCAGTATGCAAAGCAATTTACCTGTTGCATACAAACTATATCATCTTTCTTTTCTCATTATGCAAAACAATTTACCTGTTGCATACAAACTATATCATCTTTCTTTTCTCATTATGCAATGCAATTTACCTGTTGCATACAAACTATATCACCTTTTCTCATTATGCAAAGCAATTTACCTATTGCATACAAACTATATCACCTTTCTTTTCTCATTATGCAAAGCAATTTACCTGTTGCATGCAAAATATATCATCCCTTATTGCATCACAAAGTATATAAATTTACCTATTGTATACTAGCTATAACATTGTTAGTCCTTTGTGAAGCATAACAGTTAACCTGCCCAGTGCTGGATTTAGACAAAGCACGGCCATAAGTTATTGGAAGCTATAGAGACCATATTTGGTATAAAATAAATTTGAGTGGCCCCTTCAGACTGAGTTCAGACTTTGAGGCCCTAAGCTGTAGCTTGTTTAGCCTATGCCTAAATCCGGTCCTGAACCTGCCTGCAATTCCACATTATGACTGCATTGTTATTTGATATTATGACAGTGCCATGCATTGTTTATTTGTCCCCCAAAATGCAAATGCAGTGAAACTCTTTTTTTAGATGATGTATATAGTCTATCATTCAGATATTTTTACATACTTTTTTTCACCTTTCAATTAAACATTGTTCTTTGTTTGATCTTGCAATAATGTCAATTGTGTGCATTTGCATTTACTAACCAATGATTTTTTTTTTTGTGTTTAATGAACACCTGACCATTATATATAGCTAATGATGGCCCATATCTTTTGTCACATGCATGGGCAGATCAAGCAATATGATGTATACATGAAATTTCTCAAAGACCATAATGACATTAAACTGCTTGTATAATATAAATTCTCAAATTCTGATTGGCTGACTATGAAGGTTTAGTTTCTCACATGATAAATTTCTTAGTTGCAATTGGATGACTGCAGAGATCTGTTTTAAGAAGTGTGTTTCCTTAAAGGGTGGAATCTTTTACTTGGCTATTGCAAATATATTGGTTCCAGCTAGTACTATTGTAACAATTTAGAATTAAATGATGTTACATGTCATGTGATGTATCAAATTTATTATTGCCATCTTTAGAGGGAAATGTCCTCCAATAGCATTGTCCAGTAGAGCATAGAGCATAGCATATTTGTAGACAAATACAACATGAGAACAGTTCTCTCAGCAGAGGGCAATAAGTAGATCTGGTTCTTCAGATATGCCACTATTCAAATTACATGAGTTATGAAAATATTAATTTGTTTCTATAGCAACATCTAATGAGAGACTGTGATATATCATTTACAGTTTAATAATAATTCAATAAATGCAAAATTAGTCATTTTTTTTTACAAAATGTGCTGGACATAATTTACATAAATAGCAATATTGATAACATTGTACTGAATTGTTTTTATATTTTTTTCATGAAATGTTTTAATATCCAAATATTAGTGTAAATTGTAAAACATAATAACATTTATATTTTCACAAAGTAGTGAATTTATTATGTTCATGATTTGATCATTAACAATGTTCATTGTTATATAACTGTTGATATTTGTCATCCAACAAGAATAACATTTTTATGACTTCAGTTGTCTGTCTTTAAACTTACCATATATACTCACTTATAAGATGGGTCAAACTGCAAACTACAAAGATCCTGATTTGCCATTGCATAATTTGATGGCAGATCTTGGTCTGTACAGTATGTAGTTGGATCATTTTTATAAGTGAGTATATACGGTGTGTGTTTGACATTTCAAAAATGTTGATGGTCATCTGTTACCTAAATACACTCCAAACACTTCTTTTGGAGTACTTCTGTATTTGCCTTTACAAAATAATTGGTTGGCTGAATTAGGAAAATAGGTGGAGATTTTAACTGCAGTGGAAGAGTTAGAAATTATAAAGTCAGAAACAAGATAAAGTACTGTGCTCTAGCAGGAGCTTCCGCAGAATTATTAGGGGTGGGGGCAAACATGTAGATGTAGCAGTCAGGTATTAAAGTTTATGAATGTGTGTGTGTTTTTGATTGGGTTTTTAATGTAGCTTTAACAATGTTTCAGTACTATCATTATAAAGTCTGCAGTGTGGCAGTATATAGTGATTTCTAGCACTGGGACATCATGCCACAGACATGTAGTTTCATGTCCTTTTTAGCCATATTATCCTAACACCAGCCAACCAGTCCTAACACTAACCTCTTACTTAATGCTGAGCACCAAGCGGGGCAGCTGCTATAACCCTTTTTATAAATCTATGTTATGACTGCCAAGTTTTGAACCCCGACCTGGAACATCTGAGGTGGATGCTATAACCACTGGCCTACACTGGAGTGGTCAGTTTTATAGATGTAGGACAAAACATGTTTAAAGGTGAAATCAGGGTAGGCGTGGAAGTGGCAGCATGTGCCCTAGTAATAATGAAGAAGATGAAGAAGAAGAATGACTGGATAAATGTGACAGATAAATAATAAATGAAATAAAACCTATGGGTTCTATCAATAAAAATAAATAAATATGCCTATATCTATGAAAACAGTTACTAAACACCATTCTCAAACCATCTCCATTCTATATGTTTATAAGTTTCTTTTATTAGCTTTATATTTACCAAATTGCTCAGTAAAATAGTAGACTCTGTATGTTTTGTTAATAAAATTTTATCAGTGATATATGGGACTAGTTATATTCTCCACCCTGTATCTACACTACTTATAAGCCTAGTCCAACATGGCCCTGCACTCACAGATTTACTATGTTGTTTATTCTACTGATTAATGAAGACAATCTGCATAGACACAGTTCTGGCAGCACATTTTGTGACAGCAGAGGTCTGTGCATGTTGCTGTTACCATCAATGTACAAGCAAGTATATACAATAACTTTTCAAATAATCATTTTGATACAGATATTTTGTTTTGATAAATTAAATTAAATACAGTTCAACTTATCTTTCATAAGTTATATATCACCTATGTTAATGAGAAATCTCAGTTTTTTCAGCCTCTAATTTGCAATGGGTTGGTTGTGTCAGATCATTTTGATGATGTCATAACATGGTAGGATGCACTTGAACAATGACATTATATTCCTCTTTGATGCTAATAATACATGTAGCTGGAATATATCATTTTATTTTCACCAAAATATAAACAGTTGTGAAAAGTAATCAATGTACTTGAGAGCTAGCACTGAGAAAAAGAGTTTTCCTGTCCAAAAGATTTCAGGCTTCAAGATTTCCGGACTTCAATGATGGCTCAAGAAATGGGAATAATATTCTTTGGAAAACAGTCTCAGGTGGTTTTCTTGCACAGGTTCTCCAATGTTTTTTTTCTTCATGAACAGTTTGCATGTAGTTATTCATTTTTATTCATGGCACCATAAAAGCTCATTGACAAAACTGTAACACCAGGTGCACAATCATCCATAGATATAGCTGCAGGTTTCATAAATAGACTACAAAGCTGAGCTTACTGCACTGTTTTGGATAATCTTGATACATTTAGAGAACTTGTGTGTGTGTGTGTGTGTATATATATATATATATATATATATATATATATATATATATATATATATATATATATATATATATATATATATATGCAATAAACTGACGACGAACAGTACGAAACTAGCAACTAACTAGCCTAAGCGCTTTCGACTCTTAATGAGTCTTTTTCAAAGGCAAATACAAAACATAGTTACGACAAACAAATAAACACAAAAACGTTGCGTTTGTAAACCTCTACATTTCTATTTATAGTTTTAGCACATGTGAAGATAGAAATGTAGAGGTTTACAAACGCAACGTTTTTGTGTTTATTTGTTTGTCGTAACTATGTTTTGTATTTGCCTTTGAAAAAGACTCATTAAGAGTCGAAAGCGCTTAGGCTAGTTAGTTGCTAGTTTCGTACTGTTCGTCGTCAGTTTATTGCATCTATTTTAATTAATCCCTGACAAACGTGATCCCTTGGTGGATCCAGTACGCTTGAGAGGGTTGTTATTCGCCATATGATTTATATTCTTTTTATATATATATATATATTATATATATATATATTATATATATATATATATATATATATATATATATATATATATATATATATATATATATATATATATATATATATATTCTCACAACCATTTGCTATTGATTCTAGATCATGATGAATTTCCACACAATAGTCAATCAATTAAATATAGTACTCAATTTCATCATAGTCCTTTCTGCTTTCTATTTTCTGTCCATTCTTGTGTACAACGGGACAAAAACTATGCAGAGATCTGAGTGAGAGAAAAAAAAATTGTGGTGGATGAAGACCTTAAAATTGACCATAACATAATATGCAAGAATATGATTCGCCGTAACCATTTGAGTGCATTTTCCTGGGATTTATCTACAGTGTTTATGTAATAAATGATGCAAAGATGCAAACTCTGTTGACATTATACTGTAAATTTCATGGTTAAGTGGTACAAGTACTATTATGTATTTAATATTTTATTGTTGTTGCTTCTTAAACCTATAATAATGTTTTAAAATTATGAATTAAATATGAAAAGACTCTCTCTCTCTCTCTCTCTCTCTCTCTCTCTCTCTCTCTCTCTCTCTCTCTCTCTCTCTCTCTCTCTCTCTCTCTCTCTCTCTCTCTCTCTCTCTATGTGGGCCATAGTATCAAAATATGGAAGAAAATCTATGAAACAACAACAGTAGTGGATTTTCGCTTGTGACATCCAATGATATCTCTGGATTTATGAATGATGGTAAAAGTCAAGTCAACCCAACCAAAGAATGAGAGAGAGAGAGAGAGAGAGAGAGAGAGAGAGAGAGAGAGAGAGAGAGAGAGAGAGAGAGAGAGAGAGAGAGAGAGAGAGAGAGAGAGAGAGAGAGTTTGATTTATGGTACATAGTACAATAATGACTTAGATCAACTATATATTTTGCATAGTTTCTATTTCATATTAAATTCCATGTGACGATACATGACTACATGAACGTTCATATGAATGGTGTAGCAAACCATGTGTTTATTGTGCTCTACTTTCTTAATTAAAACCATCATTCATATTTAAACCATAAGTATTATATTGATTTAATCAATGTGAAGAAAAATAGAACACAAAAGAGAAAGAATCAACTTATCAATATGCAAAGGTGATTGTGAATAGTCAAAAAAAAAAAAGGAATAGAGCTACATTTTGTTTCGGACACACTTGCCAGCAATGTGGGGAGTCTAATTACTAGGTCAATAAACAGCTGCCTGTAGTAAATCTGAACACCAATTGTATGTATTTGTACATGATATAAATAAAATATATGTATAGTATGTAAGCTGTATCAATGATATGCCACTCGTTGTATAAAACTTTCATTAAAATGAAACTCAGCAAATATATGTATTTGTATGTGATATAAATAAAATATGAACCCAAGGCTGTGTCCTTTCCCCCACGCTCTTTGGCATCTTCTTCACTGTCCTGCTTAAGTATGCCTTCAGGACGTCGTATATATGTTTTGTATTTGCCTTTGAAAAAGACTCATTAAGAGTCGAAAGCGTTAGTTACTAGTTTCGTACTGTTCGTCGTCAGTTTATTGCATCTCTCTCTCTCTCTCTCTCTCTCTCTCTCTCTCTCTCTCTCTCTATATATATATATATATATATATATATATATATATATATATATATATATATATATATATACACACACACATACATATATATATACACACACACACACACACATATATATATATATAACACACACACACACACACACACATATATATATTTATTTATATATATATATATATATATATATATATATATATATATATATATATATATATATATATATATATATATATATATGTGTGTGTGTGTGTGTGTGTGTGTGTGTTAATAGTAGTTGTAGAATATTGGAGGTTGTGGTGGTTTTGCTTGGTTGGCTGGTTTGTCTTTGGTTAATATGTCCGACGCTCGGCTACGAACCGAGTCGATCCTTCCCTAAAATATTAAGTCTTCGGGAAAATTGTCTGCATTACTCTGTTTAATGTGTCGCGTTTAGAATAATTATGGAACCTTAAAACTGAATCCATAGTGCATTAAAATTTTATTACAGTCAAGCCAGCAAAGTCTTTGTAATGGGTCACTTCGACTTGTTCTCTACGTCAGTGTTAAACTTGAAAGGCCGGCATCTAGGGCTCATTGAGAATTGACCCGGGCATCGCAACACTGTCCTGAGAAAGTACACATTAGAGCTACCGATTATAACCGCTTAAAAAAACACCCATGTCAAATAGTTTTCTTTTTTCAAAAGAAAGTTTATATGCATTGTATTTCTCAGATCCTAAGCTGTCAAAATCTGACGAAATTATCTTTCGAAAAATGTAGGAACCGCTGATTACGATTGGTCAGTTAAAATTAAAGGTACACCTTTGAAGAAATATGAATTTAAAAGTAACGACCTTGGTTGAAATTCTTTAGTCCAAAATTTTTCTTGGGAAAAGGACAAGTCTCGGCTTGACTCCGGGGAAAACTTAGAAAATAGTACTTTTCTCGTTAAACAAATAAAGGGGACCAGGTGGTTGTTTTGTAAGAAAAGACAGCGTTTTGTAAGAAAAGACAGCCTTAAGTGCTGAGACGCATAAGTTCTAAAAGAGAAAAGCATTAAGGGAAACAGCTCCCAGGAACAAACGGGGATAGTCCGAAGACGGAAGCTCGGAAATAAATTAAGCGTTCTGAACAGAAAAAAAATAGGAAGATCAACGCATACACGTGGAGGTGGGGAGACGTGTGATACACGGATACAAGACAAGAAGCGACGCTAGGTGATGCAAATCATAGGTGGACATTGTGTTCTTTTCACCAATCGTTATCATGATGAAATAAATCCAAGATAGAACACTACTTTTACATTCTGCTTACGTTAACTTGTTGAATTGAAGTTGCCACTTTTAGTTTGTTATTGTTTAAGGGAGCTCGTATTATATTAATTTTAATCGACAATCTTTATCAATTATATGCTGATGTTTTATCTATCCACTCAAACCGGGCAATAAAATCGAGGTATTTCATTTTTTGGAAAACAACGGCCAAATCTAATTAGCCATCCCTCTTGCAATTTGGGTATGTTATAAAGCTTGCCAGAAGCTTTCCGTGGATCAGTGGTTGTTTAATCCGGGGTTCTTTTTTCACAAGTTATAGTGGTCACTATGTATCGCGCGCTGGCAAATGTAGGGCCAACAATAGGGGGAGGGCAACCGGGAATATATCCCTGGGGCCCAGGCCCGTAAAAGGGGCCCTGGCCGAACAACACTTTTAATTTTTTAAAAGAAACATTTTGTTTGAACAAGAACTAGGAATGGCCCGGGTGTTGTTACCCCAGGGCTTGTGATCGCTCTCTACGGCCCTGCCCATAATAAACCTATTGGAAGAAACTATATAATCAAAGGCTTCCGAACAATATGTTGTCTCTTACCTAACAATTCTTATAATTATTATATAGGAAATCAAGTAAAATTTAAACATTGGTATTTCTCTAAATGTTAATGGATAAATGTAGTACATGAATTTTAAGTAAGGATAAAAATGGGAATTTCTGTATGTTACATAATACAAATCATCCAGGTTTATAACTATGATCGTCAGATTCAGCACTAAATTGGTTTGCGGTTCATTATTCTGAAAAATTAATTTGTTATAGACATATTTGGCTGAGTGCAAACTTGCTGAACACAAATTTGATGAACCAAGCTGAAATGATAAAATTATGTGTTGACCATTTGGGGGTTGGAACTGAAAGCAGCATGTCAATAATCTTCTAATATTTATTGATAAATTGAGCTATATACATTATAAGTATAAAAGTAGCGAGGCCCATGCAATGCTGTGGGTGAGTACAAATCAAGATCCTACGTTTTTACCTTGGGGATTTGCATGTTTGTTGTGTTGGCGGGAGGGCAAAATTTGAAGTATGGCACCGATAATATATTTACGAGTATAGCTGCGTGTTCTGATGTGCAGGTCAGTATGTGCATGAAAAGTGGTGCAGATTTTGTATTTTTTTTCCTGCACGTTTAGACAAACTGTCTTCTATGTCCTCCATATCTCTCTAACTGATGGTAAACACATATCACCTGTAATCGAAATATTCTCGGGTTTTAAGATGGACAAAGAAGAAAGTCATTGAATATCATATTTTGTCATCAGGTGATACTACAATTATGATGTATGTAATGTAACATATCATTCTCCATAGCTAAAGAAAACAAAAATTCTTCTGATATATATTTCTTTCCACCTTCCAACTAGACCAACATGTCGGTCTCCGCTTTTTTTTTTCTGACAGAACTTATAGGGAGATTAACACGGCGTAGAACTTAGTATGGACTACTCCCCAACAATGTTGGTCTCCGCAGTAAAACATCCACACAAAAAAGAGGAGACCTACTTGTTGGTCTACTTATCAACTAGTTGTCATCAGAGTTTTTAAGAAGGATCTAATGAAAACTAAAAAACAATTAGGTCTGAATCACCACCGCTTTAAAAAAAAACAAAACAAACAAATTATATATGATTTTTTAAAAATTATTCAAAATATTTTTCTTTTGCTGTTAATCTCCGTTAAATACCAGCTGTTCCGGAAGCACGTGTACGTTTACCACAAAGAATTGTGGGAAAAGAGTATTCGCCATTTTGGAAGCGGCGGTTCAACATATAACATAAGAAGAAAAATGACCGATGCAGGCTTTTTCAAGGTTATAACGCTTCTTTACTGTACAAGAATATTATATATTACATTCAAAGAAAACTTTCGTGCACAATATATACTTAAATGTCTTTATCATATATCCACTCCTCACAGATGTTGAAAGTGGAAATTTGGTAGAGTGAGAGTGGAGTCGCTTTTGTACTATGTCCGATTCAGATTGCTTACAGGAGACGGTGTCTTGTATTCCGGCTACTGAGTATAAAATGCATCTAGGATGAATTTTTTATTTGAAGAAACATAACGCGTATTTTTTTTACAACAGGTTGTATGAGGTGTTGTGTATATTTTCCTTAATGACTCGATCACCACCCAATTATCGCTAACTTCCTGGTTGAACCATTGCATGATATAAGCACAGGAGTCTGCAGTTTTATCAATAAAGCAAAGCACGACGAAATTTCTGACATGAAATCACCATAACGTATTATAAAATAAGAAAAGGAATGCAAGCGTGACCACAACCCTCCGCTCGATTCGAATTTTCTCGTGCGTCTTTTATCCATTCAGAATCGCACGAAGACTGAAAAACTAAACAAATCCATTCAGGAAACAGTAATGTACCTTCACATCACTCTCACAACCATCACATGAATCCAATCTGGAAAAGTAAACCATTTGAAGAAGTAGCCAATTTCTTTTAGTTTCTGCTCTGCAGTAAATATGCATAGAGGCCTTATAATTGTTCCGAACACGCCATAGAATCTGTTTTCTTTTAATACTAGGGAAATTTAATAATGCGGACTGCGTCAGTTGAATTTGCTCACAATGATGAATGCATCATGAAAATGTTACAGTATATTACTATTTATTTTCACATTCCGTGTTGTTCAATTTCCCAAGTATTAAAAGAAAACAGATTCTGCACCATGTTTGGAACAATTATTAGAGTCTTATGCATATCACTGCAGAGCAGAAACTAGTAGAAATTGGCTACTTCCTCTAATGGTTTACTTTTCCAGGGTTTGTGACCATAATGGTGAAAATAAATGTTATTTTGTCGGATTGGATTCATGTGATGGTTATATGAGAGTGATGCAAAGGTACATTACAGTTTTTTGAATGGATGATTTGTGTTGTTTTTCAGTCTATATGTGATTCTTAAGGGATAAAAGATGTGAATAAATTTGAATCGAGCGGAGAGTTGTGGTCATGCTTGCATTCTTTCTTATTTTATAATACAGTTAAGGTGATTTCATGTTGTCAGAAATTTTGTCATGCTTTATTGATAAGACTGCAGACTCCTGTGATATAAGGATAACAGGCCAAATTGAAAATTTCGTCTCAGGTTAATAAATACGGTATTTTTAGAAGGTCATGGAATGAGAGTTAACAAATTAGTAAATAAATTATATTCCTTTTCATGGTTTTTGCTCATAACTAGTGCAGACAACATATTTTATTTTTCCAAAAAGTGAGCATTTTTTGTACAGTACATACTGAATATAAATGCAGTAATGGAATGCTTTTTGGGGTTAATTAATGAAATAGTCACTAGAGAATATAACCAAACTTTTTGAAACATGAAGTATAATTTACTTATGTATGAGGTATATAAAATTAAATTTTGGGGAAATTTGTCACTGCTAATACAGAATTTGCAGCTTTATTTACTCAGAATTTATAATGATTAGTGTATGACCAATCTAAAAGCCAAATCATGGGAAAAGCTTGTCTTTATTCATGTTTTATTCAATTAAAAGTGAAAAACAAAAGGAATTGGTAACGTCTACCTCTAAAAAAAAATCTATAACGACAATGTAACAAGACAATCCAGGTATTTATTGCTAATAGTCTACCTGTATGAAAATTTTGTTAGTTCAATTCATCTAAGAATATTGTTTATATAAATGTAGGTTTACATAAAATAATTTTTTCTGTAATATTTCCTATGAAAAGTTAAATACAAGACTATATACATTTTATTTTTAATTTCTTTGTTGCTTTGTAATTGCACAGTTGGATTGTGCAGGCATTTTTTGTCATAGCAAAATGAACTTATTTTTAATATATTAGCTTAACCCTTTCTCTCATAGAGTGTATGGCCTTTTAGCCCTTCAATATGCATGTAGCAAAGTTACCCAGTGCTGCATGCTACACATAGGCCTGTTAAGTAGTGAAGAGTATATTATGTTTAACAAACAATTGTAACCATCAAGTCGGTGAAGCCGCATGACCAACTTTACTTGCATTTCTCATACTCGAAATTTACAAGTTCTTTGTCTGCATCTACATCATTAAATCAGCTGAATTTGATAATTTATAAAAGCTAATTGCTTCCTACATCAGTATCAGAGCCTTCTCCCAAGTTAATGAAGTTTTCATAGTTGTGATTCTAATCGTAAAAACTCAAGCAAGTAATGAACGATATCCGCGACCACAATTTTGGAGAGACAGTTGCGACCCACTTACTTTAAATAGCAGATTTTGAGCAGAGCATAAACAGTTACCATGTGATCTGACATAATGGTCATTCACACCAATGAATGTAGTATCTTATTGGGCTTTTTCCTCGAAGGTGGTGTTAAGAAAACCCGCTCAAAATGGCTGCTGTTTACTGTATGCGAATGCGGTAGAGGCGCCAAAAGGCACTTGTATGAGGTAATGGGTTAACCAAAGTCAAATAGTGGTGCATAATACAAGATGAGATTGAGCAATGAATATGCTACATTCTTGGTAAATGAATATGAAGAGCAGGTATGCAAATGAATGTTGCAGGATGTGGAGAGAACCTCCAAATCGTTATGAAACATGAAACCCCAGAAACTTACTTTAAAACTTGTTTAAAGCAAGGCAGGCAGTGGATAAAATTGACATGTATACCATCAGCCACTAAACTTAAACTATATCCCTCTTTCTCTATCTGCTGCTAAATTACCTTGACAAATTTTGTGAAGCTCTTTAAATATTTGTTATTAATCTAGGGGGTCAAATACAGTTTCAATTTTTGCCCACAAGTATTGGGCAGACTTGTCTCTCCTATCTGAAACTTTGATAACGAGATCAATTTTTTTTTGTTTTACTACATTGACTTGCAAATTACATTTTGCCAAAAGATGACATTTTCTAGTTTTAATATATAAAATTAGAATTAATTTACCTTTGCTTCAGTTTTCAGCATTGTTAAAAGAGTTTGTTTTAGACACAGGCACAGGGCTGGTGACTTTAAAGAAAGTCCTGACTTGAACTCCACAAGCCATGGTTCCAATTTCCATATGCCCAAGAATGTTCTATTTTTTTTTAATAGCATTTGTCTCACAATGTTGCAATTGCTGTCCTTAAAAGATAAAAAAAACATACAGTCGGACCTGGTTATCTCTTAAGGGAGTGTGTAAAAAAAATCTCCAACATAACCAGGTCACATGATATCCCGGTTCTTAAAAACTGGTAACACAATTTTTAAGATGTCTTTTACCATTGCTCCCATCTCTTGCTCGTGCTTAACTGGAATCCACTACCACTGCATGTTGCAATAAAATACACAAAATGTTAAATTTGATAATAAAATAAAAGAAACTAACCTGGTGTTATTATTTATTCCTTTTTTATCATCATGAGCAATTTATTTAAGAAAAAAATATATGAACTCCCTATATCACATGTAGCGTATGCATTCATACGGTAGCGTGCATAACTTATGCCATATTACACACATTGCATTGAAAAACAAATCATGTTTGGCTGTACTCGGAGATTTGAATATGGTATCATGACTGAAAAATAGATCCAAGAATATCACAAACGAGAGAAACATCAACGAAATGCTTTCAGGTACCTGCCATTCATGCATAACACGGTGTTAGGTGCAAATTAACCAAGATTGCATTATGTCCAGGTTAATATATGTCAGTATCTTGCAAATATAGATCAATATGATTTTGAAAAAAGGTACATTCACTATGAATGCAAATGACAATCCTTTTCCTAGCATGGGTTACAAAGAGTATTATTAAAGCAAGTGTTGATGTTGTGTATTCTATTTACCCAGTAGGCATCAGTGCCAGCTTGTATCAATTATGATTCCAGATAACAAACAAATAGATGTCTGGTGGTGAATAAACATATCCAGCAGCTACTAGCAAACTCATTCTTTGAATTTACCAACAGGATATCAAATACAAAGGTTATTTTATTGCAAAGCAAACCAATCCTGGAAATAGACTTTGGATTCTTTTAAGTGTGCTGATTCTTTTATTCTTTGTTTTTTTTTGTTTTTTTTCTTCAGCCAACTGTGGTTCCCTTTAATAGGTATTTACCAGAACTTTGAAAATAAAACAATGGCAGCCAATTTTTCTACCAGACAGAAAGAAGAAATATTACAAATTAAAAAACAATAAAAATAAGCTTGAGCCTGAAAACTAAATTATGGGGCCTTGACTGCCATTGTATAGAAACCAAATACCTTAGCTTATCCATTCCTGTGCATATATACAAGTGTATATAAGGGATGATATTCATAAATTTTTTCTGCTTATTTTCTGTTGCAAAGTACATTTATATGCTGTTTCATGAAATAGCTGAATGCATTAAAAAATGAAATTGTGCCTGTGTCACCGGTGCTGAGCATATGTGAAAAAACATAAATGCTTTTAAATAGTTTGTTGCAAATCAGAATCAGATAAAACAAAAGCAGACCAATATTACTTCATGTTTACTAAAAGAATGTAATGCAGTGCAGATTATGATGTTTATAATTTTAGATATTTTGAAATTACTGCTGACAGTGTTTGACTATTTTGTCATTAAATGTTATAAAATAAATTTTGTGCATATAGAACAATTTCATGACTTGAACATTCAGGTGATCAGCAATTTTCATCAGCACATTGATTATTAATTTAATTTAATTGTATCTCCTTGATTGTTTCTTTTATATATGGATTTCTGAACATAATTCAGATCTGAGATGTACCTTAAGAAACAAAAGGGAAATGATATAAACATGTAGCTGATGTCTATGATTCTGATTTTCATTAAAAAAAAAATTACATTGTAATTTGTGCCCTCCTGTCTTTGTAAACCATTGAATATTTTATGAAGTGAACATGATATATACTTAATAAACTAATCTATTAATCTACTCGTAGAAACTTAATATAGAAAGAACACTAAATAAACATGTGACTACTGCCGTTACATATCAAAATTGTGAGTGTAACTCTTGTCAATTTTGATGACCATTTCTTTTATAATTTCTTCGAGATTGACGTTAAAATGTTGCATCGGACTGAAACTTATGCAAACACATAACTGGGTTATGGACATAACAGATCAAGCGGGCAAAAGTAGCATAATAAAGGATTTTTTTGGGACTGGAGCAAAAGGCTTGACATCTGCGGGTTGTCGAAATAACAGGTTGAGATAAGTAGGTTCGACTGTAGTAAATATTGACCTGTGTGCTTATTCTAGTTTGAAAATGTTTTACTTAATGCTTTTAATATTGTTCATAGCAACTTATGTTTAACCGGTGTTGCATTACGCTAGGGTAAGTATGAGCAAAGGACAGCTCAGTTATTATTCAATAAACTTAAAAGGTCTTGAATAATGCAATAGCTATTAAAGGAGACCATTAAAAATAATCAAAATAATCAAGTATTTCTGCTGAAATAATTTTTTGTGTTCCTTTTCCATTTTATATCTCTGCCATCCACGGACAGCTGATTTTTAATCAGATCCCAAAGCCATCATGGACCATATTTGATCCCTTTATTACTTCTACAACCTCATAACACATTTAGCATATGGCCTAAACTCTCCAGATTATAACAGTAATCAGGTAACAGCTTGTCATGTTTACATGCTCCTCATTACTCTGCCACACCTTGTTGTGCAGGTTGAAATGACTGCTGGAACAGTGCTGATACCCTAACCACTTGATTGGTTCTGACTGGTTCTGTAATGCACATTAATATCCAAAAGTAATTTGTCCTTCTGCCACAAGAATCACATGCACATAAAAGTCTTTGAAGTACCAATTATAGGTAATTTGTTCCTTATTTATACATTGCATTTCATTTTGTATGCAAAGTTTACAGCTTTCTGTAGAAGTATATGTCTGCGATCTTAATAAAGGTAAGGGGCACACAGGATAAATTTTAATGATTTACTAGTCTTTCAACATGTTGAAAATAAATTCACATTTCATCACTGCAATTAAAGTTTTCTTGGGCAGCTAGATTTTTTTTTCCCCTGACAGTTCTGACTGACACCTTACATGGAATACAGGAAGGTCCAATCTGAAATTAGAAAGGCTAGTTAGTACTTAAATTTAAACTTGTCACCTTGCATTACAGGGGACGAGTGCTGACCAGGACAACAGATTCTCAGACAAGCGGAAGAAATTGATGAAGTCAATGAAATTTGGTGATGGCCTGGAAACAAAGGTGAGTTTGATTTATAGTTTGTACAAATAGAATTCATGATTAAATATATTGCACAAGTTTTCATGTTGAAACATGTTTTTAGCAGCTGTTTTTCTTAGGATTTTAGCATCCCATTGTTGTTTATATAGCAATTCTGGGCATATATATTATCCAAACCTGATTTTCATATATATTAGGGAGTCAATTTCCCTATGGGTACAAAGAAAAATTTTATGACTATTTCTGGAACTGATTAAAAGAGGAAACAGCCGGCCATATCTTGTAAAGACATTCATCTATAGTAATTAACTAGTTTATAGAGGAACTTGAGCCAAATCATTCATTTTGTTAAATTGTAAAATTACAATAAAAGATTATTCTTGTGTTACTCCCTTCTCCCGTATGTTTTGCGGAGGTAAATATATACAATTGTCAAAAGCAAAATGGCAGTGACACTTTTCAAATAGGAATCAACTGATCTCTGATCATTACATAAATATAGCAGGACATAATATTAAAATTTTCACCACCACTCAGGTTGGAAATAAAATTGGAAACCAGTTGCAGGAGTCCTCATGAATGCTCCCTGACCTTACTCAGATTTAGTGTGTGGCAATCACTTGGAGCTTTAAGGGTTGGTTCTTCAGGGCTATATGCCCAGGAGAGTATCCAACCAACAAATAAATAATTCACAGTTGAGTTCATTGTTTTTTGGCTTTTGTTAGCTCTACAAGGGTGCATTAACCAAGTAATGAGCCGCTTTGTGATGGTCTCTGACAACAGTATATCAGTAGTAGTGTACTTCAGGTTACAGGAAGGTACAAATGGACCTTATGTTTGTGTGGAGGTTTGGAACCTCCTTTTGTGGGGCAGCCTTAGAAGGGATTACACTAACAAGTTTGTAATCTTCCCAGGACAAAGAAAATTTTGGCACATTGATCAGGAAAGGCAAGATATGGTCTCTTTATCAGTCCATAAAAAAATTCCTGTTCAGATGAGGGAATGTGGAGAAGAAAACCTTTAGTGGGCTTGCTCGAAAGAAGACTAAATAGAAACTCCCCATTTTTGTTTTCCCAACCACATAACAGGACCTGGGCAGGGGATGCCTTTAGCCTTAAGTAGGATCATCAGTTAGCTTACCCCTTCATCCAGTTAAGTATGATTTTGCAAGTGATCTACAAAGTCACTGATCAGCTCATTTTAATAGTGTCTCTGTTGACCCAATGATCATGGTTCAGCAATTTTTGTAGACCAGCCCAGGACATTGCTTCAGAAAAGGATCTTGTAGCACTTTGACTCTCATCTGCACAAAAAAAAGATTCTCCACTTTCATCCTCAGCTCATCTCTGGCAATCTATCAGCCAGGTCAGGTTCTTTAGCCAAGTTGCTAAATGAATTCTTTAAGCCAAAGCATACTTGATGTCCAAGATCTATGATGCCAAGTGGGGGGATATTTAGAGATTGGTAAAGTAGGAAATGTTTAATCCTAGCTGTCTGAGTGCAGTGACTGAATTTTAGTTTCTTTTGTGCTCATTTTTGAAGTCATATAGCCAAAATGCTTGTTGAAATGACCAAAATTATACAGAAACCTTAAATCAGTATTGTTTCCGTGAATGAGTATTGAAATTAAATAAGCGGATTGCATGCTGCATGCTGTTTATGTTGAGCCACATCTGTCCTAGTTTGAATGCTGGCTGGCTCTATAGTTATTTGAAGCCTGTGACTCTCCCCAGTAAAATCTAACTTCTATTGTTGGACAATCATATTACCTTGTTAAGCAGATTCAACGTAAAATGTTTTGGTTTTTTTGAAAAAAATAAAGATGACGTTTAGTTGATTGTTGTTAGCACTGCAGGTAATGGACTGGAAGAGTTTATGGGATCACCTGTTGTAATTTGTGCAGCCATCTGTTGGCCCAAGTTTGTCATTGTTTTGCCCACATTCATCCCAAGGTCTATTTGGTCATTGTTCATCAGTGATGCTTCTAGGACAGGGATTGTAGTTGTGAAACAATTTATCAATACAAGAGATGGAGAATCGATACATAAATTGATGTTACATTAAATTTGATTGGTACATTGTGCATACCTTCCATTTTGAAGGATAATTGGATAATTGGAGTTGGGAATGTGTTAATGGAGATGCTAGTGAGTGATTTTGAGCCTTGTCAAATATGAGTTGGATGTATATGTTTAATGGTCAAAAATAGATGGTATGATGATATGACTGCCTTTCAGGGGGTTTCAAAATTAAGATTAGAAAAGGGTAGAATACAGGAAATGCCAATAAAATACAGACATTTAAAGTAGAATGCAAGTTTCATTTGTATTTTGGTCAGTTTAGCCTTGTGGATAGTATACTTCAAAACTATATCCATATCAGGTTAAAGATAAACTGAATAAATGTAGATTAAAAAAAAAATGAAATTTAAAATATCTCAGCACAAATGGACTATGGCATTGATGGAATAAAAACCTTAATACTTCATCATGGAACAAATAAGAAATCTGGCATAGTTGTCACTAAACTTCTGCTTAAAGAAATTAAATTTAAATTAATGAAACATCCTTTTTTGGAGCATATGTATCCAAAAGATAAGATCTGAGAGCTCTGGAAAATTGTACATAATTGCCATAAAGGCAAGTTTCCAATATCTTGAAGCTGCCAAAGCTAGTTATGTATATGCCCCTTCAAAAGGAAGCCCAGAACAATGATAAGGAAAAGAGTATGCTTAGAAAAAACTAAAAGTAATGATTTTGCAACTAGATATGACAGCTTTTAAAGATTTTGATTTCATTAGAGCTCTAAGAAAGTGGAACAGGAAGATAGATATTGAAGTATTACATAAATATTAAACTATGGCTATTTCCTCCTCTTTCACATCCTCCTTTTCTACTCCCCCTTATTTCATTGACGAAAGGTGATGCCCCAATGAGAAAAAATCCTGCCAGCATCTCTTGTTAACTTGTATATGGGCAACAAATTTGGAATTTCCAATTTTATTCAGAGATCAAAGCGCCAATCAAATAAATAAAATTAGCACAGAATCAGTGATTTGGCAGATTTCCAGCTGCTCAAGTTTATCACAATGTGTAGATTTTAAAATATAGAATAGGATGTGTGTTGTAAATAGTTTTTCTTAACAAATACAAAATACAAATACATGTGTCAGCTCTAGATCAGATCTTTGCAGGAGGAAATCATATTTTTTTGTGTGGAAGATATATCTTCCAAGTTTAAGTAAAACATGAAATTGATAAGATGTTTTTAAAGCATTCATGCAGTGAAAAACAAAGGGCTTGGCAGTGAAAGTTGGTTACATGGAACCACCTTTAAATAGCTTAAAACATTGGATAAAACTTGCTGACAACTAACAGGTAGCCCGTTTGAAAGTATTTTTTGTTATTTTTTCATTGATAAGAATTGCATATAAAACATGATAACTATAAGTGTATGTGTAATCTGCATGCTGGAAATACAGCCAGTATGTCAACTTGCATAAAAGGGCACCATTTACCTTTCAGAGGTGGAAAGACAATTAAGTTCATATGTGTATCAATATGTATCATATCAGAGGCTGTGTATCATGAATTGTATCAATACGTAGCAGATGTGTATTGTTTCACCCCTAATAGAATGTGCATCATTTTCTCCATTCATTCAACAAGATAGACTGTCATTCATTGCTGATACTTGTACATGTACTAACATTTTTGCACTAATGTACTAACAAAAAATTGTTTATTCAGTAAGTCTTATATTTATCCCACACAACCTTAAATTTGTTTACAGGTTGATATGTCAAAAGTTAATGTGGACATCTTAAAACCATGGATTGCAACCAGAGTTACAGAACTTCTTGGCACAGAAGATGATGTCATCGTTGAGTTTGTATATAATCAACTGGAAGAAAGGGTAATTTAATTCCCATTTGACCATTGTTTAAAGTGTTTAATGAATGTAAGTTTCTTAGATCTTTGCCTTTCTCTGATCAGGAATCATCCTTCTTGCTGTTATAAATGTAGAACCTTCAATTTACCTTCAGATATAGATACATGTAGCTCAACATCAAAATGAATAGGATGCTGGAGCGACATGAATAATGAAAATGCTAATTATGTTTTATATGTTCACTTTCAAGTCTTTTGAAAATGTTCACTTTATAGTGAATATAATGATATGGTGCATTACATTTCAAAGGCAGCACTCACTAGTACTTGCACTTTGTTACATTCTAGTAGTTTTTATACATTGATTGTGCAGTGGAATGTGAAGTATCTGTTATAATGAGCACACATGACCCAAAAACTGTTAAGACTCGAGTAAAGACTATTGTTTCTCATGAATAAAGCACATATATTAACCATGTAACATTTGAAATTATCCATATCAGCTTTATTGAACAAATTTTTTTAAAAAAATTAACAAAATTACCAAGAAGATTTTGAGGATTCAAATATGCATGTAAATAGTTGATTAATTGTTCATTGCCTGTTATTAGAATTTTTTGTAAGCAAGTTTAACTGATGCTTGAACTGTTTTCCTAATCAGCGATGATCTTAAAATATTCGATCGCCTCCATGAAATAGCAGTCAAGCAAGGCAAGTTGCAGGGTACAGGTCTTTGCTATCATATAATGTCAACGGATCGCTCGCTCACACGGACACTTGAAAGATGACAATTCATCGGTGGTTTGTACACCTATCTAAAGTTAAGTATGGCCATTTTAGAGAATTTCTACATGTATGGTGGAGTACTCAAGAAATAGTTATTGGTTATGTGTTGGAATCGAGTGATCCTGTGGGAAACAGGTTATAAACACTGTACATGTCATAAAATGTAGTTTCTCAGCTGTAAATAACTATTCATTGTGTTCTCATAATATTGTAGGCTGGTCTAAATTGTTCATCCAGAATCATCATTTGAACTCCCAAGAAGGGTTCTTCTAGGAATATATCAAGACCTTTTAATGTCTGTTGCTCTTCCCAATTTTGTCTTGCCCTTGTAAAATTTAACAAAGAGAGACAGTGGTTGCCATTTCTTTTATAGTTGTGTCCACAGTTACTTGGATACTAAAATTTGTCTGGCATGCATAATCATCGTAAGACACTGGGATCACTTTCAGACATTGGCTGTTATGTCCGATTAGTTCAGCTGTAGGGAATATATCAGGTGGACACTGACACTGGGTTCTGTGGAACACTGCTGCATGAATGTGTTTTGCCAACAACCTAAGATTTAGCAATAAGGTTCTCTGTTGATTTGCAAGATTATGGATGGGTTCCTTTTTGGACAAAATTTTTAATGGCAAGGTTTGAAGGAGTGGAGTTTTGGGGTCTTGTTTATCATAGATGAAATGTACATTCTCATTTTTTAACTTTTTTCTTAAAATGACACTTTAGGACATAATTTATGTTTATATATTTGTAATTCGATCCATTAGAATCAAGAGTTGAAAATAAAGTGACAATTAAGTCCCTTAGAATGTGGTGCCATTTTATAGTGTATTGATACATGGACCAAGAAATCTTCATCTATAACTGTTTTTTATTGGGTGGGAGAAAAATTGAGAAGCATGGTACAGTTATTTGCAAGAGATTTGTGAGAAATACTGCATTTACTGTATGATGGGACCAGTTGTGAACAGTGTAGACCTTGATCTGCAATTGCATGATGCTGTGACAGATCAGGGTCTTTGTTCTTTAGTGAGCTTTTGATTTCAAGCAAACATTGTTTGCTTGGATGTTGTTTCATGATGCACCTGCAGACCAAGGTCTTTACAGTTTGCATTTGGGCATGCATAATTGCCTGTGTATACCCAAATGCAAAAGACATTGTGTACATTCCTTGAATATCCATGAATTTTTATCATTGATCTTGTACCATCTTTGCAGCATCATTTGGCAAGTTTCTGTACAATTTGTAATGGTGTATAGTTTTGTCTACTTTGTTTGAATGTTGTATGCTTGGCAAAGACCTTAGATACAATATACTAAGATCTGAAGAGAATGTAGAAAAATTCCTAGTCTTCAAACAATTTCACATGAAACAATATCTGATCCGGTATGTAGTTCATTACATTTTAATATTGCACAATAAAAGAATGTCTAAAGTAATTTTTGTTTTGCTACAGAAGCATTCTTAAAAAAGAAACAAATAAAAATATTACTGAATATACGAATATTCCATTTTTCATTTCTTTGACTACTGATGGATTCTTGTGCCAAAAGATATAGATATCAACAATGTATATAAATGTTTTACCCCCTCCCCAATTTATATTTGTATTTAACAGCACCCTTTGATGGTAAAATTGTACGATTCTAGTACATTAACAATATTGGTGCACAGTGTTTTTTATGTTTTGGTTTTGGGATCATATCTTTATGGAAATGAAAATGATGCAAGCTACCAGAATCGACAAATGGAAGGCAAGGCTTTATAGATCAAAGGTTAGTAAGGGCTGTTCCATTAAAAAATACATGGGACTCAGGAAAGGCACATTTAAAGTGGGGTACTTACCCATATATGCAATTTAGAATTTTCTTATCAATTTAAAATGAACTGTGAAATCAAAGTACACCGGATATATTAAAAAAAACAAAACAAATGTCTTCCCTGGCTACCATGTATGTTTAAATGGAACAGCCCTAAGGTCAGCAATAGAATTGCCATTTGTTGACTGCATTTTATATTGTGAACACATCACGTCTCAGTTGTGTTCACATAAGTATTACACTGAAGATACTTTGGAAACTAATTAAAATCACAATGGAATGTGTAATGTACCTAGTTGCTTGCAACACCTTGCTGCTAAACTGCTTGAGCAGACAAACTTCTTAAACCTGGATCAGGTTAACATGTACCCTTGTGTAGTATGGACATTTTTTAAAAATTATCCACTAAACACCGGTTTAATGTTACTGAAGAAGCTCATAAAATTAAATTTTGCAACAATAGATATATTAGAAATTGAAAAGACATTTTAAAAATCGATATTGTTGGGTGCATTATCATTATGAGAATGAAGCTTGCTGTAGAATCTTTGAGTTTAATAATTATAAACCTGTTTCTTCATTTGTTAACTGGAATAAAGAAGCTAAAGATTCTGTTTAATAGGTTTAATTCTCTTTGTACAGCTTAGATGGCTTCATCTGACTTTGTTCATTGAATAGGCACTTTTATACAGTTCAAGTTTCAAAGTACTTTTATTAAGGTTATCATTCAAGACCAATTGCTTGGATTGATTCTCATCTTGTTGCGACAACCCTAACTATTATTTGATCTGTTGATTCTCACACTATTCTGTGATGTGATGATACAGTTTCTAAGAACTATAAAGTTCAAAAGCATTTCATCAAGGATATCATTAGAAACCAGGTACTTAGATTTTCCCCAGTTAGTTTTTGGTTAACCTTGCTGCTGTAACCAGCACTGTCTCTCACTATTCTTTGCCCCTACTACTCTCCATGTGACTGACTGGTTTATCCATCTTTCTTGATCTCAGACTTAAGCATTGGGCTGACAAGAGTAGACTGATATCTAGCAAACATTGTTATTTTTTCTTAATGCGGTATATATTGCATGCTTACAGCTTTTAAATCTCTTCTTTAAGTCATAAACCCTTGATGTGTAAGCATTTTAGTTTGTTAAAACAAAATCTTACAGGATTGAAGGTTTGGTCCAGACATTTTGCAAAACTTGTTCTAGCATGATGGCTCTTTGCAACCTATAGGTTGTAGATGGAGTTCTGTTAAGATGTTTCTCTTTTGGAAGACACTTAACTAATAAAAATTAATAAAATTTACATTTTACAGTTGAGTTTTTTGTCATTTGAAGAATAATTTAGAACTATAATGTGCATTA
Source organism: Potamilus streckersoni (assembly GCA_016746295.1). Classification (NCBI taxonomy): domain Eukaryota; kingdom Metazoa; phylum Mollusca; class Bivalvia; order Unionida; family Unionidae; genus Potamilus; species Potamilus streckersoni. The sequence goes on along the minus strand of JAEAOA010001148.1, from coordinate 553,879 downwards.
TATCATTGATATTCTCCTTTTTCCCTGTTAGTTGTTAATTTGACATATATTTACATAGGTCTTATCAGGGCTAATCTGGGACACTTCCCCTATGCTTTCTTTCCACAGTTTCCGGATCCGAAATCTATGCAGATAAATCTTACTGGCTTTCTAAACCCAAAGAATGCAAGAGCTTTCCTTTCCGAGTTATGGGAGTTGCTGTGCAGTGCACAAGAAAATATAGGTGGAATTCCTGCCAAGTTTGTAGAACAGAAGAAAGAAGAAATTAAGAAAAGACAGGTATCTGCTTTATTTTCCCAATTTGTGCTCTAATTCAGAGCTTTAATAAGCTGCATGTATGCTTTTTTTTTTTTGCGAACAAATCAACTAAAAATTTATAAATGATAAAATGCTTTCAAATGATGTAAAATAATATATGTCAGCTTATTCCATAACACAAATACTGTTCTTGTTGTATGATGGCATATTTGATTAATATATGTACTGTGTTTTTCTGATTAGTGCCATTATGTGCCATGCATGTTTGAAGTGATAGTACTTGTTCATTGTGATAACTGACATGTGCCTGTGCTGTGTTGTTTATTTAAAATATATTGGATCCTGATAAGTAGCCCTGTTTATAATAATATAATTGATAAAGAGTTTAGTTTGAGCTCACTGTAGCTGGCCATTTGTGTTCTCTATTCCATGACTTCAATAGTTAACTTATTTGTAATATAAGAAGTTTTTAATTTTATGTTATTGTAAAAAATTATATTTTTGTCCTTGCTAAAATTTGTGGATTTTGGAAATAGCCCTATATTTCCCCCACAAAAGAATCATGTTCATCGTTATGATTTTTCCACAAGTTTAATGAAAATGACCCATGAAATACAGACTTATGGAATAAAAACGCAGATTACAGAAATAAGATTGTTTTGTGGTAAAATCTGAATCCTGGCTTGGCCATGTTTGATTTCGGCCTGGGTTCCATTTTAGATCTTTTGGAATTAGGAAACCAGACTAATTTTATCAAAGTACCTTAGAGGCATTAAACTGTGTTTTTTGTTATTCAAACTTTATGATCAAGCAAAATGGCATCCAACAAGCTACTTGTCAGGACAAAAGGGACAGTAAACATCTTAAAAGTTTTAATAGTACAGGAGAATAAAAGGGAATATTCAGATCTTGGGGGAAAAGTCATGAAGGGCATCTGTTAAATTCAGTGAACATTGTGTTGATTTGAGTATGGCAGGAAAGATGATCACTGTTGCCACAGCCCATGTAAAAAAAAATTTTACAGGAGGTATTTGTGGTTCATGTATACTTTACAAACTGTAATGTTGAACTCAATGTTTACTTTCACTACATCAATCTTGAATCTCACCTCTGGAATTTTAAATGCATGCTTTCCAGCTAGACGATAGCAGTACATGATATTTTGTTAAATTTACTGATACAAAATTGACTGACAGGGTCTTGTTAATGTTGGCAGGTCAGGGTTTTTAAAATAGTAAGTCAATGAAAATTTATTTCCTTTAAAAATTTAGAATTAGTTTGTGTATGTAAGGACATGACAGGATCTAACAGTTCATTATGCTTTCTTCATTGGTTTCAGGCAGAACAAGAGCGTATACAGGCCAGCTTAAAGCAGCATGAGGAACAGATACGAGCAACACTGGCCAAGGAGCGAAAAGAGTCAGAGAAAAAAGAAAAAGAAAGGTATAAGGATCTATTCTATATTGATTTTCACTCATTTATTTGGTTGCATATAATGCGTGGCATTGACCATGGTCTGCCAGAGCATTATTGTGTTCTACTGCAGAGGTCTCGCTAAGATTTTAAAACTAGGAGTCCAGGAAATTTAGGAGTCCCACCAGCAAAAGTTGCAGTCCCCTCTAAGCCAGAAATCACGTACTTTCTTAATCGTCTTAATAATTTTTCCTTTTAACTACAAAACACCCATCTAAATTTGCAAATGGCATTTTGTACAAGTCTCTTGATTTCAAGTTCGTAGGCAACATTTATGCTGCAATAACCGGAAATGAAATAACAGCGATTGTACTGGGCTTTGCCAATGTCGCAAATTGCAATTATGTTTTACATAATGACAACAAAATATACCATCTGACCATACTTTTGGCTACAACATTTTTGGCTTTTAAAAATGGTATATACAGTCTTGAGGTTGGAGTGGAGAAATTCAAAGGCACCATGACAGGAAGTCACAAACATGGATCTAAAAATGTATTTGAATCAATTGTTATATAAACAAATCCTTATTTCATATTGACCAACCACCCTAACAATTAATTATGTCACAATCCGCTTATGCTGATATCTGGCCTTGATACTGTATGCTGTAATATAATCAAACTAGCTATGCAGCTGACTAGCTACAATCGACCACCTCTGAGGGCAGAAACGTTAAATGACAGTATTCGACTACACAACAGCAATTTTTAAAAAAATGAAGAAAAAAAAAAACCAATAAAAAGTTTTTGCTGCAACTTCAGTGAAAACTGATTACTTCTGAAGAACCGATATATACTAAGGGATTATTTTAAAAATTGTGTCAATGTTCTACAATTCATTTGATGTATTTGTTTTGGCCATCAAAGGAAGCCTATAGCAGCATCTTCAATAACACATGCACAAGCCGGCGACCATTCATCAAAGAAGTTAGCAACAAACTAAAATAAAAGCATTGCTAAAGTTTTTATAGTGATTAGAACATATTTATTTTGCCGCAAAAGTTTCCTCCTTGCAACAAAAATGTGTACAGAGTACTCCTTTGTGTATGATTTTTTGCTTCCCAAATCAAAATTTTGCATCCAAATACGTGTAATTAAGCGTTTCCGAGATATATCTGTACTCTTGTTAAATTTTCAGTGATTTTCATTATGTGCATAAGTAATGGCTGATCTGGGTTTGAGCTGTTTGCACTTGGGTTTGTTTTATACATGAGTAAAGCTTGTCCTTTTTATACAGCTTGCCTTGATATAATAGTAGCTAGACATAACAATCATTTTGATATGTTTGTCCACACCCAAGATTAACCTCATTGCTTAGATTGTTATACTTATGTAATGTGACAAGTTATTCAAGTACAATTGACTACACGTTATTTAGAATTTAAATGCATTTTGATGTCTACAATGCCAAATAATCAAAAGTTCAAGGGTGGGTTTGACATGCATTTTGTGGCCAGCTTCATATTATATTAAAAAGTACTTGTCACTTTCTTAGTTCTACTGGTGCAATACCAAGAGAGTTTATGGGATGACATTTTGTCCAACATCCATAATCCATCCATTAACACAAGTTTCAGTGGTTATGCTACCAGGCGAAGTGGGCAAAAAAGTCACCTGAGAAACGCAAACTTCGCCTTCTATTAGGAAAGCAAAAATTAATTCGCCATCTTATTTTTCGTATGTAAAATGTCTAGATTACGACTTTGAGATGCCCCCTCGCTGTAGCCAGGTTCTGACAATGTTGTAACCCAAGGCCAAATGTATTTACTTGGTGTTGATACCAATTAGCTTACTGTGACGAAGAAATTCTTGCACATTCACCTGTGAGTTTTAATAGCTAACTGACCATTAACCCCTTTCCGGAACAAAATATCACTGCTTGATTTCATTAAGTTGGGCACACTGTGCTATGATGAAAACATAACAAATTCTGTTTCAAAATTTACACATCAATAAGCAAAAAGCAATTTGCTTTTAAAAATATGATCGGTGAGAAGCAATTTTTTTTTATTTCCTTTTTTAATAAATGGAGATTTTAATGACATTATTCGCATATTTTCTGTATAAAATCAGTTTGAAACTGTAAATGAACTTGTAAAGGCAGACATCGCTCCTTTTCTTGATATACCACTTCATTAAACTGTATTCGTAAATAATTGGGCAAATAGGTTCAGAAAATATTTGATAAAATGAAAACAAGTTTTAAACATGTGATAGGAGATTTAGTCTAAATATTTAATAATGTAGGACAGAAACATGATAATCTCTTTTTGGAAGTTCAATGTTGTTTTCTGACGTACCATAATTAGTTTTAGTGAATATATGAAAAATATATCTAGTAATGAAGCAATTACTATATAACCAATGCATATCGTTATTACCAGTAGCTAGACAAATAATATACAGAGATATTAATGAATTTTTGTAACGAAGCAAGTAAGTGAGCAGTTAAGAAAAGCCATCATTCTAAAAGTAGATGCTCTATGCACCGTGCAATACAAATTCTTGGATTTTTGGTTGGGGGTAAAGGGTTCTGTTTAGTTATATATTTAGTTTAGTGGTTCAGTGTGTTGTCTACTTTAATGTTTTATCTGGAACAAGGAAATAAGGAAGAAGAAAATGGTTTGAAGTCACTTGTGCATTTATTCCTATGTACATGTTTTAGGGGTTGTTTCAAAGAATGCTAGAAATCTTTTTAACTGCAATTTTACATAAAACTTGCAAAGAATAAAATAATTAAGTGGTAGTTTATTAAGCATTTTTAACAACTTGCTGGTTACAAGACTCACTGCTATCAGTTAAAATTGATTACAATGTATAGTTTCAGAGTCATATGCAGACCTGCCAACTCATACGATTTTGTTGTATGTCTTACAAAAATTACCTTTAAAATACTGACTTATGACCTTAAAACAAAAAAATGATCCTTGCCAAAAAAATCCGGAAAAAAATTTGTTCATCCGTGTTTGATTTGGATCTGTTTTCATATTAGAATTAGTGAAATTCGTCAGGGAACCAGAATAACTTTGCAGCAACACTTCAGACACTAAACCGCCACTATTTGTTCATATGAAGTGTCTGCATGATCCAAATGTTGATTATAGACTGTTTTAAAATGGCATCTAGCAAGCAATGCATTTAAGATGAAAGAGGAAATAAGCCTCTTAAAAAGTGTTAATAACAAAGAAGAATAAAAAAGAATATTCAGATTCTTGTGCATAAAAGATGGAACTGACATACGTTTTTTGGACATCACACGCTAATTTGAGTATGACTCATGGCAGAAGATATGATTCGTCATGTGCAAAGGAAAAAGATAAGAATTTGCGTCTCGTTGAGAGACAGCAACAAGCCATTGAGCTGCATAGGGGTTCGTCTTGAGTTTGTGCAAATGTACTAGTGGTAAATAATGTCTACATGTACTTTACTATCTCTTCAGTTGAACATGATGCTTATTTTCGCTGCATGTATCGAATACCAAACTTTTAGTTACATTTTTCAAGCTTTACACTAGCAGTTTATGGTATTTTTTTGCACCTTACTGAAAACTGGTCAAACTTGCAGAAAAAAAATCAACTGCCTTACTGAGATGACCGTCAGATTTGGCAGGTCTGCATATGGCCAAAACATACTGCATTTACTTCAATTCAAACACATATACTACAAGTTTGGATAGAATGGGTATGAAAATAAAAACTACAACACATATTTTTCAGCTTGAAAATAAGGCATTGCTCAAAACTTAAAAGCATGCTGCAAAATAGATAACATCTCCCTAACATTTTAGTCTAGCTTGACCCCTGAAGTATTTTTATTGCTACTTTCCTAAACTACCTGGAATATTGCCATAAAACTATGCAAACATTCATCTCAAGGTAAGTTTGGTCTTGTATCAGAATGGTGCTTCTCAGACATTCAGTAAGGCCGTCTCAGTAGCCATATTGCAAATCTTGTTATTGCTACTCCTTTATGTATGGATTTTTCAGCATGGGATTTTCATTAAAAGATTTCATGTGCTTTCTAGTTGATCCTAAATGAAAATGGTGCCAATCTGACATCCAGTATCGCCACAATTGCTGCCATTATGAAAATGATGTTGTCACTACTCCAGGGATTTGATTATTTTGACGTTGGATATTTGTAAAAAGACTTACAATAATGTTTAGTTTGTCATAAAGAAAAATGTGTTCAGATGCCCAGTCTGGCCACCATGGAAGCCATCCTGAAAATCTGATCTCTGCTCCTCCTGAATGAAAACATGTATTAACATCTGCACACAAATTTCAGCTATCTGCATAAAAGACTACAAATTATTGGGTGGCCATATAATGTGCATTTCACTGTCATATTATAACACTCTGAAAAAAAACATTTGTCTTCATTTTTGAATTTGTTAGAATTGGCAGGGGAGGGGGTGTATCCATGTTTTTATAAGCAAATCTAGTTTAAATTTCTCAACCTCAATTTTTCCTTGTGCTATAGTCCTCACCCTTTGTGCCATGGAAAATAATTATTTAGATCTACTTTAAACATGCTAAATATTGGCTTGCGTGCTTTGTAAATTGTTGTCATAAGTGCCTATTGATGTTCATTAAGACCTGAAGAGTATAGTGGAGCTGGGTAAGGCATAAAGAAGTAGCTGTATGCCATCTCAGTGATTTTTGCACCTTTTTTTTTACAGAGCACCCATCATTAAAAGATACTACCAAATAAATAAACTTAACTATTTTTTTTAAAAATGTTGAAATGTTTTTACTTTTATTTTTGCAATGGTAGACAAATGGACTTGCTCTAGGCCACATTCTATGGCACATTAAAACAATGCACTTACATGTGTCTTTTCAGATTTCGCTCTGTGGGTCATTTTTAAATACAGCTGTGTAAATGTTGTTTCAGTCATTAAGGATAGTCATAGAATGGTTGATTGTTTGGTGTTTGAAGCATTTTATAACTGGAATATAAATATTTTTAAAAAATGTCTCAGAAGCTCTGATTTCATGTACAATGGAGGGCAGTAAGTTTTGTGTGCACTGCTTCTAATACAAATGAGTAGTAAGCAGAAGTACAGAAATACATTTCTGGTTCGCTACACTCACAGAATTGAGTTGTAATAATATTAGGCAGTTAAAAGCTGGAAGGGCATGCCAAATTGGAACAGGTACAGAGTCTTCTGAAAACTAGCCATATTGCTTGTTTAATGTCATACAATGAAAGGTGAGGCTACTGCACAGTATTTGATTATTTTAGCCGATATATCTTTTATTGTTGTAAAAAAACACAGTGTTTCAGAATAGAAAGAAGTGATTCAAAATTTAAAATCACCATAATTTGAGAAAATCCCTACATTAGTATATAAATATGACCTATCTTGAGTAGGAGGTTATTCATGTTATCTTGCACCTGTAAAAGCCTAAGTGTAGATACATTTTCATGGCATTTCTGTGATTCTAACTTCTTTAGAAAACTGAAATTTAATATTTTGTAGACATTCAAGAAGCCGGTCTCCACGAAAGAAATCTCGAAGCCATACACCAAGAAAGCGTTCTGCAAGCAGATCTCCATTGAAACCTAAGTCTGAATCACCATTAAAAAGTCACAAGGAAAAGAGTTTGTCCAAATCCCCAGCTCATAAAGATCAGGCATCAGTGGATGGGGCGCCATCACTAGCAAATGATAAAACAGATGAGTAAGTAGTGTCAGTTGATCATAATTCATGTTTTTACATCTAACAGGAGTTGCTGTTAGTGTCTTGGAATTGCACTCATTGGGTATTGGGTTCAGATCTTGCCCAGTCCAGCCTATTTTCGGTGTCCTTGGACAAAACATGTTATCCTATTGCCTTGACACAAGACTTGATTGATATGCCTCCATTAAATTGATCTGTCAATGAGGGTTACAATTTTAGCAGTATATTTTGACTGTGATGCTTGTAAGCTTCAGAACATGGATGAAACCACTAACCTTCAATGGGTTACCAAATTCTCTTGTATGTGTAGTGACTGAGCACTGAATAGGAGGTGCCACAAGTGGTTTAGTGGCATAAAGCACTCACCTTTACCGACAACTGCCACTTCACCATTGGCTATGGTGGTTTAAGTTTCAAGCTTGACCATTGTGGGTATGTGAAGAAGTTTGCCAGTACTTCTCATGGGTTATTGGTTCTAACCAGAGTTTTTCATGGGTTCTTCCTCCATCCATTATACTCTCTGCCATGTGTAGCCTATATCATGCTTAAAAATGGCATTAAACTCAAAGTGACTGCAAGAACTGAATGGTACAAAGTTATTTCATTACAATAGTATTGTCCAGATTTTTTTGCTTTCAGTTTTGGAATGAAAATATTGCTTAAATGAGACATAAATGGGTAAAAAAAATATCCACTATATATCAGATTAAATGGAAAAGGCAGGAATTCATTTATACTGTTTAGTTTAGTTTAGTTTGGTTTGAGCAAAACATAAAGAAATGTATTTCATTAGTTAAAATGTTGTCAGTTAATTTTTTTTTTGTCTGATTTATTATGTATTAAAATGGTTATGGTAATCTCAAATGCTCAGCTTTGGCAGAAGTTAGGGGTGTGGTGTCTTGAATTGCCTTTGTATTAATGCACATACTTTTTATATAAATCTGGGTACTGGAGAGTTGGGAGTATTTGCAAATCCAAGATCTAAATGACCTCTCACAAACTATATAAATTGCTGCAGTTCATGGAAATAGAAGAACCTTCCTAGGATTTGTGCACAAAAATTGCTGTACAGAATTTGACCATATTTGAAGAATTTCATGGCAGTAAAGTCTTGTGCACAGGGACTGTATGATCTGTCATTAGATATGGCTGCTATTACTATAGACAGAAAACCTTAAACATCTTTTTAAAAAAAACTTGGCTCTATGTGACCTTGAGAAGGCACATAGCTCTCATTTCCTCAGCATTATGTAGGCATTATTGTGTTAAACTTACTGCTGAAACAAACAAAAACTAACTCCTCACAAACTTCTTAACAGAATACAACAAAATTTGAAAGAAAGCATCCAGGCATAAAGACCTTGTAAAATATTACAACTGATGGTGATGCATCATTTACTCAAAATACAGAAAAACCTTTAACTGACTGCTTAAAAACTGAGGTCCAGAATCTTCCCAATTTTAATAGCCTAACCTTATTATCAGGTAATGATGATGTTATAAATCGAACAACCGTAAAATATTAAAAGTCATACTAACCAACTATCTGTGCATTATTTAGATGTCAGCAAAGAGTGAGATCATGTGCTCACTTAAGACAGTTCTGTGCATGACAAGATGTGTGCTATATGTAGTCTCTCACAGATCAAGCCCAACTGCAAACTTCGCTGACCCAGTTATGCCATCGCATAATGGGCAGCAGATCTGGGTCTGTGCAGTTTATTAAGAGTAATAAGTAGAACAAAATAAAATAGACCCTGATCTGCAGCCACATTATGCTATAGCAGATCAGGATCTTTGTTGTTTGCAGTTTGATATATAAATGTGTATATACCGTACAGAGTAAACTTAGGCAGACACTCTTTGAATTGTGTTTAATGATATTTATTCTCTAAACTTGATACCTAGCTAGAAGATATCTGGTAATATAGGTTTGAAAGTTTGAAAACTAATTCATCTATGAGCTATGCCATCTGTTTTAAATTTTAACAACTAATCTTTCTTGATTCAAAATAAAAGTGTACATGTTGCCCAGAGTATTCATTTTAAAGCTTTAGTTCAAAGCTATTGTAACAATGTATTGAGTACCGCTATGGTGTCGTAGCGGTTAGAGCATCAACCTTGGATAGGGGAGGTAGCAGATTTGAACACTGTCTGAATCATACCAAAGACTTATAAAAAATAAAAAGTGTTATAACAGCTGCCTTGCTAAGCACTCATCATCATGAGATTAGTGTTGGGACTGGTGGGCCTAGTGTCTGGATGATGTGACTGGGCATGATGCTACATGTCTGCAGCATGAATCCCCAGTGCTAGATCTCACTATAAACTGCCTCACTGGAGACATCATTGTGATATGACTAAAATAATTGTTAAAGCTGCATTAAAAATACAAATGACAAACACAAAAAAATATAACTCTAGATGTAATAGGGCTTTCATTTACTACAGATAGATTACATTATAAAAATACTCTAGGTGTTTGAACCTCTGGAACTTTTTTTAAATTAAGATCTGTTGTTAAGTGATGCTGAAAAGTATGTTAGTATGAAGTATGATGATTGTTAATTGCAAGATTATCCACATTGAGTAATTTAATTTTGATCTGCAGGACCAAGACGGCTGTAATAAATGGACCTAAGGAAGAAAATAAAGAGAACATAGATGTGAAGAAGGACAGGAGTATATCCAAATCGCCAGAGAAGAAGAAAAGCAAGTCAAAGTCCCCTGATCCCAAGGGGAAAAAGAGGTCACGCTCGACTGAAAAGAAGCGCCGTAGCCATTCAAGAACACCAGACAGAAGAAGAGAATCTGAAAGGCGGCGTAAACACTCCAGAAGCAGATCAAGGTATAAGAAATAAAGTCAACAATATTGTTGTTCTAATGGATATGATTAACTATTTAGATTAACAGGTTTATAGTCTGATTTGCTTCACATTGTCTGCAACTCTTACAGACATATTCATGGGTATATTTTCAAATCGAAGAACTACACTTGACATAGGATTGCAGCTTTTAAAAGAATTCATGAACATAATTACTTGCAATCATAATCGTTGCATCAGTAGCTGTAAAAGTTGTCATAACCCAGCTCAGAATTCCCCAATTAAATAATTAACTGATCACATTATATTCGGATAACTTTCTCTGCTACCTCCAAATTTTGCAGTCCCAGAAAGATAAAAGATATCTGTCTATATATAATGTAGACAAATGGGAGTAATCCTTACAATTTAACTCCTCTTCTTCCTGCTAAGTGGATATGGTTACATACAAATATAACTAGAATCACTTTTACTATAAAGATGTCCTCCTTAGAATCCACTCCTTAGAATCCAGCTAATCTTGAACCTAATTTCAACATCCACCTTTGTTTCAGTGGTACAGAAAATCAAATGTATATCCTGCAAACAGTATTGTTGGTAAAATCCAGTAAATTTATTGATATTTTGTCTTTTGTTCTTTTTCATCAAAATTGAACAAACATTTTCAATGTTGGAATTTCTTTTGTTGTGTCATTTTACGCATTTATTCCAGTTATTATTTATTTCTCCAATGCATTTATTTCCAATTTTCTGTTTATCCCTACACACTTATTCCTTTATTCTCTTCTTTACAAAAATGACAGCAAAGTGCACTAAATGCAAGGGATCAGGGTCATGGTTGACAAAACTGAAATATTCTTACAAAACAAATAGTGGGCTGCAACAAGAGTGCCCTATCAGTTTCTTTTTTGCATTGATGTGTGGAGTTTAAATCCCACATTTGAATCACCAGTAAGTCTCATTGTGTATGTTGAGATACCCCCACCACACAGAAAGATATAGAAGAACGGGCCATATTACAATGCATTCAAATGAAAGATTCTAGCCAAGAAGAGGAATCATGCATCATTTTTCTGAATAATAAGGCATTGTTATTAAGATCATTGATGATGGAATCAGTGGAATTTTATCAGGATAATACTGGAGATAAGCCTTTAGCTGCACCCATTAGGCATGAGAATCCGAAGTCAAATATGACCCTGCCAATTAGGCATGAAGGTGTAGTTATTTCTTTCTTCACCTCTTAAGGCATGAATATATAATATTCATATTACATCTGTGCAAGAGAATGGCTAAGGATAATTACATTTATTATCTGCCTTTCCAGCCATCCAACCATATATGCAGATAGGCACGGTATTTTGCTGACCGACCAGCCAGACTGCACTTTACTATGCCCGATCATAGGGAACTAGATTTAGTCATACAGCTGTCCAGCTGTGCTGGACAAATGGCATAACCATAGCTGACAGACCTCATAATTTTCCGTTGATTTTTTCACAACTTTCTATAGTGATTCACAGATTCATGCACAAAAAAAAGGCATGAATTCCACAATTCTCAATTATTTGCAATTTTCCCATTAGGTGCTAGTTGCTGAAACAGTCCTGTACTGCTAGTCATGATATTTGTAGAGCTATAGCCAAGTTGTACAGTTGGGCAAGGAGTATACATTTTAGTGTGTTTGGTCTAACCAGAATTTTTCACCACCAAGGAAAAAGAAATGCATTACACAAAAAGTAAAGTTTAATTCTGCATTCAGCAATCAAATACTGACATGCATCTTTGCTGTTTGCACACAAATTTTAGCATTGGGCATGGTGGCAGAGACAATGTGAGGAAGCACATTGGTAGCAAATAGCACATAGAGGATGGGAAATTACATGAAGACAGCTTTTACGAGTGTTGGAAATTTTAAGAGTGAAAGATTAGCATATATCATATTTTGCTTGAGTTCAGTTTTCCATGCATGTGCCTATACCACAAATTATTCACTGTTCAACATTTTATCTTTAGGATTAATACTGCAGTTAAAATGTTTTTTCATCTAGAAAAAGATTTGTATTCCACAAAAATTCAAGTATAGATTGGAGTACACCAAACTATTTCTTTTCACTCAGCCATCAAACATTTATATATATATATTATGCTTTTTGCACATTAATTTGCTGCAAATTTTAAAGTTGGGAATGTGCATAAGGGCTGATATTATTGCTTACAATTTATCTGTCATACATGTACCATGTAATAATATTATTATATAGTACATACATGACAGATAGATTGAAAGCAGCAATATGAGCCCCTGTGGGCATGTGGCATAATGATGTGAAACAGCACACTGCTATAGCATCCCCATCCACCCACCCTGATTTCAATTTTAGAGTACTTTAAGCCACATGTTCAAGTCCTGCATGCTACTAGTGCTGAAGTATTGTTTGGGAGCTTGTTTGTTGTACAAAACCTGTCTTTCTCAGTCAGTTGGAGATCAGCAACAATGACAGTGAAAGATTTCCTATTGTGAGAAAAAATAAGACAAACTTTAAGGGCCTCCTTAGAATTTTCAACATTTTTAGTCCCCAATATTAACCAGCAGGCAAGAAGTCCAAACTGTTTTGAAAACAAATTTATCATGGCCTGATTGAAGTTCAAGACTGTCACAGCATCATATCATGACAAATAGCATGAAGTTTGTGTATATCAATAAATTTGGCTGCAAATGTAGTGCATGTAGATAATATAAATATGTTTTGTTTTTATTTTGGGATTTTCATATAATACAGTATTGACAATCGAAGTGGATGGAGTCAATGTCATGATATAATTTTTAACTATTTGCATTCAAAATTCACAAATTTTTATCCCACTTATACTAATTGCGATTCTGGTTGGCAGCTCTTGATATCCCCCCCCCCAACTAGACAAAGGGGATGGAATGGAAATGTCTAAATCGTCCAATCTGACAATCAGACAAATTTCAGCTTTAAAGCAGAAATAGAAGAAATCTGTCCTCTTGCCTCCAACCAGATTTCCTCCTCCACTTTCATCCCTACCTACAATGTCAAGCCTATGGATGTCGATGATGATGATAGTCCATCATTTAGAACATTGCCTATGTTGTCAAAAAATTGAAGAAATCACCAGACATAAGTCACACAAATTTTTGTCCCCCAGTAATGCTAAAGCTTTTTTGCATGAGTCACTTGCCAGCTAGCCTCACATCTCACTATAAGTTGCCATGCACTATTCAGAAATACCTGATATCAGCATGGATATTTCTGCCTTTGGCATGATTGCACAGGTGGATTGACAAGTCTTTAGAGCCACCTGAACTAGTGAGGAGTATTACATCACTTGATCACCACTTGACTTAGTGTCCTTGGTGATTGTGTTTGCCTGGCTGAGAAAGCTGGAAGCAATCATGTCTGGGATTTGGTCAGCCATATTGCCAAGAACATAAATAGGTTTCTCACCACACCATGGCTAATGCGCTGATGACCTCCACCAAAAATGAACTTGGAAGAAATACACTCTTCTCTGAAACCATACCATTTGGTGGTCTTGTGCACCCTTCCATTTGGCTGTCCCATATGTTCACAGACCTGTTTACCCGACCGTATTTGTACGGAATAAAGCCTATCCGTACGGTCATTGAACTGAAAATACGATTTGAGGTTGCATTTATTACTTTTTAAAATTAATTTTTTAAGCCGTTTTTCTTTCCGTTTTGTTTCATTGTATCGTCTCTTCGGTCCGCATCCGCGTCCGCATTTTGTGCCACGTCACTTATTTTGACATTCTCAACATCCATTCGTTTAAACAAAGGAAAATGCCGCCGACAAGAAAGTTTCAGCACGAAACTAATGATGAAAATGGAAAGTCTAACACAGAAAGCAGCATTTTCTACCAGGTTATTCTACTCTGTGGCTATGCTTTAAACCATCGTCAAAAGGAGAACATTTTGTGCATTGCACTGTTTGCAACTTAGACTTTTCCTGTGCACATGGTGGAAGGAATGACTGTTCACGGCATGTGGAATCGGGAAATCATACAAAATTGAAATCATTAGTGAATGGAAATAGAAACATTTTGTCAATGATGAAAGGAAAGGAAGTCAGTGATCAAAACATACTTCAAAAACAAATAACACGTGCTGAGGCAATTCTATGTGAGTTGATCACAAATATGAATTTGTCATTGAGTACAGTTGACAAGTTAACGGAAGCAATGAAAAATAATTTATTAACCTTATTTCCATTCTAGTAAATATTGACAAAGATGATACTAGATTTTATCAGATAAATAAGATTGCCTTCACCTATCTAGATAAACTTATTATTTTCTAAGTGGATGGGTGGTAACAATGTCATAATGTTTTATATCAAGTCGTCCTTAACCAAGTAAAATAGAGAATTGGCTTTAATTAAAATGTTATGAATATGTGTGAAGCTGAGAAAACAGAATTTTTAGAGAAAGTAACTTAGGTAAACAACAATAAATTTGGTTATGTTGTATTTTTTTGTGGTTTTTATCACTATAATATGAACAGGATGTTTAAGTCAGTGGTGTTCAATTTCTGCATATTTGTGCCTTGAAACACAGAATTAACTGAATACCAGCGTCTTTGCAAACTAAGAGTTATTTACACAATATTGTATAGTCATTATGTCGTGTAATACTACATAATGATAATTATAGTATATTGATAGTATCTATTATTTGTTTGCTGAAAATACTGACTGCGGTCTGAAAATACTGACAGGCATTGCTTAAAATACTGACAGGAAAATTTATGGGTAAACAGGTCTGTGTTCATGGCTAGAATTGAGGTGGCCAGAAAAACATGCAGTAAATGAGTTGCCCCTCCTGTCTGCATGAGCTCCTATATCTGACATTCTAATTGGGGATTGTTACAGAGAAGGGACAATTGGTCAGTAGCAATACAATAGTTGCCAGTGATGACAGAGTAACCTTGGCCAGGCAAAATATTGAAGGTCATTTATTCCGTGCTTCTTGCTTGCAGGCAGTGATCAAAGATAAAAATTGTTTTTCCTCCACCAAGTCACACACCGCCAATCATATTGACTTGACTTATGCTGACCACTGTTGACTGACCTTTAGCAGGCTTAAATCAAACTTTTTTGCAAAACAAATAGGGTTATCAAAATCATGTTGAAGTGCCTTGATATCCATCTCCACTCTTGTCATTCCATCCTCTTCCATGTTGGAAACCCAAAGCAATCGCATGAATGCAGACATAATATAAAAAAAGATACCTTTTTTACTAAAAAAGTAGATGGTACAAATTGTAAGAAACCCTGATGGCTTCTACTATAGTCTGTTAGGGTGAGGAAGTCCAATGGCAATTAAAACCTGCAATTGAGCTCTGCAGGCTCAATTGGTTTATATCTCTGCCAAAATTCAAGATGGAGTCATCAAAGCCATCCATCTTTCAGAGTGACGCAATGATTGTGAGCAGAGTAGACTTTATGGGTGAGACCATAAACAAGTGCAGAATCCCACTGGGATCTTCGTTACGTGTATAAATAAAAGGTCTTCTGTGAAACTAACGCTTAGAAAATTTCATCCATACAGGTATAGGTAGTATGCTTAGCATTTTTCCTCAGCTATTCTCCTAATATAATATGATATGGTAATTTATTTGACAGAGAAAGCAATATTTGGAGCTAAAGTATGTTTCTCCAATATTACTTGCATGATCACATTACAAATAATCCCTCCCACCCTTCATCGCAATGCAAGCATCCATTAGGGTTTTGCTCAGGTAAAACAATAATGGTAGCCACCTAGTAGATAGAATTTGGAGATGACCTGAAAGAGTTGTTCCTTTTTTACACCTGAGATGATCTTTTTCCTCTTTTCAGGAGGGATGTATTTAGTGGTAGCAGAGAAAGTAGTTGTCCTAATGTAATAAGAACAGGAAAGAATTATTGGATCAACATAATTTCATAGTTTTGGTGGGTTTTTTGCTGCTGTTAATAAGTACAGAGAAGTCATCATATTGTATGTTTGATTTAGATAAACCTTGTCCTATTACTTAAAGAGGTTAAATGTACTTGAGTTATCCACATCTTTGTATACTTGGATATAAGTATTTAATAGATGGTTAAATATTGCAGATCTCGGTCAGCAAAGAAGAGAAGCCCAAGAAGATCATTTCCTCGACGACGATCTAGAGAGCGTAGAAGATCACGGGAAAGGGACAGGCATTCTCGATCAAGGGAGAGAGATCGGAGGCGATCACCTGTGATTGCCAATCGAGATAGATTTAGATCTCCAGACCGATACAGGTCTAGGCGATCTCCATCACCAAGACGCAGGAATATTTCACCTCGTAGAAGACCTTCACCAAGGAGAGATAGGAGTCCTCCTGCAAGGAAAGAAGCCAGAAGGTATGTAAAAAGAGAGTAAAGAATAATTGGCCTCGGTTTATAGGTTTTAAATTTATGTACAGTAAATTCTACAACAAATTCTGTTTTGATGAAAGTGTCGGCTTTTTCGTAAGGCTACATCCATTTAATGGGAGACTTTTTTTTTTTTTTTAGCTCATACAGGTCAGATACCAGAGGAGTTTTTGTGATGGGCATGTCTGTTGGCCGTTAGCAGTTGTTTGTTATCACTTAAAGAAAAGACTTGAAATATGGCATACAGTTTCATCTTGAGGTCTTGTTGATGATAAAAGAGAATGGCACTCCTTAGACATCTAATATGGTCACCATGATGGATATTGTGTACTAATCCTGGACAATTTGTTGAATCAGCATTGCTTTTTTCTTCTTTTTAATTTTATGTGATTATTAGTTGCTCGTAACTGAAAATTAAGACCTCCAGCAGGGTGCTATTTTGGGCTTCTTGAAAATCTTGTTATTACTGGTCTTTCTTAATGGATGGTTGCATCAACATAGGTTATTCTACATTTTACATTGGGGCTCTAAGCTTGTCAAGTCTAAAGTGCCCACATCTGCTGATAAGTGTCATCTCATCTCTGTCTGTGGGGTTGAGTCTCTCACTCGACCAATGTGGGTATGTGAAAAGCGACCAGTTGATTCCTGTGATTCAGTGGTTCTTGCTGGGACTTTCTTGGTTTATTGATTGTCATATTATTTAGGATTTTCACCAAAAGTCTTCTTGTGAAATCTAGTTGTTTTCAAATGAAAATGGTGATACACAGACATCTAGTATGATTGCCATAATGAACATATTGACAATTTTGTCACATATTCTCCGGAATTGATGTTCATATCGACATGGGAGGTTCTTTGCCAAAAATCATCAATTGTTGTCAAGTTTGCCCAAAATGAAAACATAACCCTACTTCCTTCCAGTATGGCTGTCATAGCAACTAATTTGAAATCTTGTCACTACCGCAGAGTTTCAACATTCAGCACTTTAATTTGTAGCAAAGAAATGGTCTTGAATTCCTGGAAATTCTTTTACAACAGTAGGATGTCAATCCCTTTGACTCTTGTTGAGAAATTAACATGAATTGTACAATAGCACATTGTAGAATTGACAATGTTAAGAATATTTATCAAAACTTGTATGTACTTGCAGTTATCCCTGTTATAAGGACACTGTTTAAATAATTGTGTATTAAACATCACTGGCCATACTCGTAACATTTTTCTTTTTACATCAGATTTGCATTACATGATTAAAAGTGGTTACACTCGCACAAAAAAAACCCAAAAAATATCAAATGTAAAGAAGAAAGAATAATTTAATTTCTCAAAAGAAACATACAACGCTGTTACTTCCCCTTAGCTATGATTTCCCACCCTGAAATGATGTAAATTTATCCCCACAAGATGAAGTACATGCTTCTTGTTGTCAAAAATAAAACAAAGTATGGATAGGATACATTTAGATGAAACTGCTGAAAACTAATTTACTGGTCAGCCCTATATCACGACTAAATTGTGTCACTTTCAAAACTGTTCCATTATTTCAGTTTATTTTGAAAATTCCCATTAATACAAGTAAAAAGGGATCTAGTTTATCTATCACCTGGGCTTCTTTTTGTTTGCCAGATGTAATCATAAATGACATTTGTTGGGCAGACACAACAATAACTTTCTTTAATAACACCATTGTAACCCATGCTAGCGAAAAGATTATCATTTGCACTCACAGTGGATGTACTTGAAAATAATGATTTTTATTTGCAAGATACCGTTAAATAGTTAACCTGGATACAATACAATCCAGGTCAATTTGTACCTTGTTACTTGCCATGCATGAATGGTAGGTGCCTTCAAGCAATTGAGTGAGGTTTTCATGTTTTCCAATTTTATTATTTGACATAAGCTATACACATCACAGTACACTAAGACAACTTGAAAAATAAAAAAATAAAACTAACTAGTAAGAGTTTCATTTTGCAGCAACATTGACAAAATCGAGTGTGTATTATATGCAGCAGTGTTACAAAGTGAAGCCTAAAATTAAATATATTTGTCATAATATATATCGTGTACACTTCCCTTAGAAAAATGTATACATATTCTGTAGAATATTATCTGTTAAGTATTATTGTTTAATAAATCAATATTGATAATTTAACCAGAAGACTTAAATTGAGAATGTCATTGTGCAGATGAATATATTTTTAGCATAACAAATGTAGATATTTAATTAGAAGGAGCAAGATATGACAGCTTGTGTTTTCTCTCGGACATATGTACGGTACAAAGTCTGATTATTTTCTTTGAAAGAATATCAATTTTGTTTAAATTTAGTTTTTTTTTCCTAAATTTATTCCTAAAACTTATTCAAACTGTTAAGTTGAGCCAAATTGTCTTTCGAGTTTGGCCCAATTGTCTTGGGCAAATTGACCATAATCCAGCATAAATGATACAACTTTACCATCCCCTCACCTTATTCAATCCCACATGTTGAATCCACTTTTTTTCTGGTATAAACAGGGTCTTTAGGAAAAAGAAAACCCTTTTTCACATCATCACTCATTTTGTTACATCTGTATGCAACACAGTGCACCATATTTACTGTACAAAAGCATGAACACAAGATATATCGCACACATTTATGTGGGGAAATTAAAAGCTAGAAAGACATGGTTGAATAGATGGGATAAATGTATGTCATGTCCGTTTTAGGCATGTGTAAACTACTGATTGTTTATGGAGATTGCCGAACAACTTTAAAAAGCTGATTTTTATAGTTTCATTAAACATTTTTATGGTGTGCATACATAACAAATGTGTTTTGTTTATGACTATAATATCACACATTTGTACAATATAAGTGGCCGGTGACCTTGAAAGCATTTTCAAGCTCCATGTACCTATGAACATGACTGTATTGTATATAGTACTTTATAGACTTGATATATTTATCCTATGATCTGGTAACCATGGCTTTATATTTCTATTTCAGGACAGCATCATCCTCTTCCAGTGGTAGTAGTTCAGATAGTTCAGATTCAGAATCTGGCTCATCAGGACCTAAAAGACCAATCAAATCTAAGGTAGGTATATATGTGTACATGTAGGGATGTGTGTATGTGTGTGAGTGTACTTTAGTGTGTACTTTAATCCGAATAATACTATTATACAGGTTAAAAATTTTTTAATTTGTTCATATATATTTATTTATAGCTGCATGTCCAACATTTTTAATACACAATTCAGAAATTTCAGTTAACTATAATCCCAGTTTTTCCAATGTATATCATTACAAGTCACCAGCCCTGTGCCTAAACAAATTTTTCTTTTATCTCTTCCAGTTATATGCTGTAATGGCTCATAGTCACAGTAAATTAATGTTCTTGTGGTCATCTTCTGCAAATCATACTTTTAAATAAAATTGAAGTTCATTTACTTCCTTAGAATAATTGGCCTACCATTTTCAAGGCTTGTATTTATCATTTTTAATTTGTTATTGTTTTTTTTTTTTTTTTTTTTTTTAATAAGCTTGAAGGTTATGCCTCTTTTAATATGAACTTTAGTGAAAACATACAAGTGGTGAGAATGGTACATGTTTTGGTTGTACTTAACACTATGTGGTTCAGGTAGTGATGATGGGGGCATTATCTGTGATGGATATATTTTATATTCATGTACAGGAAGGGTATTTTAAATTGTTTCCAGATGGTGCCTAACATTCTATGAAACTGATTAGTTTGGTAGATTTATAATGCAAAAATCAAGAAAGGATATTGACAGAAAATATTACTGTAAATAGAACACACTACTAACTGAAATTTGGGAACATAGTTCATAGTTGCACTAGGTATGATGACGTATAGCCTCAGCTTATTTTGTTGTACTTGAGGCTACAAACTGATCCCATATGTAATGGAGCAAAAGAAATTTTCACTAAAGTCATAAACAAAAATAGTTTAGAAATCTACTAAATAAATGTAATCATTTTGTCAAAGCTGTTTGGCTTATTTTGAATTTATTAAGCCCTTACACGGTGAAATAAATTGGAATATTTATGATAACCACAACATGTCTACCATGACAGATAACGCGAGACTCACCGTGACCCTTTTTCTACATAAGGCTTGCCAGACTATATATGGATATTCTACGCTTTAGTATTAGTTGTTGAATGACATAACGTGAGAAGATGGAGAATGGATACTTGCATAAATTGCAGAATACAGTTTTTGTTGAGAAAATAATTGCTTCTTGGTGTAATTTCAAAGTCACTGGTAAACTGTATTTACTATTAATGCGCAGTTTCCTACTCAAATTGCACCATATATTTTTTTTACTACAATCTGTTTACCTTTTCAAATGAGGCATTGACTTCCTTATATGGCACACAAACAAGGCTGAGAACAGAAGTAGGCATTATTTGAACTAATATGGCAGACGATCAAAATGAAAATATCAGATAAGGTAAATGAGATTTTACCACTATTTCTACAATGATTTGCAATAATTACACTATTTAATAAGAGGACTGCTCAATTTATTTCAATATATGGAAAAGAACATGTTCAAAATTTTGTATATTAGGCTTTAAAAAAAAACTGGTGTGAATCACACCCGGATGCTCCAATGACACACATAGTCTCATGTTAGTACTCTGTCCATAAGGTAGGACTAAGGGCACTAATATTAGTATTAGAGTTGACCTGCCATTTCACAAGTGATCTTCATGCACACCTGATATTGTACTTGTTTGCATTCCAGAACAGATTTGTTTTTACTTCTACTGGTCCAGACCAGAAGATCCTTTGAATGGTCTTTTATCCATCATTTATCCATCATCCTTCTGTCATCCATTTGTCCAGTCGCACAAGGTTGTTTTTGCTAAACTTCTAGGAGGATTACCATGAAACTTATCACATTCATAGAAATGTTCAAGTTATTCATGGATGAAAAAGACAACCTCTTGATTTCTTGAATATCTTGTTGTTTCTATGCCTTCTAAATGGATGGTCTTATATATGTGTAATTTTCACAAAGAGACTTGTGATATTGTTTGTCCTAAATGAAAAAGGTGCTGATGATATGTCCAATATGGCCATCATCTTGAAAACTTTGTTATCGCCACACCTAAATAAAAAAAATGATGTTTTCAACACTATTAGTGTGATATCTAATTGGTCCCAAGTGAAAATGGTACCTCCTGGACATCCATCACAGCAGCCGTCTGGAAAATCTTGTTCCTACTCCTCTGGAATGAATCGTCTAATTGACACTGGGTTTTCACATAAAAACTTTTGTCCCAAGTGAAAATGGTGTCAATCTGACCTCTACCAAAGAAAATCTTGTTATTGCTGCTCATACCAAATGATTGGTCATGTGTTAACATGGTGTTTTCACTAAAATTCTTCCTGTAAGGTATGTCCTGAATGAAAATGTCAATCTCACATCCAATATGACCACCACAGCAGCCATCCTGAAAATATCACTACTTCTCATAAACAGAGAATCTTATCAACATTTGGTTTTTGCCAGAAGACACATTATGATGCCAAGTAGGTCCCATATGAAAATGTTGTTGATCAGACCTCCACTGTGACCACTTTAAAAAACTTTTAACTACTCCTGTAAGAAAAATGTTCATATTAACACTTGGTTTTCAACAAAAGATTTGTGTTTAGTTGATTCTAAATGAAATTGGTGTTGATCTGACAGCCAATATAGTCATCATTACTGCTGTATTGTCTTCTTGCCACTTTTAAATGGAAAGTCATATCATCATGGATTTTCACAAAGAAGACTGCCAATGATATCTGATTAGTCCTAAATGAAAATGGTATCAATCTAAGATGTAGCATGCCACCTATGATGGCCATCTTTAAAAAAGAAATCTCTCTGTTGATACTTGTCTTCAATATATGGTCATATTCACTAAACGACTTGTAATGATGTCTAATGTGCCATTATTTTCACTATATCCATCATAACAGCTAATTTGAAAATCTTATTATTCCTTGGAATTACCAGAGATGGTTTTCAGCACTTGGCTGTTGAAAAGAAGATTATCTTATATTTAATTCCTGGACATTATTTTCATAGGAGTGTCGATCTCGCCAAGAGATTCTTGTTTGTTTACATTTTTTTATAAACCTCTGTGGTCTTAGAAAACTACATGTTAAATCCTTTAACCCTTTCATCACTGCGGACCGCAAAACCGGTCAGGGGTAAGTAAGTCCGTAAACACTATACACCGACTTTTCGGTCTGGGGCAGTGTTCTTCTTTAACATTATAGTACCTGACTAAATATCTTTTGGGGTACCTCTAATAACTTCCATCTGGTAATGTAGATGTTATATTTGGATGATCTCATGAGTTTAGCTTGTATACAACTAGAAATATTGAACAAAGTAGGAACTTTTAACATGTTTTCCAAATGCTGAAATTTGTATCCAAAATGGTGGCGTTTGAAGGAATTTTAGAGGAGAGTTTTCGGAGGATTTAAATAATTTCGACCTGGTAAATTTGGATGAAAATGAGAGAAGACATGGAGAGACAATGGAATGCTTTTGTGGGTGACAGTGATGACGATGAAGATGACTTTGAAGGTTTTGAACCAGAGGAATTGTACGCTCCATGTGGTTTGTTTTTTTGGACGAAGCCAGAAAACCAAAGAGATTTGTTTCAGTTTTCCGACAGAGTTGGGCACACCCGAGTGTTAGATGGCTCCAGGAAAGCTTCAGATTATTTTCAAATATTCTGTTCAGATGAAGTTTTTGGAAAAATTGCCCGTTTAACAAACTTAAAAGTGATGATCAAACGTGGCAGAGACGAGATAGGTGTGTGGACAGATCTCACCTTGGAGATCATTTTGGTTCATTTTATAGAATCTTATATATTATGGACACTATGAAAGAAAGACTTGTATTGTTATTGTGATTATTCACTAGTACATCTAGGGTCAATTGAACAAGTTTTGAGAACTTTCTAAGTTTTCTAAGAGATAATAAAATAATTGTGTTTTACCTGTTTGTACCTGCATTTTAACAGTTCTAATAGATATGCATATTCTATTGAATTAGTCATAAAATTTGATTTTTAACCTTGATTTTGACATCTAATCCAGCCAGATATCTTTAACATTGGCAAAGTTATGTTGTTTCAAAGTCCACAAGTCATTTTGCTTTACAACTCCAAAGTTACTTAGTGTTGAGGACTCTATGCCTACAAAGTTACTTAGTGATGAAAGGGTTAAAAGCTCAGAGATTTGCATTTTGAAAGTTTGCTAAAGTAAACCTCGGTTTGCTTTTGGTTTGGTTTGTGACTAGTTTCATTTCAATTTACAAAACTGGGCACATGAATTGATCTGTTGTACCAAAACTAGCTTTTGTGACCAAGATATAATGTGCATTGTTACATTTATTATGAATGAAAAATACTTTCATTGATATGATATTGTTTAAAAATATCACTTTAAAACTGATTTTATAGACTTTATATTCCTTAATTATATTAATGTTCTAAATATTTCACTTGGGAGAGGATTTGAGTAGAAGTAAAATTGACATTACAGCATTATCAGAATTAATTGTATCAATTACAATATCTGGGATTAGAATCCAAACTGGTTGAGGAAATCCATATCTTCAGTTTTTAATGACACGATTGTATTCGTTTCAGGGAAATGATGACAGCGATGCGGTAGAGTCACAAGAGAAACTCAGTGTCCAAAAGCGACGGAATTACAGAACTCACGATACTGCTGACTCCAACTCTTCCGATTCTTCCTCATCTTCCTCCTCGGATGAAGACTCACCATCACCACGTAAGGCACAAAACTTGATCAGCCATCACCACGTAAGGCACAAAACTTGATCAGCCATCACCACGTAAGGCACAAAACTTGATCAGCCATCACCACGTAAGGCACAAAACTTGATCAGCCATCACCACGTAAGGCACAAAACTTGATCAGCCATCACCACGTAAGGCACAAAACTTGATCAGCCATCACCACGTAAGGCACAAAACTTGATCAGCCATCACCACGTAAGGCACAAAACTTGATCAGCCATCACCACGTAAGGCACAAAACTTGATCAGCCTAACTCAGTGAGAGATTTGAACTTTCATGTAAATGTGTCAACGGCTTATTAAAATAGCTTCATAAAACTTTTGTGCACTAACGTCAAATATAGAAAATTCTTGCAAAGTTGAAGTTTAAATCTTGTTTGGAAAAAGGATTCCTTAGAACAAGGTAAAGCCGAGTCTTCTGCTGGAGAAGTTTTATGAATTGTAGCAGAGTGTATTGAATTTCTGCTTATTTGGTTTAAAACTATATGATTATTAGCATAAAAATACCACTTTTACGTACTCTATACTAAACAAGCAGTATTTACAAAATTGGTGGTTAATATTAATATAATTGCAAACAACTCAAAATGGCTTTTCTCACAAGAGTTGGCAGTGATTAAAATGGATTTTTTTTTTAGTTGCCAGCGCTTCATATTTTTTATTCCATTTGGACTATGGTACATTTCAACATGGGGAGTATGCATCCTTTTTCCTAGGACTGCATTAATGCATTGCAAATGCAAATAAATCCATTTAGTGGATATGTCATTCCTCCTAATGGCAGTCTTTTGTTTTTGAGCTTGAACTGTAAAGAAGCTCAACATTAGAACATACACTATTATAGTTTGGCCTGTCTAGGTACAGAAAACATTTTGAAAGATTGAGCTACTTTTATTTAATTGCTTAATTACTTGAGCAGTTTTTCTGCTGTTTTAAACAATTTGTAATGATTTGTTGCCCTTTTAATTTTGAGCTCTACTGGTCATAGACCAAAACAGCATATGGAATGGTCTTTGGTCACTACTACTTTTAGACTATTTGGAGGGTAGCCATGAAACTTTACACACACATTCATACCAAGGTCCTTAATAAAAATGTTAACAATCGGATTTTCAATTGGCCACCTTGGTAGCCATCTTGAAAATCTTGTTACCATTTTTCCTGAATGGTTTGTCACAAAATGATTTTTTTTCTCAGTGAAATAAGCATACAAGCCACTTTGGTGTAATCATTATGCTTTTTTGGTACATTTTTAAAAAAATAAAGCAATAGAAAGTTGTGTCCTTTTTGTTATCATCATTTTAATTCCACTCATATAATTTGTTAATATTCTTCAAAAGGTGATGGTTGCATAAAAATAACATAAGAGTACATTTCTTATTTGAATTTTATAATGTAACTGTATATGACTAAGAAAACAAATGGGTTTCTTCGAATGTGAACTTTGCCAAAGAGATTTAATTTTTTGATGCGCTAGTTAGTGAACAAGTCTAAACTTAAAAAAAAATGCCATCAAAAAAGGACAAATCAACACATTACAAACATTAAATGTAATGCCACACTCGGAGCACCTAACCATGAACTCTTCAGAATTCCAGCTCCTGATCATCCAGCGAAAGTTATAAATATAGACTAGTTGAAAGGGAAGTACTGAATATAAACAAATTTTTAGTATATTTTGTTTATATTCTTCTAATCCATATGGATTTTGCCCTGCCAATAATTTTGGCCAGCTGCAGAACAATAAATGGGCAAAAAATGTATGTTTCATATGTGTTGTAATATACAAATTACATGTTTTATGCCCAAATTATGCATTTTTGCCACTTATAATAGCAATAATTACACTTGTACATCATGGAGTTGGCATGTATACATTATGGACAGCAGGGGTCACGCTACCAGGTGAATTGGGCGAAAAAGTCGCCTTAAGACTGTAAACTTCACCACTTTGTTATGAAAGTGAAAATGACCGCCCTCTATTTTTCGGACGTAAAACGGCAGTAGATTATGACTTTTGAGATGCCCCTCAGTGTGAAATGCATCTATAAATAATTTGCTTTTTAAAAAATGTGATTGGTGAAGAGTGTTTTCTAATGTATTTGTTTTTATAAATGGAGATTTTAACCGCCTTATTTGCGTATTTTCTTGATAAAATCAGTTTGAAACCGTAAAAGAACTTGTAATGGAAGACATTACTACATATATGATAAACCACTTCATTAAACTATTGGTAAATAATTCGGCAAATAGATTCAGGAAATTATTTAATATATTGATAACAGTTTAAATATTATGTCATAGCAGATTTAGCCTAAATATTTAATAATGTAGGTCAAAAACACGTCACAATCTCTTGTGACAATGCTGCATGGTCAAGATTGTTTCCTGATCTACCATAATTAATTTTTGCAAAATTATAGAAGAGATATTTAGAAAATACTATTTAACCAATTTATATCATTAATACCAGTAACCTTAGTAGACAAATAATTCAACCGAAAATATGCAGTCCTATTATTGAATTTGTTGTAACAAAGCAAGAAAGTAAATAGTTATATTTAGAAATACACTCTTTCTAAAAAGTAGATGCACTTGCTTGGTGCACTACATGTTCTTGGATGTTTCAGTTTTGGGGAAAAAAGGGTCCAGTTTAGTTATCTATTTACTTTAGTGCTTCTGTGTGTTGTCTATGAATAGTTACAGTAATGTTTTATTGGAAACAAGGAAATCAGGATGAAGAGCATGTTTTGAAGTCACTTGTGCATTTATTAATATGTACATGAATTAGGGTTTGTTTCAAAGAATGCTAGAAATCTTTCTTGACTGTAATTTTACACAAAACTTGTTCCAAATAAAATGAAATAAGTGGAAATTTTTTAAGCATTTTTACCAACTTGAAATTGCAAAACTCTATTCTTGTTACTGATTTCAGTTAAAATCTCCAATTTACCAGTATCTCAATCTAAACACATCTACAAGTATGATGAATAGAATGGGTATAAACATGATATATTTTAAACTTGAAAAAAAGGCATTGTTTAAAACTGTTAAAAGCATACTGAGAAATGGAGCACATAAATAAGATAATGTATGTATGTGTGTATATATATATAGAGAGAGAGAGATATCGGCATTATCATATATATTATATGTTATATATATTTCGCATTTCTTTCTTCGGTTTCACTTTTCCTGGTTTAGCTTCCACTTCTCCCTTTTTAGCTCCCACTTCTCCCTGTTCTGACCAAAAGGAAAAGTCACTTCTCCCAACAATTTAAGTCTAGCTTGACCCCTGGGACAGTAAGCTTAAAAATATTGTTTTAATTAATTATCCTGAATAGGTCATTTCAGCATTGGGTTGTTACCATCATATAATATCTAGTTGGCCCCAAAACAGACATTCAGTATATATTATATGTTATATATATTTCGCATTTCTTTCTTTGGTTTCACTTTTCCTGGTTTAGCTTCCACTTCTCCCTTTTTAGCTCCCACTTCTCCCTGTTCTGACCAAAAGGAAAAGTCACTTCTCCCAACAATTTAAGTCTAGCTTGACCCCTGGGACAGTAAGCTTAAAAATATTGTTTTAATTAATTATCCTGAATAGGTCATTTCAGCATTGGGTTGTTACCATCATATAATATCTAGTTGGCCCCAAAACAGACATTCAGTATGCCTGCTACAATGGTCTTCTTGAAAACACTTCTTTTGAATGAATGGTCATATCAGCATTAAGATTTTATTTTGATGTTGATTGTTTGTTTTGGAGTTGATTGTTTTGAGCTTCTAATGCGACTATCACAATGACCATTTTGCAGATCCTGTTATCACTACTTGTCCTAGATGGCAGCTCCATTCAACATCGTGCTTTCACCAATAAAATCTTGTGTCTATTTGATTCTAAATGAAAATGGTTCCAGTCTGATACTTAATGTGGCCAACATCCATCTTAAAATTGTATTATTATTATTTTTACATTTTCAAAACAGAAGGTCATATTGGTATGGGGTCTCTGCTAGAAAACTTGTGCATTCTAGGTATTAAATGAAAATGGGGCTAAGGTAACACAATATGCCCACCACAGAAGCAGGTATGAAAAATCTTGTCTTAGCTGAAGAACATCAAAGATGGTTTCAAAATGACAGAAATGGAAGAAAAGGTCTAATTTCAATTCCTTTAAGTCTTATTATCCAGCAGAGCTTAGTCCTTTTAAGGGATTGTTACCTTTTTAATTTGAAACAAGAAATCAGTCTTATCTGCTCACGGAGTATTTCAGATGTTGGCCTATTTTTTTGTTAAACTTTAGTACATTGTAGGTGTATTATGTTGGATTAGAGTACTCCAATTCTTGATACAGTCTAAACAGCATTTGTCCTATTGAAGGGTTGATTTGCCTAGGTTTATGATACAGTCTAGACAATTGTGCTTTTGAAGGTTTGATTGCTTAGGTTCATGATACAGTCTAGACAATTGTTCTATTGAAGGGTTGATTGCCTAGGTTCATGACACAGTCTAGACAGCATTATTTATACTATTGAAGGGTTGATTTGCCTAGGTTTATGATACAGTCTAGACAGCATTTTTTATACTTTTGAAGGGTTG
Organism: Potamilus streckersoni; assembly: GCA_016746295.1. Lineage (NCBI taxonomy): Eukaryota > Metazoa > Mollusca > Bivalvia > Unionida > Unionidae > Potamilus > Potamilus streckersoni. The sequence continues at coordinate 524,756 of JAEAOA010001148.1, read as the reverse complement.
ATTTGCCTAGGTTTATGATACAGTCTAGACAATTGTTCTATTGAAGGGTTGATTGCCTAGGTTCATGACACAGTCTAGACAGCATTATTTATACTATTGAAGGGTTGATTTGCCTAGGTTTATGATACAGTTTAGACAGCATTTTTTTATACTTTTGAAGGGTTGATTTGCCTAGGTTTATGATACAGTCTAGACAATTGTTCTATTGAAGGGTTGAATGCCTAGGTTCATGACACAGTCTAGACAGCATTATTTATACTATTGAAGGGTTGATTGCCTAGGTTTATGATACAGTCTAGACAGCATTATTTATACTATTGAAGGGTTGATTTGCCTAGGTTTATGATACAGTCTAGACAATTGTTCTATTGAAGGGTTGATTTGCCTAGGTTTATGACACAGTCTAGACAGCATTATTTATACTACTGAAGGGTTGATTTGCCTAGGTTTATGACACAGTCTAGACAGCATTATTTATACTATTGAAGGGTTGATTGCCTAGGTTTATGATACAGTCTAGACAGCATTATTTATACTATTGAAGGGTTGATTGCCTAGGTTCATTATACAGCCTAGACAATTGTTCTATTGAATCCTTGATTGCCTAGGTTCATCATGCAGTCTAGACAATTGTTTTATTGAAGGGTTGATTGCCTAGGTTCATGATACAGTCTAGACAGCATTATTTGTTTAATTGAATGGTTGATTTGCCTGGGTTCATGATATAGTCTAGACAATTGTTCTATTGAAGTGTTGATTTGTCTGGGTTCTTCATACAGTCTAGACAATTGTTGTATTGAATCCTTGATTGCCTGGGTTCATCATGCAGTCTAGACAATTGTTCTATTAAAGGGTTGATTGCCTAAGTTCATGATACAGTCTGGACAGCATTATTTGTCCTATTGAAGGGTTGATTTGCCTGAATTCATAATACAGTCTAGACATTTGTACTATTGAAGGGTTGATTGCCTAGGTTCATGATACAGTCTAGACAGCATTATTTGTTCTATTGAAGGGTTGATTTGCCTGGGTTCATGATACAGTCTAGACATTTGTACTTTTGAAGGGTTGATTTGTCTTTGTTCATCATACAGTCTAGACATTTGTCCTATTGAAGGGTTGATTTGCCTGGGTTCATCATGCAGTCTAGACAATTGTTCTGTTGAAGGGTTGATTGCCTAGGTTCATGATACAGTCTAGACAGCATTATTTGTTCTATTGAATGGTTGATTTGCCTGGGTTCATGATACAGTCTAGACATTTGTACTTTTGAAGGGTTGATTTGTCTTTGTTCATCATACAGTCTAGACAATTGTTCTATTGAAGCTTTGATTGCCTGGGTTCATCATGCAGTCTAGACAATTGTTCTGTTGAAGGTTTAATTGCTTAGGTTCATGATACAATCTAGACATTGTCTTATTGAAGGCTTGGTTGCCTGGGTTCATCATGCAGTCTAGAAAATTGTTCTGTTGAAGGTTTGATTGCTTAGGTTCATGATACAATCTAGACATTGTCCTATTGAAGGCTTGGTTGCCTGGGTTCATGATATAGTCTATAAACAGTTATATTAAAGGCTTGATTGCCTAGGTTCATAACACAATCTAGACAATTGTTCTATTGAAGGTTTGATTGCCTGGGTTCATCATGCAGTCTAGAAAATTGTTCTGTTGAAGGTTTGATTGCTTAGGTTCATGATACAATCTAGACATTGTCCTATTGAAGGCTTGGTTGCCTGGGTTCATGATATAGTCTATAAACAGTTATATTAAAGGCTTGATTGCCTAGGTTCATAACACAATCTAGACAATTGTTCTATTGAAGGTTTGATTGCCCAGGTTTTGCTGTTTGTGTTGAGTAATTATTTGATGAATGCTTTAAATCAAATGTTTGATGGCTACCATGAGAAGATCAATGGTTTTGATGGTCATTTGACAAGTGTAAAAGTTTTAATGGTCACTTTGACAAGCTTTTGGAAATAGTGACTATTAATTCATGCCATTTTTCAAATTGGTATGAAAAATTTGGGTTGGTTGATGAATTTGATTACATAGAATTCATAAAAGGTTTTGCTTTTTTAGGTCGGAGAGGCAGAGATATGCCAAGCTTTATTGATAGAAGAAGAATAGATAGCAGGCTGTCTCCAAGGAGAAGAGACCGATTTGGGTCACCTGATCAGAGAAGGTACTTTTTTTTTTCTTTTCTTCAAAAGGTCGATCTTATAATTCTTATAAGCATTAAGAAACTGGATTCATAAATGTATCTTGCTATGCAAAAACTCTAAAGCAAGTTACAGTCTGAATATACCTCCCCATTTGTTTGTACCCTCCTACCAATTTAAACAATGAAAAGCACAAAGGAGATAAAAGATGCACAGAACTCTGTTAGTTCATTAATTTCAAACCAGATTATGTCTATTTGGGACCTAACACCATTATCATCTGTGTTTCATTCCAAACAGAAGTTTTTATGTAAAAGACAACCTATTCACTAGTCATTTCCAGTTCTTGGACAAGTCCATTTTCAGGAAAGGGGTGTATGAATGACTACACATGAATGAACATAGAAGGAACATACATCATCTGTTTCCAATATTTACAATGTTGAATCAAGCAAAGGAAAAGAATGATAATTACAAGTTTGCCTTCTACATGACTTTAACAGGCAGCATAGTTTTTGTATACTTGAGTGCAAAGGATAAAACTCTAAACTCTCAACAGTTACTTAGATCAGTGTCACTTTTTGTAGGAGTAAACATCACTTTAATATAAGAGTAACTATATACTGCAAGAAATAATTGTGTTGTATTATTGAATTATGTCACAATGTTGTCAGAGAAAATCGACTTGCTCATAGTGTATGCAACAAGGTGCCATGTAAGTATGGAAAGTTCATTAAGCATGACAGGTGGAGAAAATGACTGTTAGGTCCACTCTGGTCACATTCATGTTAGAAATTATAAATCGGTGAATGACTTGACCAAGTTCTGTTCAATTTTATCACATTGAAGATTAATGGTATTGAAATTATTAGATACAAATGGAGGAGGTATGGTCAGACCATAGCACAAAAGAAACTAATAATTTGGTAGAATATTTCTGTTAATCTACCTTGTATACTAAATTTATAAAAATAACATTGTATGAATAACACATATCTTTAAACATGTAACATAATCAAACTTATTAGAAACTGTTAGTGCATGTATACAGTTTGTGATATTATTAGAATGTAGATGTATAATTATTAGAATTAAGATGTGTGATTATTTGAATGTGTATAAGTATCACATTGGGAACAAAAATGTTTTTATTGAAATAGAAAATCTGCTTCAAGCAAAGATATAACCTTGTTCAGTGTGTTTCTTGATTTACAGCTGTTTTGCAAATAAACTTTTTAGTAAGGATGTTGGTTTTGAGCTGATGTGGCTTATTGGTTATTGTGAGTGAGACTTGTGACCAGAAAGGTACAGGTTTGAATCCTGACCAGGTCAGCCAAGGTGGTCGGTCTTGAATTAGCATTACTGAATTTCCTCTGCATGATATAACCTGTAATGTTGTGACATACTGCTTGCAGGGTTTCCATGTAGGTCTGAAATTCTGGGAAAAGTCTTAAATTTGAAAACTTCTTTTCCAAGCCTTGAAAAAGCCTGGAAAAATTAAAAATGTACTAAAAAGTCTTAAATTTTCATTGTTTCCTTTCACATTATGTCAATGACACTCTTTCCCTTCACTTTTGTGTCCTAGACAAGACATTATCATAGTTTGAAATATGCATCGAGGAAGTTTTGCAAGTGCACATTTAAAATATGGATTACTTAGACAATCCTAAAGACCAAATACTAGCGTGGTAGATGATTTATATCTGCAAATAGGCCTACTGGCAGATGATAGGGATGGCAATTTATTTTAAAGCTATGAATTATAACAATTTTGGAGCTAGAAAAGTGCTAAAAATTCGAATTTTAACTAAAGCAGCTTTGCTAAATTTAAGCTTTCGACATGATGTCATTTTGAAAGCTTGAGTGTTTCAAAATATCAAATATGTCAACTTTTTGACCAAAATCTGCACACCATATAACAAATTTATAACTTTTCTAACACTAGATATGTAATTTTAATAAGACTGATCACCAGCATAAAAGGTGTACACTTTTGGAATATTCATTAGGCGATTGTTAGCAGAAATCTTGTATAAACACAGATTAACTCCATCTTATTCTTCAGTGTTTTAACATATTGCCTAAATATATACTACTCATTTTATAGGTAGAACAACTGTAATTTAAACAATGAATAGTAACAGATTTATATTCTGATTCACACAAGTTATAAATTGTTTTCAGAGTAACTCAATACAAGGTGAATTCTGATGTACAGTTGGGGAAGATTTACTGCCAAATTATCTCTGATAGGAATAACATGTGATATAAGTTGTCATTGTCAGATTTCACTTGAAGAAATGCAGCGATATCACAGATTTATTTAATTTAGGGTACTTTAAAAAGTGTTCATATTTTTAACATGTTTGCAAATTCCTAAAGTCCAGAAAATTGTGATTTCAGTTTTTAATCAGCTTTTGGCATAATATCTTACAGTTTATGGGTGGAAAAAGAAAATAAAAAAAAAAAAGTTATAATCTAAAAATTAGAGTAAATCCCAAAAAGTTAACATGGAGTTCACCTTAAAAAATAATCATTCAAAAAATGCCTTGAGGATAGTTATAAATAGCCTTATAGGGGTTCAGATTAATTTAATAAATATTCTAAACATACAATTATTTATTTAACTTTTATTTTTAGGTCTGGAAATGGTCTAAATTTGTAGCAGGAACGCTGTATTAACTATAAATGGGTCCGTTAAAACATTTCTTAATTTTTATTTGATGACAGTCTTCATATGTAAATGATGTCTTGGTGTCTTTTTTTTTTTTTTTTCCTTCACAGATACATGTCACCTCCCAGACGAAGCCCACCTCGCTTCAGGGAGGACAGAAATCGGTATTCCTCACCCCCACAACGTAGAGGACATAGTCCATCACCCTATACACGAAGACGATCTCCATCACTGCCTCCTTACAGGTATTTGTTTTCCTAAAAGTTGCTATCATCTTTTGTGATTTTAATTGCATTTATTTTCATACCCTATTAAATGAGATTCATAGAGTAAATACATATGACAGTTCCATATATTTTATTTGTTATATTTTTTTCAACCTTAAATTTAAAATAAAGGCATTTTAAACAAGGTTTCTTGATATGGTGGGTTTAAATTTACATGGTGACTACAGTGGCTATCTTAAAAACCCTGTTATTGCTACTCCAGAACAGAAAAGGGATATCAGCATGGGAGTTTCATTAAAAAGACTTCTTGTTATCTCATGGTTGGTCTTAAATGAAAATGGTGCCAATTTTAAATCCAGTATTTCCAATATGGCAGCCATATTGAAAATTTTGTGAACATCACTCCTTCCATCTTTTAACCCTTTCATCACTAAGTGATTTGTAGGCATAGAGTCCTCAACACTAAGTAACTTTGGAGTTGTAAAGCAAAATGACTTGTGGACTTTGAAACAACATAACTTTGCCAATGTTAAAGATATCTGGCTAGATTAGGTGTCAAAATCAAGGTTAAAAATCAAATTTTATGACTAATTCAATAAAATGTGCATATATATTACAACTGTTAAAATGCAGGTACAAACAGGTAACAACAGGTAAAATAAAATTATTTTATTACCTCTTAGAAAACTTAGAATGTTCTCAAAACTTGTTCAATTGACCCTAGATGTACTGGTGAATAATCATAGTAGCAACACAAGTCTTTCTTTCATGGTGTCCATAATATATAAAATTCTATAAAATTAACCAAAATGATCTCCAAGGTGAGATCTGTCCACACACCTAAGTGACCTATATCGCCTCTGCCACGTTTGATCGTCGCATTGAAGTCCGTTAAACGGACAATTTTTCCAAAAACTTCATCTGAATAGAATATTTGAAAATAATCCGAAGCTTCCTGGAGCCATATAACTCTCGGGTGTGCCCAACTGTCAGAAAACTGAAACAAATCTCTTTGGTTTTCGGGCTTCGTCCAAAAAAAAAAAACCACGTGGAGCGTACAATTCGTCTGGTTCAAAACCTTCAAAGTCATCTTCATTGTCATCACTGTCACCCACAAGTGCATTCCATTGTCTCTCCATACGTCTTCCCTCATTGTCAAACAAATTTATCAGGTCAAAATTATTTAAATCCTCCGAAAACTCGCCTCTAAAAAAAAATCCTTCAAACGCCGCCATTTTGGATACAAATTTCAGCATTCGGAAAACACGTTAAAAGTTCCTACTTTGTTCGTTATTTCTAGTTGTATACAAGCTAAACTCACGAGATAATCCAAATATAACATCTGCATTACTAGATGGAAGTTATTTGAGGTATTCCGAAAGATATTTAGTCGGGTACTATAACGTTAACAAAGAACACTGCCCCAGACCGAAAACTCGGTCCATAGTGTTGACGGGCTACTTCCCCTGGACCGCATATGCGGTTTGCCGTGATGAAAGGGTTAATAGATGCTTCAACATTTGGTATCTTGGATTCCTAAAAATTCTTTTTGGCCACTGGAGCTTCAATGTCTTGCAGGATTTCTTGTTTTTACAAATTTTGAACATTTTTGGGCTTGAATTTTTTTTAAAAAGACCTCAGCACGATTAAGCAGAAAAACCACCTGAGGTAAATAAAGATAAACTTTGGTAAACATATATGCATACATATGTATATATGAATATATTAATTTATTAGGCCACTACCAGTAAGAACCCAAACTTTTGAAACTTACATTGCTTTGGTGTGAAGTGAGAAAGACTGAAATTAGTGGGTTTTTTTTCAGATTGTGCTTATAGCCTATTTTTCACAGTATAAAGTTTTAAAAGGCACATATAAACAATCTGTAATATTTTCTGAAAGGCATACAGAAGTTGAAATATCTATCATTGGCCATCTGTGTTCAGTATATTGGATGAAGTTACTAATTCATCGAAACAAAATTTTATCATTTTGGTGATGCTTCAGGCTTTTCATTGGTCAGGATTAATTATGCTTTAATGAAGCTTAAGTGAGTCATTAAAGTTAATGACTGATGGTGTAATCAAAATGCATGTTCGATGTATTAAGAGATTGTAAGAAATGATATAATTGAAGTTAATAGTGATGACAATAGTTACTTTCACTTAGCATTTAACACGGGTTAAAGGGATTTATACCAGTATTACAAAATGATAGTTTTTACTGATGGTTGTCGAAGAATGAATGTTTCACTTTTTATCATGCTAAAGAAGTTAAAATTGATAATGGCTGATAATCTGATCTGAATGCAAGTACTTTGAATTAAAAGATTGTAGGAAATGAGTCAATTGAAATTAGTGATGGTAATGGTGACTTCCATGTCATCTGACACAATTACTGCAGTTTGTTTGATCAGGCACAATGAATGAACATGATGGGGAATAATTACACTGCTTTTAGTTAAAATAAAAAGGTGTGCTTCAAAATGACCAGGATGAAAAATAAGACCTTATTTTGTTAACCCAAAGAAAACCCAATGATTGAACTTCTTTGGACACCTTTATTTCACTTCTAATTAATCTTTATTGTAGAAATTCTTACTCTGAATTAGAATGTAATGTAATAATTGTACAATAATTTAGTATCAAAGAGAACTAATAGAAAGTATTTACTGTGATAATTTACTGAAACCTAATGTAACTATTCATAATTGTGCTGTTGGGGCGGGTTGATTTAACTCCATTTTTAAGTACATGATAGGCTATTCAAAGCAGTCAGTATAACTGGTGAAGGAATAACCTAGGGAAATTACCTGTGGGAAGTTAATGAAATTTATTTCACATACCTACATTGGCCAAGCCTGATACTCAAACCCATATGGACATTTGAAATGCTTTAGACCACTCTGTCACCAAAGTCCTTTCTTTATAATTGTGTTGAGGTAATAAGCATGAAGTATGTAATTAGTTAAATAGTAGGCAGAATCCCAAGATTGTACAGGTAGCTTAATAAATTTCATCCAGAATGCCCTTTTTTTCATAAACACTCATAAAATCTTAACCATCAAACAAGGTGGCTTTATCACACTCCTAACAAAATTTCATTCTATTCATCTTGCTAGATTTTACCTCTCCTTTCAAAATTCTGGTGTCACAGTGACACCACCCTGTTTGGTGGATAGTAATGGGAGAAATCATGCTTTGGCTTTTAAAGAAACAAATGTCTTCTAGTTGCTCTTTGGACAAGAAGAATTATGTGATGACCGTCATCCATCTTCCTACTGATTGCTATTGATACTCCACCATAAATATAGAAGGATTGCCATGAAGTTTTGCACACATTTGTCTCAGTCTAGTTTCTCCAAAATTAAAATGATGCAGCCTGGACATTTAGTCATCATAAAAATCTTGTTGCTGCTACTCGTAAATGGAAAGTCATGTCAGCTTGTGGTTTTCATTACAATACCTGTGATGTCTGGCTCTTATTAAATGAAAATGGTGCCAGTCTGTTATTCAGTATAGTTTGCTTTATTAGCCGTCTTGAAAAACATTTTATCAATCCTCGAGAATTAGTGAACAGATGATTGTATTTACAATACTTTAATTAAAAAAAATATCCTCCTCCTGATGTGTAGTTGATCCTAAAAGAAATTTGTGCTGATCTGACATTCAGTATGCACATATTGGCAGCCATCTTGAAAATCATCAACTATGCTTTCCTTTTCCGGGGCCTTTAGTTCCCATTCCAAGCTAATTATTCCCTCCTCCAATGGTGGCATGACAGAAACATATTAAAGTAAAATAGGACCCACAGATAAAAGCATATTATTAAAATAGGTACCACCGATAGAAGCATTGTTTTCTTTTGATATGACATGGCACAGAAGTGATTATTGTTTATTGATGACCATGCATGGAAGTTTTTTATTTTACCATCTGTGGGGTAGTGGTATGTTTAAATGGAATAGTCCTAACACACCTTTTGCAGTATTTAAATGCTTTTGTAAGAAAATGGTACAGATCTGACCACCAGCTTATCTGCACGTTTATGAAGTAGTTTTGTAATTGAGACCTAATTGATCTTGTTGCGGGTAGAGTGTCAGACTCATCTAGGAACTCTTGTTTTCCTGTGTTTTGAAATTTTCAAGATGTACTGCCAATATAGCTGTTTGTTCTTTACCACTCCACACTCAATTTGGTGGCAGGGGAAAGGGGGCAGTAGAATGACACATTGAATTGTGTATGGGCTGGGAAAAGTGACGCAGATTCTATTTTCATTTCAGGAGCCCTCCCAGATTCAGATCACCAAGGAGATATGAGGAAGTTAGACGTTCTGCCCCTCGGCGATTCAGAGATGTTGGATCACCTCGGCGATCAAGAGATGCAGGACGAAGCACTAGGTCACCTGTGAGAAGAGCATCAGTAAGATCTCCGTCCCAATCTCCTCCAAGGCAGCATAGACCTTTTGTGACATCTCCTAGACTCAGAAGTGTATCAGGCCCATCTCCAAGAAGGCCTCGGAGACGCACTGCATCATCTTCATCTCCAGCAGAACATCCGCGTGTGCTTAGGAAAAATAGGGAGTCAGAGTCCCTCTCACCACATAGAAGACCAGGAGGATCAGCTTCACCTCCACCACCTAGAAGAGTAGACAAGTCCCCACCACCTCGTAGAAAGAAAGAGTCACCAGTGCCTCGAAAAAGGGTACCATCTTCATCATCCTCGTCATCTGAGTCCTCTTCTGAGTCATCTCCTGAGAGACCACCTGAACCATTAAGAACAAAGAGGAGATCACCACCTACACCACCACCTGGACTGAAGAGCAAAGGGAGGGCAAGAGAGGAGTCCTCAAGTTCGTCTTCCTCTGAGGAGGAGGAAAAACCAAAGCTTGAATTAAAGGACAGAAGTATTTCTCCTTTGCCCCCAAGTAAAAAGGGCAGAAGTGTTTCTCCTTTGCCCCCTAGCAAAAAAGGTTCAGAAAGGTCAAGAAAATCTGATCGAGAACGATCTCCTCCAAGTCTGAAAATAGCTGGATCTAAAGAAAAGCCCTACTCTCCTTTAGAAGAACTAAGGCGAAGCATGAGGACAGAAAAGAGTAGAGGATCACCATCCCCTCCACCACCAAAACTCAAACGTGAATATTCACCCTCTCCTCCTAAAAAAGAGAAGAAGATTCAGAAAGGACGGCATGTTTCACCAGATCACAGGGAAGTGAAATCTCTGTCCCGATCAGTTCGTTCACCAGCATCACCTCCTCACCTTGAGAGGCCAGCTCGGTCACCTGATCACAGGAGTAGGACCTCAGTGTCTCCAGAGGAAAGGCGATCCACAGGAAAAAGTTGGCCAGAACCAGTGGAGAGAAGACCAAGAGGTTCACCCCCTATCCAGTCACAAAGAAGCAGGTGGTCAGAATCGCCACCAGTAGCAAAGAAAGAAGTAGTGAGAAGCGAGTCATCAGAGTCAGAATCCCCCACTCCCTCTCCCCCTCCAAGAATGCAGCAAAGTAGGGAAGGAGAAGATGAGAGGCGCAGTTTGAGGAATCGCCTGGAATCTGGTGACTACGGTGCACAGAGAAAATCCAGCGAGTATGAGATATCTCGAAAAAGAAAATCTGATTTATCTGCAAGTCTGGACCCAATGATAGGAAAGAGGCCAAGGTCTGATTCAAGTAGTCCAGAGCCACCTTCACGACTACGAATGTCAGAGCGAGGCTCAGATGGGTTTAGTCCTGATGTGGGCAATCGGGAATCAACACGACAAAGACGTCCAGAACGGGATATTGAAAAGGATAGCACAGAACGAAGTAATCGTGAGTCACGACTTCGGCAGCCTGAAAGAGACATGGACAGGAACAACTTTGATGTGGCCAGTCCAGAACCAGCTCCTCGTCCAGTGCACTCTGAGCGTGATGCAGACAGGAGCAATAGAGACAGAGGCAGCAGAGATGTAAGAGAGGAAAGGGAAAGGGAACTGAAAAGAGAAATGCTTGATGCTAGACGAACCCCTCCACCTCCAGGAGATGAAACCTACCACAGAGTAGTGATGATCAAGCAGGATAAAGGAGGTGCAGTCAAAAGAAAGGAACAGTCAACACAGAGTCCTAGGCTGGTAGAGGAACAGGTGCCAAAGAAAAAGATGAAGGAAGCAAAGTCGGGCACTGAGTCAGAGGTAAAGCATTGTTATCTTTATTGAATGCATGCAATTTCTTTTCAGTCTTTCATTATAATCCTGAAGTGCTCAGGTGAAAGAATTTATAGTGTTTTTTATTACTGTGAAACGATATGTTGTGATTAAGGGCATATAAAAATAGTCCAAATGGATTGTAGTGATAGCCTTTGAGAATCATACACTAGCAACTAAACCTCTCATTTCTAGCTTGTCTCAACAAAGTAGTGGAGTATTATTATACTACCCCTGACATTGACATCAGTATTGGCATCTGCACAGATAAAAGCATATAGATATTTACTTCCTCAGTTGCATCTTTCTTCCTAGGTCCTAGGCAAGTTTTAGGGTGGGTTTCATAGCAATGGCTAAAATTTTTGCACATATACATTCTTGGTAATGCTTTTATCTACTTGTATAATGTCAGTTTGTTACCAGTTTCATTTCTGTATAATAACTTTAGTATTCATCATCTAGAATAATCAAACACTGTCTGGCTTGTACATAATTAAGGAAGAACCCAGTTGATTTTGGGGACAAAACCTTGTAGGTTAAGGTCACTGACTGGAATTTTAAAAAATGGTTTATACACAATAACTAGAAATCTTTACCATGTAAACTTGTGTGGAATGCTTGCCCTTGGGATAAAGGAAGAATTGATTTTAGGACCAAAATGGGGGGTGTCTGAAAGAAGGAAAATGCTTTCTGCACAGTAACATTATTTCAACATACAGACTTGTAACATGGACCTTAGGTGACCAAGTGGTTTGAGGCATTGCCTGTACCAGTCACTACCATTTCACCTCTGCTAGCATGGGTTTGATTTGAGCTCAACCAGTGTTGGTATGTAAAAAAGCTTACCAGGAGCTTTTATGGGTTCTTCCAGTGGTTTACCTTGGTTCTTCCTCCACCAGTTATACTGGCCACCATGCATAGCCTATCATGTGCTGAAAAAAAGGACTGTAAAATCACCAATAACAAACAGACTTTACCCAACATTTGTAAATGGCTTGTACTTCCAGTCAGGAAGAAGTCTATTGATTTTTTATGTCAAAAGGTCAAAGGTGAAGGCCAATTGCAAAGAAAACATGGTTTCTGCATCAAAAATTTAGTAATCTACAATAAATCTGGTCTGGGCATATCTTATGCCGTTCATAATCAGTTGTGTTCAGTTTGTTTTTTTTTTACACTGTACATGAAGGGTACTACAGCATCACAAACATAGGGCAATGCAACCTATATTTCACAGGTCACTGAATTAAGTAAAATTATGTTTCAATTATGTTTTATGCTGGAAACATCAGACTAGATTAGAGATAAGTGTATACATCTCTATTAATACCACACCCATACCACAAATAAAATGTCACTGATCCACATTTTACTGGCTTAGGTTCTGCATTTAGCTCAATACCAGATTCTTGGGGAAAACATGTTAAGGGCAACAGTTACATTTGGTGGACATAATGTGTTGATTTGAATATGTCACATGGCTGGAAAGATTTTTTGTTGCCACATGCTGCAGATGCTTGTATCTTTGCATATGGTTTATATGTCAGTCATACATGACATATAAATAAAATACAAGGGAGATCATAAATTTCTGGACTTTGAAATGCAAGTTTTTCAGCTTGATAACAAATAGCATTACATATTTTGTTAATCTTAACTGAAAACTGGTCCAGTTTATGATTTTAAAAAATGACTGCCATATTGGGAAGGTCTTGTAATGATTGGCAAGTCTGTGACTTTGATCCGAGTTCAAGTTTTGTAGCTGCTGTTTATGTTCAATTGCAAAATGTGATAATAGGATAATAGGATGTATCTCTATTGCTCATACTCATTTAAAACCAAAAGGCTAATGTGACCTTTATTTTGTGCTTTAATGACATGGGTCAAGTATTTGCCATTATGATGACATTGATTCAGCCATGCTAGACCCATAGTAAGTGTAGTGCCATATTAACAAGTATTCATTATATATTATAATATGATAAAGAATGTTGTTTAGTTGGGTTTTTTTTAATCAGCTTTCAGTATAAACTATTTTGTGATACAAAAAGTTGTCTTTTTTTAATTATTTTCTTGTTTTGCTTTGTCTTAGTAGCTTTCTTGGTTTGCTTTGTCATAGTAGCTAAGTTGCTAGGTGTGTTGGTGGATAGATAGGGAAGGGGTCACAAAGTATGTAAGCAATGTACTTACTACATAGTGCCAATTACCAATAATAGTTCCAATTGTACATTTTAAAATGTTTAAAAGTTTTCTGACATAAAGATTAAAGATTAAAAAAATCATGAGTTGGAAAAACAAGCAAGGTTATATTAGCCTGATAATGTTTACAGTGGCTGCTAGTAACTAGTAAAAGTGGAGGTGAGCTATACAAATTTTGATAATTTGGTTAATAAATATGATAATATTATTCTGAAGGAATTCTAATCAACTTGTTATGGTAAAATGGTTTGGTTTGGTGTTTTACAACATATCAGTACAGGTAGATTGGTGTCAAGATGTGAACTGAAGTCAATTGCCTATGTGATGGTAGCTAACCCAGACTGATTCCCTGACTCAAATCCACACCCTTTCAGTTGTAAGTCTGGAAGCCAGTGTAACTCCCACCTCCATTCTTTGTCACTTGTGACATTTCAATAGTTCATTTCTAGTGAAACGACCTTTGTTTTGGTACATGGTCACATGTCAGATGTTACCGGAGAGCCTGTAAAAAAAAAAAAGTAGTTTCTATACCCAATATTTTTTTATTTCATTTTGTAAGGGTCATAAGTAATCTTTGTAAAAATCAATCTTACCCATGAAAAGACATGGAAATTAATGTTTTATAAAGCATGTGAACCCTCTTAATAATAATTATAGTGGTTGTTTGAGACGACTACAAAGATTTAGCCATTTACTTTGTAATCATTGATTACAATTTGGTTGGTCTGTTATCTATAAAGATTCCATCATATTATATATTTAACAAAATAAGTGCATATATCCTGTTGCATTCAAATTTATTGATGTATTTTTAACTACAATATGAATACTGTGAATCTTGTGTTAAAAAAATCTTTATGAAGTACTGAATTTCATAGACTCTAAAGACTTGTTCAGTAATAATCCATAAAATCAATAGTACCTCTTTTTGATCCACAAATTTGAGTACCATCAAAATGCCACATTTTGAAAAAACATTCAATATTATAAGCACAAAAATAAATGAGTTGACAGTAATAGAAAAATGTACATAACCAGTGTTCCAGACAAATGAAAAGAGACTGAGTACTCCAAAAGGTGGGGAAAGAAATGAAGAAATGATTGAGACACATTGTTCTACTGTTTATAGGTCAGAAGGATTCAGGGATTTACAAGAAACTTAACACACATTTATCCCAAGGTCTAGTTGGCGTGAAAATGGTCCCACTCGAATATTCAAATATTGCCACCACAGCAGCCATCTTGAAAATCTTAATATTAATACTTTTGAGTATATGGTTATTTTAACATTGGGTTTGTACTAAAAGACTTTTTATAACATTTTGTATGTCTCAAATGAAAACGGTACCAATATGAAAGCCATGACAGTTCTATTGAAAATCTTTTCACTACTCTTCCTCAACAAAAAATCATATCAACATAGGATTTCACCTGAAGACTTCTTATGGGGTCTAGTTCTAGTGAAAATGTTACCACCTGGATATATACCACCACTACAGACCTGCCCACCATTATGATTTATCACAGGTCTTATGAAAAAATTACCCTTAAAATATGGACTTAATGGAATAAACTATGGAACTATGATTGTTACAGTAAAATCCAGATAATTAGCTCATCAATGTTTGATTTGGATGTGGGTTTCATATTAGATGTAGTGAAGCTGATCAGGGAACTAGATTAACTTTACAGTAGTACCTCATTACAGATTTTTTAATGCAAAGTGTATTCATGATCAAACTGTTATCTTTAAAAAGTGGCATCCAACAAGGGATATACATTGAAGACAAAAGGGAAAATAAGCCACTTAAAAGTGTTAATGGTCAGTGCAAAATAATAATTAGGAATATTAATTTTCTTGTAAAAAAAATAAGATAGTGACACAATTAGGTTATTAGACATAATGTGTCCATTTGAGTATTTGAGGTGGCACAAAAATTGATTGCCATTATATGAAAAAAAAGAAACATTCCAACAGTTACATCATTTGAGAGATGGCAACAAGCCATTGCACTTTATATGGCTTGGAACTGAAGTTTGTGTAATTGTATTAGAGGTAATAAGGTCTACATGTACTTCACAAACTTCTCACTTGAACATATTTACCGTCACTGCATTAGTTTCAAATGCCAAACATTTAAATTGAGTTTTCCATCTTTACAATAGCAGTACATGATAATTTGTTACACATTACTGAAAACTGGTCAAACTTAGGTGGGAAAGAGAATTAACTGGCTTTCAGAGATGATCTTGTTAGTGTGGCAGGTGTGCATAACTATGACCTTCATTAAAATCATTTTACTGGTACTCAACTGTATGGATGATTGTATCAATATCAAGGATTTTGCTGAAAGACTTTCAATGACTACTTAGTCTTAAATGAAAATGGTGCCAATCTGACTGCAATATGACATTTTCAACCATCTTCAAAATCTGTTACACTTTAACAGAAAGTTGTATCAGCATTGGGTAATAGACAAGTCTTTTTAATGATGTCTAGTTTGTTCTGAATGAAAATGGTGTTTTCACATACAGTATGGCTGCCACAATAGCTAATTTTAAATTGTTGCTTAAGAATGTCAGATGGTTTTGAATGCTGGGAAATTCTTTTTGGACAATCAAGCATCAGCACCTTCATTGGGCTCTTGTTTTGCATTTAATCTGATACAGCTGCATCAACCAGTTAATAAAAGCCCAAATTATTCAGTGATTATATTTTATGAACATGAACAAAATTAATCAAGTAGTATTTTGCAGCAGACTGTTTCATGTCCCCCACCTCCATCTCCTAGTTATATATGTGGCAAAACTCTGGATTGTCAGGAAACAATTTTTAATAGATAAATTCCATAATTTTTCTTTCACCATATTATAGTTTAAAAAAGATAAGGTATTATATCGAGGAAATTTCCCCATTTTATTAACATTTTTTTACTTAAAAGAAAAATTTGTTTTTGCAAAGAGTTTAGTAAGCACATGCTTCTGGTCACATACGATACAAGCATGATCATCTCATGCCATTTGTAAAAGGCAGCAGAATTCCGTTAAGAGAAAAAAATTGATGGAATTTTTTTTTTAACCCCAGTATTACAAATTGTGAAAGTGATACATAAATGTCAACATGATGACTATTGAACCCTCAATAAAGAGATGAAAATCAACATAAATGAATGTTGACAAAAATATTTATTCCAAAATGGTAGAACCATAGATGAAAAACACTATCACTCCTTCAAGAATTTGCTTGAATTTGGCAAAAACTGATTATAATATTGAAGGAGCATAATAGTAATTACTTCTCCATGACGTTAGAATATGGTTGGTGGCATCAGAGAGAAGAATCTTAAGTGCACAAGGTTATTTATTTAGTTTTCCATTGTGATATTGATAAAAGCAATTTAGGCAAAATTAACCGTAAATGATATTTTGTTGTAAGGTTTTCCAACCTTTTTACTTCATTGGTCTACATATTCAAATAAAGGGCCAATTGTTTTCCCCAAATCAGGTTGAAACTCCATGTAATGTTACGGTAGTCTGTTTTGTATGCATGCTACTCAAAATAACATGATCATTACATTATGGATTTGACATTACTTGTGACCCAGCGTATTGTGACTTTTTGAACTCTGAAGATATTGCATGTAAAATGACATTACAGGACTGATATCATTTTAAATAATGTAACAAAAATGCTTATACAGTTTTACTAGTTTAAAAGAGTGGTATTGTGAAAGCCTAAGAAAAGTAACAAAACCTTTGGAAATCCTTAGTGATATACCACCTGCCATAATTAAATCGGTCAAGGTAACTGAAAATAAATTGTATGCATTCACTGGGGAAGAATGTTGAATGGACTGACATTATATTTATGGGTAGTTATGGTCTTTGATTTTGAAAATGAGGTCAATATTGCCCTTGTGAACTATTAATAGATTAGAAAAACCTAATCTTGAAATCAAAATTCAGCTACTTTTTTATCATCTAGGAATCAGAGTCGGATTCTGTGGCCAAGAAAAAGAAGAAGAAAAAGGACAAGAAGCACAAGAAACATAAAAAACACAAGAAACACAAACACAAGGCAAAGGATGGAAAAGATCAGGAGGAAAGCAAAAAGGTGAGCAGATAAAGCTGATACTCTTTCACAGATAAGCTAGGTTATCTCTGGAGATTGAGCAAGTCCTTACTATTCTTGTAAGCTAATAAGACCAATATCTACCTTGTAAAAGTATATTTTAATCCTGATTTTATGGCAAGCTTGTGCCTTGTCTAATAGTCAGGGTTTTCTTCATAGTGCTTATATTCTTTCAAGTTTCACTTGAATTGACTTTGAGTAACCTGAATAATTATTTTGTTTAATTCAATACTTATAAATGTTGCAGCTTGTCTTAAAAACTTTAAAGATTTTGGCACATATTATTTTTCCTACATTGAAAAGTCACAAACCCTATGCATTTTAGAATTCTGAGAGTGAAGATAACGAAGGTGGTGGGGATGAAGATGAAGGGGAAAATCTGGAAGAGCTGGAGAAAACCTTGCGGCTGAAAGCACTTGAATCCATGAAAAACAAAGGCAAAGTCATTCCCAACAGTGCTGACCAGGATTCAGATTGAATTGCTCTCATTTTTTCTTCTAGTGGGATGTACCTTGTTTGCAGAGATACAATAACATTTGAGACTGGCAGGATTTTACTTGTGTAGAAAAAAATTATCTTAGTGCTATAGGCACTCATATGAATCATTACTGAAATAGCTTGTTTGTATATTTGCAAAAGAAAGTGTTGATTTGTTGAATAAATGAGTGTGGATATGTTAGTGCTAAACAGGCAACTAATAAAGTATCATGTCTCATCCAGTTTAGTTCGCAAGATAAATTGTTCATTTGAATATAGAAAATTGAAGTTTGATGCATAAGTATGGAAGAACTGGCTAAAAGCAGAATTCAGCTTTGTTAAATGTGATGTGGCATGGCGTGTTGAAAAGAACTCATTTTTTATTATAAAGTTTCTTAAGATGATGAGAAATTGCTGTATATACTTGCTTGTATGTCAGACTTGTGATGTATGAAACATTAGTGTCATCAGGAAATGTGGCATACTCTTGGAAAGGAAAAAATATTAAAACAAGGACTAATCATTTAAATTTATTGTGTTGTGGGTTGGTGGGTGAGATGCCACATTGTTATAGAGGTTCAACCTGTGCAAAAGAATTAAAACTACAGAGATAAAATATTAACCCCTCCTCATTCTTCAAATAGATTTAAATGGAATATCCCAAAATAGAATTTAAGATATTTTTTAAAAGGTTTTTTTTTTACAAGTCTTGCATATGATTTCATAATATGATGTGTAAATTTAATTTTGTTTCTCCTACTTTCTCAGTGCTTTTATTCAATTTTTTAAAATATATTTCACCATATCTTTGGACGAGACATAATATTCACATCTGTCTGTCCTATCCCATTCTATCAATCTATTACAGGTTTCTTTTCCTCTTTTTAACATTTTCAGGGCATAATGGTTTGAAACCATATTTGATGCTTTCATTAAGATCAAGGTCAAGTGGATTTGCACCATTTTTGTTGAGCTCACTTTGGCAGAAGCTTGACCTGGTATTAAAATTGGTAGGTCTTCATCCATCTGTATGTCTGTCCATGCCCAGTATATTTACTTCGTTCTTTACTTTGCTAAATAAAAGGCATTCCAAACAAAAAGGTCACTTTTTTTGGCTCCTAGTTCACTTTTAGCTTGGTCTCTACATATTGTACCAAACTTTCTGCAAAAGTATTGTTTGTCAGAGACATACCTTGAAAAATTTCTAGTATGATTTTGCTTTATTGGTTATTTTCTAACACGCCATTTAATTTTTAAAGCAAAGTGCAGTATCATTGTCATCATAATCACTAAGATCTAAAATGTATGTACACACCTGCCATACGGCAAGTTTATTATATTATAATACCCATCCCTTTGTTACCAATTTGGTCTCCACACAATAACTAAAGTTGTCCACCATCTACATTTACCAAATTTTGTGTAAGGCTTGCACTTTGGGAAGAGCCATGTTGAATTTGAGAAAGTGAAGGCCACTAACTGAAAAAGAAAAATGGTTCTTAATAATAACACCAGTTTTTCACCATATATAGTTAACAAGCTTTGTGGATAGGATTCACTTTGGAGTTGGGAAGAAGCAATTCATTTTCAGGATTGAAAGGTTAATGGTCACTATGAGAGGAGAAAAATTGTTTCCACACAACACTTTGACTTCACTACTTATTTACCAAACTTTGTAAAAGGCATGACATGTGGTAAGGAAAAAACTTATTAATTTCAGATTTGGCAGGTCAAGATCACTGACAGATGCAGAAAAATGGCTTCCACACAGTAACTAAAATTCTTTATCACTGATGATTTCCAAACTTTGTAGATGTCTTACAGTTGCAGTAATGAAGAACTATATTGATCTTGGATTGATTCAAAAGGTCAATGTTACTAACTGAATAATGGATGAAAATGTTTTCTACACAATAACATCAGTTCTGCTTGGCATACCTCAACTGAACTTTGTGGATGACTTCTACTTGTGATAAGGAAGAAGGTAGCTGTTTTTATGGTCCAAAGGTCAAGAAGAATGGTTTCAGCACAACGGAAGTTCTACCAGTGTTTCAGCTAGGATGCACTCCTGCTGGATTGGTGCAAATTAGACAAGAGATATTGCACCAGAAAAATGGATTTATTGTACCCAAAAGTGGCTCAAAAACAATTAATATGGTGTATTTATCAGATACAGAGACACCAACCAGTCATCACAAAATGTCTAAATCGTTTGTTTAATGTATTTATAAAAATGATCAAAATCTGTCAAATGATCTTTTTTGATTGCACTGGCTGCTGTGCTAGCACTATTTTGCTGTGTTCCTAATCATTCATATATATATATATATATATATATATATATATATATATATATATATATATGGCAAAGGGAGTAATCATTCATCAATAATGAACAAGGTACATCTGATAATATTTATTGGCTTAGAATAAGATGGCATGAGACCACAGTGCATTAGTGCATTACTCTCAATGAAAACACTCTGCAATAAAATAACTTCCACTTTTGTTTTATCAACATATTTACTGCAAGAGAAATGTGTGCTCTCAGAAATTCTTGTAATCACTGGCTTCCAGTCACATGGTGTGTGCCGTTTGTAAACTTTGCAATATTTTGTTATGGTTTAGATAAGGAATGATGGATAAGATATCTTTTTCCTGTTGTCATGCATAAATTTTCAGATGGATAAAGTTACGTCAGACATAACGACTATTGAACAAACTGGGTAAATCCCACACAACAGATGACAGTCAAACAGAAAGTGAAACTTTTAGATTCTACATTGGTGGTGGGGAAAAAAAAAAGACTAACAATTGCACCCTCAAAAAATTGGCAGAAATCTGAATTGTTGCAAAAAAATCTGACTGTAATGTTGGAGTGGCATATAGTTGTAGACTTGCCCCTGCTGTCATAGGATAGTTTGAGCATCAAAGAGGAGAATCAAACAGTAAAGATAGTTATTTGTTTGGTGTTTCATTCAACATGTCAAATAGATATATCATTCTGTTATGAGGTTGGCCTGTGATCATACCATTGGCACCTTTGTTCAGGGAATAGTGCCAGTAGGTCTCTATTCTTTTGCCAGACCTGGCTGAAACACTGCAGATCTGGCACAGACTTTGTTTTGTTAGCTATTGCCAAATTAGACAGGGGTGGGTGGGTTGTTGCATCATTTATGTTAGAGGGAAAGGTCATGGTTTGAAAATATGTATCCCATAGATTTAACATTTACCACTATGCAATAGAATGTTTTAGATTTTTTTAGAAATTGAAACATACAACCATTGAAGAACAGACATTTTTATATACATGTCCCATATTCAGATTAGTCATTTCCAAAAATGTAAGAGGCATCACTTTTTGTGTAATAGAAGAATGAAAGTGGTCGGTTGAAACATTTTTACTCTAGTTGAGCACTCGTGTTTCTGATGTAGGCAGAATGCATGTCTTGTTTGCAGATATATGTATTTATTAGTGAATCTTAAAAAAATTTCTTTCTGATCAAATCATGTATATCATTGAGTTTTGTCATATATTTAGATGTAATGATTTAAACAATACAATGGCACCTTGATTTTCCACAGAGCAGCTTAAGATGTGTGCTGTATAAATTACATCAGATTAGTGCACAATTTATTTCCATGTTTTATTCTTGGCTGTTTTGTATGTAAAACTGTTTAATATGTCGTGATATTGTACATAGATGAGAGAAATACAAGTTTTGTTGAATGTTGAAATAGTACATTTTTACATGTTTCACATAAATTAATGCTGAATTACATTTTCATCAGAATATTTTGTGATCTAAACACAGCTTTCCACAAATAGAGTATTTCTTATATTACAAGTAAGTGGGACAGCCTTGTAATATTTGTTCAGTTAGGGAAATGAGTTTTTGAATTTTAAAAAATAAAAAAAAACACTTTCTTAAACGTTGCAAACTTATGTGGCAATGGGCTTATGAGAGAAAGTAATGGTACATAAAATGTTCAGGACTAAAGATTACAGACACAGTGCACGTTTTTTTTAAAATCTGTCATTTGAAGAGTTTTGAACTTTTTTGTATATTTTACTTTCAAAATAAAGCTTCAAATATGTATAAAATAGCTTCAATTGTGTTTATATCAGTTGGATAATTGCAAGTTCTGCAGTGAATATCAAGTTATCATTTTGTGTATTTTAATCATACTTTGAAAGGTTTTAAAGTAAACATGCCATATGAACTCCATTCTTCATGTAAGAAGCTGCCACACAAACAGAATTTGGAAAATGTTTTAAATAATTAACTCTTGATGAATTTTGCTGTTTCTCTTGACCAGTCCACCATTTGGTTGCACATTTCTGGCTTTTCAGTTGTTTACCATCTATATCAATATTGTGTTTTCGTGTATTCTTTAACAGGACAGAATAAATTTGAAATGATCCCTGACATATGTATCTTTTGTTCAAAAGAACACATCTGTCATGATGATAAATGCCAAGTAATGTTTTGACTGGTACTTTTAGATGTACAAGAAAATATACCATCAGATCAGAAAGTATTTTGATTAAAAATTTTAAAACTAACTTGGTTTTGTGTTTATTGTTCATTTATTGACATTGAGGCTAAGAATTAAGACAGGAAGTAATGTTAGTGCTCATTTTCAGTTGAGGCATTAAGTTCCATTAATTTAAATGCAGTAGAGGACTATTTATTACATGATGAAAAGTGTAAAGATTCATTGAAACTGCCAAATAGCGTATTGACCTGAAGTTAACTTTGTATGTTATGTCCTTGCCTCATAGCATGACATTAGTGGTGATGCAATAATCATTTACACATTTTTTGAAGCATTTGTAACAAGCATTTAGCATTGCATCATGTGACGTGGAAATTTGACATTAGTTCATAATGCCTGAAAGCAATTACTTCTGTTCACATGTGATCTTGTGTGCATATACCAGGTCTGTAAACAATGGTTACAATATTGTTCTGTTTATTACTTAATTCATTTTAGTTTTTACTGGATTCATAAGGTTTATTTCTTTAGAAACTTTTTTTTAAAAATATGCAATGGGGATATTTCTGTCAATGATTCCTGTGATTAAAGGCACTAAAATGTGCAAGAACTGTAGCCTGTTAATTTTCTGTTGGAAAAATGATAGTATCATTGTGCATTGAAGAATTAGACAAGGATTTGTGGGGGATGGTTCAAGTATATTGTAGTTTAGAAATGTTAGGCCCTTAGGCAAGTTACTTTGATGCTTACATGATTAGACTGGATATAGTTGCTTTGTTGAAATCTATATAACAGATGGTCAGAGGTACATGTGGTTGTGTGTGTGTGTTTGTGTGTGCGCATGCACATGTGTGAAACCATGAACAATGTTACTAGTAATTCCTTTTAAGATGGAGTCCAGTGAGGGCCATATCGGATCTCCGGTACAAGATGAGTTTTCTTGTACTTTGGGAAGATCATTGTGGATGCATAGTTGTTGATACCAATTTCATGTCATTATTCAAAAAGTGGTAATCGCATTTGCATTAGTTAGTCGTTCTGAGAGAGGAAATTTGTGAGCTTGCTGATTATGTTTCCAAATGCAACACCATCTTCAAGTATTTCTTCTTTACTTAAGGAAATCCAGAAGGTGTTGCTGGTTCCTACTTCGTTGAGTTGTCCTTTCCCAGCTAGGCGAGTTTCAGTCTGGTCTGCTATCTAAATGTGTGGTAGTTTATAGTGATATCTAGCACCTGGGCATCATGCCACAGACATATAACATAATGTCACACCCATAATTCAACCTCATTGAATACTTTATCAAATTTTTAATAATAATAAATGTTACACTCACTGTGGAGATAATATTGTAACTGCTTTATGTTTGAGCCTCAAAAACATTAAATGTTGAAAAATTAAACCACATATTTTCGAATTTTATTTCACTTCTAACCGTGAATATTATTCGAATCATGATGGCACCATTTATGTCTCCTTGTTTTAGGGATAATACAATTCAGCATACACATAAAATATAAGATACATGTTCAATTGTATATAAATTAGCTAATTATTATTACATCAAAAGTATAGAATAGTTATTTAATGATGTAACACCAAGACATCATATCAGTGTATAAATTAAATGTTTTAGTGTTGAATTTATTCATTCATCCAATATTCTTTTTAGTTTTTAACCCTTAGATTTAACAAAAATAGTCAAAAAAGTGAAATTACATAGAACACTTTTTAATAAAATTGTTCTGATTCCTCGTGATATTAGTTGCTAGGTTCAAGTAAAGTTATGGAAGAAAATGCTGAAGCCAGTTTCATTTGGGGTCATTTTAATCTATATGCATGAGTGGAATTCCCTACTTTGAAAGCACAGAACAAATTCTTTATCAGATATGACAATAAACTCAATGAAGAAAATTAAGGTTATTGATATAACAAAGACCAAAATTTACACCTCATATTTTGTATTTTTAAACATAAGATTTGTATATATGCAATAACATAAGTGTAATGAATATTGCAATGGTGTTAATTATTAAATATGATAATGTATGTTGTGACCAGAAACCTGGCTAAAATTTTTACCAGTTTAAGCTCTTCATATGACGGCGTTTAATGTAATGATGTACCATTTTGAGTCTTTGGGAGAAGTATTGTTACAGCATATGTGCTTGAGGTGTTTATTCTCATATATATTATAACGTTCTGTATAATTCACTTCCACTCCTCTCTAGTAGGAAATGCCTTTTATTGTATGTTCATTTTGTTTCTTCTCTCCATTAACTTCCATTGTCTGAATTGTGCAGTATTTCTCCATAATGCACTGCTTCATATTGCACGACATAAGAATCTACATTAGTATCGAGTGTTAGGAACAACTTTCGGTTGTAAATAAACTGTACGCTCATGTGGTAGACACCTGAGCTTTTGGTTTATTATTCTCACCATTGTGACAGAGAGAAATATATTTGTGTTTTTAACTTTACTTTTCCATTCTCAGTCCAGTTATCTCAGATCAGTCGTCTCAGTCACGGTGTCTTTGCACTAGGGACTAATTTATCAAGGGACACAAGCATTGTTGTCTTCTGTTTGAGCTGATGAAGTTGTTTTCCGATCAAACAAAAGCCGACACTTTGGGAAATTTACCAAAATAGTTTTGGGAGGAGAGAAACAAATAACTTACAAAAAAAAGATTTAAGAAAAAAGAAGATAAAACAAAAAGAAAATGGACTACAAGCAACGGAACATATTGACTTAGGTACGAGAGCGAAATTCGTGAATGTTCACTCCATTGTGCCTCAGCTGAATCAAAGATGTACCTACAACCATTAATCACAAATAATGCACTTGCCAGTCAGAATGAAACTTTTGTCCGTCAACACCTTATTCTACAAGCATATTTCCCTGTAGCATATACACTTCCACTATTAATAACAACAACACTTGCCATTATTTCCAAGACAGATAATATAAATTCTCCAAGAAAAACTGAAGTTCAGCACATGGTTACCCGCTAGGGTCTGTATTTGAAGTGGTGTTTCATACACATGGGTAATATTACAATCAACAGTAATTATAACTGTTATGTCAGTTTTACCTTCTCCAATAAAAAGAAGAGGTATATACGAAAGTGACACAGATCTCTTAATTCCCCATGAAGAATCCAATCGTGATCACTCGTGCTACGCGTAACTTTGTGCTGGCGTAAACAGCTGTTACCAAGTATCGTTTCATTATTTACAATATTACATTTCTAAATTGGAAATGATGAAAATTAAATATTTTAAAAATAAATTATTTATTGTTAATTTCAAGTAACATTCATATATTAAATGTGATAATACATCAATGCTATCAAACGTTTTATGTCATTTTCTGGGTCACTCGTAAAAGTTTTGTACATTGGATGGAACGGTCACTCCGCAGCCCTTATTAACGTATTTGTATCAATGCGCCCCATGTAAACATTTGCGCCTGAACTGTACTGCAAAAGTAAAGAATTCTTAACACTTTAAATTAAATTATTAGTTGAAAAAAAATATGAGTTGGTTTTGCACCGAGGTAAGGAAATCGCAGGAGAAGTATTACATTATTAATATAGTACTAAACTGCTCATACAACCGGCACCGAAATTTTGTTTTTGGCCGCCGCGGTACCCCCTCTAGCGCTGGGGCTCTAGGCACGTGCCTTTCTGAACATGTGTCGCGTTCATATGGACTTTGTACCTGCGTAGTGGCAAGAGATGTTTATGATACAGAAGCGACAATATAAGTTGGCAATATAAGTCAGATAGAGCAATCGTATCTTAGGATTATCCGTGCCATTCTGTAACACCACTGAGACCCTTCGATCTGTAACCGAATGCAATCATTTCCATGTGCCGCGTTCATATGGACTTTGTACCTGCGTAGTGGCAAAAGATGTTTATGATACAGAAGCGACAATATAAGTTGGCAATATAAGTCAGATAGAGCAATCGCATCATAGGATTATCCGTGCCATTCTGTAACACCACTGAGACCCTTCGATCTGTAACCGAATGCAATCATTTCCAGTGGCGTTTCCTACAACCGTGTGTTAAGGTAAAGGTATGTACTAATTGCATTAACTGCATGCATATTTAAATTATGGGTTTAAATAGTCGACAGTAACAGCTCAATATTGAATGTGTTTATATAAATATAGCTCAATATTGAATGTGATTATATATTTTAAGCATATAAACTGGTTTTAAATATACATTAAAGTAAATATGGTGTTTTATTATCAAATTTAAGATCTAGTTCAATACAATATATTCTAGATTCTGCGATTGTTTTTGACCTCGAATTATATTAAAGAAAATAAGAGCGTAATGAAAATTGTTACACCACAGATTAACGTAGTTGCCGAAAAAAATAGTGAGATCATCTGAACATCAATTAGCAAAACAAAAAAAATGTTTGATTAATGTCGTTCCAATGAAACATCATACTATCGCCAACCGTGTTTAATACTTTGCTTGATGAGTGCGCCTAATTAATTCTGAAAACAACTGAGATTCTCTAACCGCCTATTAGCAAAACTTGTTTGACCAATTTGGCTTTAATTTAAGCACATTTGTTGTCATTATCCAATTTATTGAATTTAATACAATTTCAGTTCAAAAATATATATTTGCACTAAGTGTTACAATGGGATAGTGCTAGATGTTCTCACAACTTATATAAAGCCTTTTCCTTCAGAAAGTTCATTATAAATGGATATCGGCAAATCATTACTGGAAGAGAGAGAGAGTGAGAGAGAGAGAGTATTATACAGTATTGTCTCAGTTCTATAGAGCTAGGCGTGCCTTAAAGGATTTAAAAGGGGAAAGGTAAAAACAAAAACAAAAAAAATATGGTGCTCTATTCCTGAACAGTTACATACAACGCTTGGTTCTTTTTACATAAGTTTGAATTAGATGTAATGAGCGCGAAATTTTATTTACAAAATAAATAAAATAAAATCCGATGATCAATTTAACAGAGTATATATGGTTAATTATAGCTTTGAATCGGCTTTAAAAGTTGTTCGCACGAATTTTGTACAAGTATACACAGTATGAGAAGCGTCCTAAATATTTTCACCACATGCACATAGAAGATTATGTCTTGTATGGTTCATGTATAGGTCGTGTATTGCTAATTTGGATATTAAGGTTATTCAAGTTTCCCTCCCAATCACCACAATAGAACGGCCACGTGTATGGTCTTCACTTACATTTTACTTTTAAATGTTGTTCAGTTTGATTCTTTGGTTATTGAGTTGGGGAGACTATTCCAAGTATAAAAAGTAGAGTTTAAAAACTAATCCCCATATTTTTGTAGATTTTCAATGGAATCAAGACCTATTATTAGATTATGTCTGATTCACTAACCAATTTCAGAAATGGTTCTAGAACACAACATATAATGCTTACTTTAAATAAAAAGTTCGATCTTTAGCTACATTGAAATATATTATAAATCTGTTCAGGAATTAATTTTAAATAGATTTTGTACAATACGTTTTAATATTGTGTTGCTTGTCAGCAGTGCCAGATAATTGGCCCTATATTAGTTAAGTTATGAGGTCTCTTCCTAGGGCCCTGAAGGAGGAAGGCCCGGTAGGCCTGTACAGGTAGTCAGGCATTTATACTCGGCAAATTTAGAAGTAGTTAAAATAGCCACAGACTCTTGAAAAATCATCGTAATTTTTTATTTATTTTTGTTTTGCCAAGAAGATGGGCAACAGGGGCCCTGTACTTAAACACACCTAAACACAATTTGTTAAATCCGGCACTGCTCGTCAGTAACTCATTAATCAATATTTGTTTGTTAAGTATAATGCATGAAAATAGGAGTTGCATAAGAAATCAATAAAAGCAATAAATTAACCAAATTAATATACATAATTACTATTGGGAGTGTTCAGACTCAACCATAATGGCCTTATTTATGAAAAGTTTCAAAATATTTTAAAAGATACTAATTCAAAGAATAACTTTAAATTTTCTTTATTGTAACTATTGAAAAGTTATTTTGGTTACAAGAATCTAAATGTGATAGCTTATATCTATTTTGTTCTTATTTCCGCTAGAAAAGTATGAAGAACTATATCAATCCGGGACATTCTCTATGTTTGAAAAAACAGTAATGAATACTAAGAAAATCTGGAAGGTGTGTTCCATTATTTTTCTTTTATGCTATTTCACATGGTCCGTATCAATCTGACATTTGATCTGAATTAATCCGTAATCTGGTTCCTGCCATAGAACACAATTAATTTTACTGTATAGTCTCTACATTTGTTTCTCATTACTGAACTTTCAATACAAATCATATATTAATTTAAAATACCTTCAAAGATGACTTTACGGTGAAATTCTTGTCAAGGGTTGACCTGCATTGTTTTGAGAGACTAAATTGTAAACAAAACACCATGCGACGGAACACAGATTTCACTTCCGAATCATCACCATGGTCTTATTACTCAATGTGCTGAAATACACACAGACAACCACACCATAAGCTTACTTTCTAATAAATAAACAATTGCCTTTAAATCCTTACCAAGAATGCCAAAACTCTTGTATCACCACCAAACGGAGACGGGAAAAAGTGATAAAAAAATAGACTGGGACTACGGATGCTGAACCGGATTTTATTAATTGTGTACTGATTCCTTCCGGGGTCAACAATTGTCTACACTCATCAATTGGTGAGTGAATACATTAGTTGTTCCTGGAATCAAGTGTTTGTGTACGAAACTAGGCACTACTTAGAAAGATACAAGGTGATTAACATATGTAACGGCATAAACATGTCAATACTATTTAGTAAACAAGACAGATTTATCCAGAATGTTGTAAACACAATAGACATACAAGCTGCACACTCTTTGACGACTTACCTTCAGTGTTGTAAGTTTATCCGGAAGAATCAACTGAATTCACTTGAGTACAGTCCTTATATATAATCTCACAGAGGGGAAACTAATACAACGGAAAGGATAGACGCTAAAATAAGTTTTCTTTGTTATAATCGTTAGCTAGACATGTCAGACACATGTTATCATTGTCATCGGAGATTCAGGTGTAGGGAAGTCCTCAATTGTTAAATATTTCACTGAAGGAAAATTCATTCAAGATATTCCGACCACATTACAGCCTGATCTTGCCTGTAAAGATGTTGAATTAAAGAATAAAGGCAAGGTCCAACTCCAAATATTCGATGCAGCTGGACAAGAAAAAGATTATGGGTAATATATGGGTGTCGTCTATTCCTACAACGTAAGCCCCATCACCCAGATATTTTTCTTCTGGTTAGGTGATAGCACTAAAGCAAAAACATGTGCTATGTCTTACATTATAGGACTAGGGTGTTGTAATATTCTTGTATCGAATTCTCAGTTTCAAATAAAAGCCTAATTTCAAGTTGTATATCATGTAATTTGTCATGTGAAGCAAGCATGAACAGCTTTGATACACCCATAGGGACCGACCATTTCATTTATAGATGGGAAAGGGAGATAGGTCGGGGATTTTATTGGTAAACAACTGCTAGGAATCTTGAAAAGCAATAAAAACTTATAAAAAGCATTAAGAGGTGCTCAAAGTGCAAGAAACTGGACACAGAGAACATACTAAAAGCATTAAACTACCACCAAAACATAAATGGTACTACAACAAATAAATAAATGAATATCAGTAAAGACAACTCTGTCAGGTCTATGCTCAAAGAGTAAATGCATGTTTACTATTCTGTAAATTAAGATAATTTATCACCATAATCATCATCATGATCATGATTATCATCGCCACCTACAAAAGTAGAACAGGACATGAATTAT
Source organism: Potamilus streckersoni (assembly GCA_016746295.1). Lineage (NCBI taxonomy): Eukaryota > Metazoa > Mollusca > Bivalvia > Unionida > Unionidae > Potamilus > Potamilus streckersoni. Next base: position 494,368 of record JAEAOA010001148.1, on the reverse strand, counting down.
GGTAAAATGTTGTAAATAACTGTCTCATAAAAGACTATTGCACGTGTATTATCCCTCATCATTTTCCATGTACAAATTATTCACTAGCAACTCTGATATTTTAATAAAACCTACAAAAAATGGAGCCCACGTTTTCTTGTATATATATATATATATATATATATATATATATATATATATATATATAGTTGCTTAATTTTTCAAGCGTTGGTAAGAACCTTTTAAAAAAGTATAATTTGGTACTGTGAACTTAAAACACTTTAGTGACCTTAAAAGCTTGCATGTAATTGCAATCAATGATTAACTATTGTCATATTATGGAATATAGCACTATACTGGTTTCATGGTATACCATAATATTAATTTCAGCAGTTGCAAAACTGTGAATCTTGTTCAATCCCTGAAAACGAGTTCTCATTGTTTCATCATGTACATGTATTTGTAATGGTCGTTTTGGGTTGGAGGTGAGTTATTTACTGCATAAACGGATGGTTGTTGAAAACTGTTCATGTATGTGATCAGATATATTGCACTGTCTCGAGTAAAAGAAAAATGGCCCATTCATTTTAATTTATCATTAATAGAAACAAAATAAAAACATAGAAGTGCATGCTACTACAATGAGTGAAAAGAAAACAGAAATATGTTCCAGATTGAAATAACTATAATAACTTTTTTCTAATCACTGACATTGACAAAATTGTCTAAAGTAGCTGCAAAACTAAGTTTGCTCATAACCTTTTGGTTTCCGAATCTGCTACGAGAAGCCTAAGTTGTTTGTATATCCATTTCAGATGTGAGGTCACAGGTTTGAACAGTACTAGCAGCTGGCACTCAGCATTAAGAGGTTTAGGACTGGTCAGCCTGGTGTCAGGATAGTGTGACTGGATGGGACATGATGCTCTTTGTCTGCAGCAGGCTCTCAACGGTACTGGAAACATCTGTTTGGTTCCAAGATTTCGTAAATATAAAATTGCCACATTGCAGACATCACAATGATTTGATTGAATAATTGTTACAGTTGTGTTAACTACCTTACACATCAAATTCTCATGCATATACACACATGCACACACATACACACATTCTTGTAAAACCTACAACATGGGGACATCTTTATCTTAAAACATTTTGGGCGATAAAGATGTTTTAATATGCATTTCATATATATATATATATATATATATATATATATATATATATATATATATATATAAATGCCCTATAGAAAGAAAAATTGATGACTACTGCATTAGCAAGAAAGACCAAATGTGGACAAAAAACAATACAGAGTCCATGAACCACAAACTGGAGCTTGCTGTAAAACAGACCCTAAGAAAAACAAATGATCTTATTCTACAGCTGCACAAAGTTGTTAGAGTGCAGATGACAAATATGCACCAGGCTTTCTACGGTACAGGAAACATCAGTTTGGTTCCAAGATTTAGTAAATATAAAATTGCACCAGCTGTGGTACAATGTGTTTGAGGAGGACAAATTCCAGACTTCTAAAACAGGAGAACAGAACAGAAACCAATGATTACTGTTCGAAGAACTCAAGGTGTTGCCAAAGAGCCAAACCAGAAGACAGGTGAACAATGGCAGAAAATATACAGCAAAACAGTAGACTAAGAACAGAACCACACAATGTTATTTTCTTGTTTTTAGTATTTAGTCTCTTAGTATTTCTTAGTGCTTCTTAGTAGTTCTTAGTGGTGTTTACCAAGATCATATTTGTTCTCTTATCCCAAGATATTTTTTATCTAATATAAAACTAAAATGGCACCACCCTTCCACTGACAGACCATCTAAAGACCATCAAGCTGATATGTGTCTTGATAAGGTATCACACCTAGTGATCATGAATCATATTGATAAACTGTACAGGTGTATCATTTCACTCCTACCAATAAAAGTGATGATAAATAAATGCTTGTACAGATCTGGGTCATACTGTACTATGTTAACAAATCAATGGCAAAGGCAATATGCAAAAGAACTGGGTCATACTGTACTATGTTAACAAATCAATGGCAAAGGCAATATGCAAAAGAACTGGGTCATACTGTATACTATGTTAACAAATCAATGGCAAAGGCAATATGCAAAAGAACTGGGTCATACTGTACTATGTTAACGAATCAATGGCAAAGGCAATATGCAAAAGAACTGGGTCATACTGTATACTATGTTAACAAATCAATGGCAAAGGCAATATGCAAAAGAACTGGGTCATACTGTATACTATGTTAACAAATCAATGGCAAAGGCAATATGCAAAAGAACTGGGTCATACTGTACTATGTTAACGAATCAATGGCAAAGGCAATATGCAAAAGAACTGGGTCATAATGTACTATGTTAACAAATCAATGGCAAAGGCAATATGCAAAAGAACTGAAGAATGTAATGGTCACAAGAAGTTGACAAGCCTGTGAAGACAATGGTCCATAGTGTTAGTTTGTATTTCTTGTAATCTTTCATGTAATTAACAAGTCTTTTTTGACATTAATCAGAATATTTTTGATTTTACAGGACTCACTTGTATGTAAATTTCAATCATTTCAACAAATTTAGTTTTTTTAAAACTGAATTAACTACATTATTTTTTTTAATCCATTAATTATCTACCATTGTCTATTATTTTATTTAATAGTATTGATTTTATAGGTTTATATTTTAGTTGTTGGGAAAACGCACTTCTATTAGCTTTCTTTTTTTATTCCTTACCAAACAGCAAATAACTGAACATTTGTATTTTCTAAAGCATGATTTTTTTTTCTTTTTTGCATATTAAGGTTTCCGAATTATATACATTTCTAAAGTGTATATTCAATTATGGCATATTTTAATTTCAGTGACAATTTATCTAAGCATTGATTGAGATAATCCTATATTCTGTTGTAATTTGATGTACTTGATGCTTCATTGCATTTCAGTAATTTCAGTAATAACTGTTAAATTTTAATATTTTATACAGAACAATTTTATTTTTCAGGAATTTAACTAGGTCCACCTGCATAGATAAAGATGGTGCATTAATTGTTTACAATGTAACTGATAGAAAGAGCTGGTTAGCAGACGCAAACATTTACATGCCTGAAAAAAGCACTATCTACATTGTAGGAAACATGATTGATAAAAATATCCCACGTATATCAACATTTGAAGGGAAAGACAGGGCTGAAAAACTTAGGTTAAAGTATTTTGAAACATCTGCAAAAAAAGGAACAAATATTCATGAAGTGTCCCATTCTCTTGCAGAGGACATTTATGCTAAGAATAAGGAATTTCTGGAGTAGGCAAAATGATGATCAGCAACGCATATTAGAGCCCTTTGACAAAAGTAATGAAGTTGAGTTTGAGTCTGGTAAAAAATGTTGTTGATGTTGTAAATGTTGTTAAAGTGATTCTTGGTAATACCGCAGATATACATGAATACTACTGTAAATCGAACAGCTCTAGAGACCAATTTATTTTAAAAAATATAAAAAAAAAGCTTATCTTTGCTAAAATTTTATGCTTATTCAATTTTTCTACCCAAGCTTTTATATAATGATGCTCATTGATCACTCCATCCATCCTTCCATCTGGTAACACAATCTTTTTATAGCATCATAACAATTCCAACGTTTTGTTGGATTACCCTAAAACTTGGAAAATATTATGTTCATCACCTGATGTTGCTGTTGTGAGTTTAACACCATTTTTCAGCACAGGATAGGCTATCACTGAGAAGCATCACTGACCCTCAGAAAGATATGGCTGAGGTTTCCTACATACCCATATTGGCTGAGCCTGAGACTAGAATTCAGGTGGACTGAGGTGAGATGTCAGTGATCAGTGAAGGCAAGTGCTGTATACTGAATTCATTACCTGAAGATATACCTACAGACAAATCACTGTTCAGGGATGTTTTGTTACAGTTATTGACATTTTTTATTTGCAGTAGGATGTAGTATAGGACAGACTGTTGTGAAAGCAACCCACATATTTTAATGGATCAACAGGATTACATCTTTATTGCTCTGTGTATGTCTGACACAATATCAATAACTAGTCCAAAAGTGTTTGATGGATTGCCATGGAGCTTGGTAAATACTGTGGTAAGCACATGATGATTGCCATATTGACAATTTACTTTACACCAATAATTCTTTTTATAAAGTTAGGGCTCATTTTGTCATGTATCTTAATGCTGTTCATTAATGCAACTATTCTTGCATTTTTTGATGGGTTACTTAAAAATGTGGCAAAAAGAGTTATTGCCCTTGTTTAGTTGCAGCTGAATGCATTGCAAGACAGTATCCTCTGAATGCAGCTGGTCTTAAAAATTTTGATGCATCTCCATTAAACTTTGGAAATGTCATCATCTAAAGATGCATATACTGTATCAAGTTGTCATTTTTTTTATTTTAAGTCCTCATGTATAGTGTGGCAAACTTTTTTAAACGTGACTAGTTTTAGTTTAAAATCAATTATTTTGAAACTTAGTAAATGTTCTCTTCATCATTTCAAGATGTACATACCAACAAACTGCTGTCATAAATGTTTGTTTAAATGCATATCCCTTTACGGCTTGCAGCTGAATGCAGTGGTGTAAGTTCATATTCATCGTGGGAGATTGGTGGCATTCTGTAGGTTTTGGACTGTATCCAGCAAGCAAATTGTGTACCCTTCCTCCTTTTTTTGTTTTGAATCACACAATATATAAAGTGGACATCAATGACAACATCTGTTTAAGTGAATCTTTATGCTTTTTTATTCTTAGTTAGAAACTAAACACACATTCATTCCATGGTTTAATTGGAAACTGAACACATACATTCATCCCATGGTCTTGTTGGAAACTTTACTTACACATTTATCCCATGATCTAGTTGGAAACTTTACACATACATTCATCCCATAGTTTAGTTGGTTCTAAATGACAAAGCTTCTTGGACTTCCATAGAGTGATGGAAGGAGAAAGACACATGACTTTGGTTTCAAAACAAAATCCCATTTAGCTGATTATTTTTTACCCACTGGTGTTTGGGGGATTATTTTCAGCCTTGGATGATCCCAGGTCTGAGTTACCGCTGATCTTTCCTACCTCCCATTAGATGTTTGGACAGCTTTGCTTGACTGGAATTTTAGGACGACTGTTCAAATATCTAACACAATATGGTACTGCTGGTGGCAGTTTGTGACTTATTTCAGAGCTAGGCTAACTGAAACATGCCAGGTTAATTAGAGCTCTTCTCATAATAAAGGCAGCAATGGCCTTGACAGCACTCATACACTTGACCTTTTTGAATTGAATTTTGAATTGGCTGACCTTATTAGTTATTAGCTTCTGGTTTTAAATATGTGTGAATAGGTATGCTTTTTTTAAAATCTAAATGGAGCTATTTTTGTGTCAGAGGCCTAGACCTGATTTGAATATGAATGCCTTAACTTTACACCATTTATACTTACCATAACCAAATTTTGTTAACTTTATTGATTTGTCTTTTTCTTTTTTACTTGCATTATGCAAGGGCTTTGACAGATTGTGTATGAGGTCATGTGTAAGACATGTAGTCTGCACATCAGCAGTTGACTAACCTTGTCAGGTTAAGAGTTTGTGCTTAAATGAGAAGATTTAAGAAATAATCAGTTTACACAATAATAAATTGATGAGGTTAATAATATTTAATCATTGCAGACTTATTCTTATTGGCATGAATTTTTATGAGGTAGTGATATTGTTTGTGTATGACAGTCTTGCTTATTGAAATCATTTTAGAGGCCACTAGAATATATATTTATACATTTTTAAATAGATTATCTTGCAGCAATCTATATTTTCTGTTAAAAACATTGCATATAAAACCACATTTATATCTATCTTGATTGGCATTTTTGAGATATTAAATGCTTTTTTTGTGTTATTGCTATTTCTTGTTTTTCTTGGGACAGTTCAGAATTGAAGCATATTGGTATAAAGTATACTTTTTATTTATTTCCATCTGATCAGTCTGCTTCTGCTATTTATTGTGATATTCCTTTTTTTTGTCTCATTAACCATCTATCTGCACACAAACACATGCACACATACATGCATGCACACATACATACATACATACATACATACATACATACATACATACATACATACATACATACATACATACATGCATGCATACATGAATACATACATACATATATACATACATACATACATACATACATACATACATACATACATACATACATACATACATACATATAGTCATGCTTACATATATGCATACATACATATGTACATGCATACATACATACATACATACATACATACATACATACATACATACATACATACATACATACATACATACATACATGTATGTATACCGTCATGCATGCATACATACATGCATGTATACAGTCTTACATACATACACACATACATGCATGCATACATACATGCATGTATACAGACATACATGCATACATATGTATGTATGTATGTATGTATGTATGTATGTATGTATGTATGTATGTATGTATGTATGTATGTATGTATGTATGTACAGTATTTAAAATTCTGAATTCTGTAGTCATACAAAGTTACAGTGACTCTTTCTAGTTTGTTTATTCAGGGTCTAACTATAAAGAATGGAAAGATGATTTTCATCTCCTAGCAGCAGAAATTTATTTTGAAACAAGTTTTCATGGAAACATTCAGAATATTTTGCATTTAAGTATTTGTATTTCCCAGGGGAAAAGTAATATAAGGGTGATATAATATTGAAACTATCTGCAGTGCCTCAATCATTCTACAATGAAATCTTGTCATCATATGAGGATACTCTCACTGCAGATCACCAGGGTGTCGAGAGAACATGCCATGCAGTCCAGTTAAATATTTTTTGCCACATATGTATAGGGATATTCATTATTATATTATTCATGCAAGACTTGTCAGAGAGTTAAATGAGATATGCCTCAGAGATGCACCTGTAAGTCACTGCCTGTAGAAAATTTATCCGAAATCATACTGACATCTTTGGTACCCTGCTAAAAAGTGACAATGGTGAAACATTTGTTCATGTATTTTGGAATCATTCAGCAATTGGTCAGAGGCCATAAGTTACAGGAGAATAGCCTGAATTCTTTACAAATTATTTGTATGGGGCACTGGAGTTCATTCTACCAACAGAGATCAAAATTTAGCATGAAGGAGTGTAGCAACATTTTTCAGACAAAAAAAATTAAAAGAACAAGCTACCACCCAGAGGCAAATTCAGAAATGGTTAGGGAAAAAAGATTCAGCATGTTCAAGCTACATGAACAAGTAGCAACATGATTAAAGTCCAATCTATTTCATTTGTGGCACAGAGGTTGGATACAACTGTTGTAAAGTTCTAGTAGTCATGTCTTACAAGATGTGTCATAAATGGGTTTTTTTCCATGCTATCTCACACAGGTTTAAGATAATCATAGGTTTTAATTTCAGGGAATGCACAAACTACAGATACTGAGACAGATTTTACTATGCAACCAGGCAATCCAAATTCTGACTCCACTACATACCCAACTCTACCATGAAACCGGACAATCCAAATTCTGACTGCACTACATATCCAACTCTATTATGCAATCAGGTAATCCACATTCCCACTCCACTACATATCCAACTCTGCTATGCAATCAGGCAATCCAAATTCTGACTCCACTACATATCCAACTCTACTATGCAACCAGGCAATCCAAATTCTGACTCCACTACATATCCAACTTTACTATGCCACCAGGCAATCCAAATTCAGACTCCACTACATATCCAACTTTACTATGCAACCAGGCAATCCAAATTCTGACTGCTTACATATCCAACTTTACTATGCAACCAGGCAATCCAAATTCTGACTCCACTACATATCCAACTCTATTATGCAATCAGGTAATCCACATTCCCACTCCACTACATATCCAACTCTGCTATGCAATCAGGTAATCCAAATTCAGATTCCACTACATATCCAACTCTGCTATGCAATCAGATAATCCAAATTCTGACTCCACTACATATCCAACTCGATTATGCAATCAGGTAATCCACATTCCCACTCCACTACATATCCAACTCTGCTATGCAATCAGGTAATCCAAATTCTGACTCCACTACATATCCAACTTTACTATGCAACCAGGCAATTCAAATTCTGACTGCACTACATATCCAACTTTACTATGCAACCAGGCAATCCAAATTCAGATTCCACTACATATCCAACTCTGCTATGCGATCAGATAATCCAAATTCTGACTCCACCACATATCCAACTCTACTATGCAATCAGGTAATCCAAATTCTGACTCCACTACATATTCAACTTTACTATGCAACAAGGTAATCTGAATTTTGATTCCATTACATATCCAACTCTACTATGCAATCAGATAATCCAAATTCTGACTCCACTACATACCCAACTCTACTATGCAATCAGGTAATCCAAATTCTGACTCCACTACATATCCAACTTTACTATGCAACCAGGTAATCCAAATTCTGACTCCACTACATACCCAACTCTACTATGCAACCGGACAATCCAAATTCTGACTCCATTACATATCCAACTCTACTATGCAACAAGGTAATCCAAATTTTGATTCCATTACATATCCAACTTTACTATGCAACCAGACAATCCAAATTCTGACTATACTACATATCCAACTTACTAAACAATCAGGTAATCCAAATTCTGTCTCCACTACATATCCAACTCTACTATGCAACCAGGCAATCCAAATTCTGACTCCACTACATATCCCACTCTAGTATGCAACTAGGTAATCTAAATTTTGGCTCCACTACATATCCAACTCTACTATGCAACCAGGCAATCCAAATTCTGACTCCAAAAGTTGGGGCAACAGGCAGTTTGAGTCTCCAAGTAGGTCACAAATTCAAACAACATAGCAAACTAGAGGTATAACATGATGATGTTGCAAATGCGAAGGAAAACAAAAAACTGCATTGCTACAGGAGAGGGATTGATGCCCTTATTTAATTCGCGGGTTTCATATACATAAAATAAATATTAATAATAATGAGACTCACACTGTTCTCCACTTGGGTTCTTGATCACATTCTTATATTTGTGAGGCCAACTGAGTGCAAGCCAAAAGCCAATTCTTGTTGTCAAAATTGGGATCATTGGGATTTTTAAGCCTCCTTTTCATTATAAGATTTGTTTGGATTTGTATTGCTCGTTTTTCACTGTTAAGGAATAATTGACAGTTATGCCTTTGAACATGCAATGCTTGCCACTAGTTGGATTAGCTGAAGTTTGAATAATTTACCCAGGGAACAGAAACTGCAGACAATGATATAAGTACTCAGTGTGTACATATGTTCTGGGGAATGGTCTTCATTTTCACTAAGTTCATGGTAGGAATACGACAGAATCGATTGTTATGGTGATGATCTGAAAATTCAGAAGTTCTACAAAAATAAAGGTGTGGTGTATGGAAGTAGATGTGACACAAGAATTATTCATGTGATCAGACAAGACAGTGTTTAAAAAAGGTCCTTGTTTTTAATTGTAGTAATTTTAGAAATATTCATGAACATATTGTCTCTGTCATATAAGGTCAACCTTGTTTGCTTTATATAGTGCACATGGAAATCTAGTCAAGCATATGTATATGGTGGTACTCAACTAAACTGATCAGAAGGAAAATATGGACATATCTTGTATGGAAAAAATTAAAGATGGAAACAATTAGCATGACATTATTGCTATATTGATGCAAATTGAATTGTTATGTTCACCTTTATCTAGATATTTTCATTGTGTTTGGAAACTGAGATTATATATTTTGTTAACATTGAAGTTGAATAATGGAGTAGCAAAATGCAGTAATGTTACTTTATTTCTCTAACATGCATGTATGTAGTACTTCCACAGAAGAAGGCTTATATTTTAGTTCAAAAAAGTTATATTCATTTAAGAACTATTGCATATAACAACACTGTAGTGTCATTAATAGGAACTTTGCTGAGCAAACTTAAATTAAGGAGGGGCACATGTCACCAAACGGATTGTGTTGTGAGAAAAAGGTGAAAGTCGTGTAAGGTTGAACGTGATATGGTGTATGTAGATGGCTTGATAGTTAATAAATGGGGATATAAAAGAACTTAGTAGACTGGAGAAACGTATCGTAAAACCATGTAGGTAATGTTGTAGTAAAGAACAATTTGGAGTGATGGACAGGACAATGACAAATAATTCCCTGGTTTTCTTTACTGGTTATACTGGTCGTTTAAAAACTGACTTTGTATATCGTAGTTATCATCCAAAGAACTTATTCTATTTATTCAGTTTGGCCTTAGAACTTACTTTAGATGAGCACCGCTCAAAAAAAAAAAAAAAAAAATGCCTGCTCCGCTTGGTCATTTTCATTTCCTGGACTTAAGACGTAAATTATATTTCAAAAAAAGAGCCAATAACTTTTTAACATTTTATGTTTGCTAATTCATTCATTGCACTTTCAGGAGTCAATATTTTCTAGTCTGGCGAAATTCCTTTACCCAGTTTGAAAAACTGCTACTTTAGACTACTTAAGACTGATTTTAAGGGAGCAGTCATTATATTTCACTGTGTGGCCAGATAATGTCCAATTTCAACAAGTACAATATCTAAAGAAATTTCAGCTGAAGTACATGAAAGTAGTAAAGAGGTATACCAACATTTTGTCATTGTAAATGTTGCAAATGCAAACAACTTTACCTTACTCCAGCCACTATCTCAGAAGTTTGTATTATCGGTAAAGAACTCCCTTGCGATTATTTGTTAATTTTGTTAGAGTTGTAGTTACTCTCGATCGTAAAATTATTTAGTCCCTTTGCCAGACGTGAGAACATGTTAGCTGACATTTAGACCATATTTCGTATTTTATTTCTTACTCTTTTCTTCGAATAGTGAAAAGGTAGCAGTTGTGACAGGATAACTCTTGCCTGTCTTGTTCCAGAGATATACCTCTCTTAAGTACTGTGGTACACGTGGTTCCGTTTCTTTGAAAGTGACAGCTTAAGATTACTCTATGACAGTATCTGACAAGCATGCAGAAATAGGTTTGGTTCATCAACGTTATTACGCCAGAATCATGCAAACAGTACTGTTCACAGTGATGTGCCCTTTTTTCAGTTCTGAAATGTTCACTGTGGTGTGCCTTTTTCAGTGGAAAAGTGGCAAATAGTGGAAAAGTGGCAAATACTGCCCACTTTGATATTCTCTGCACTTCCACTGTATTAATCTATTATTATTATTATTATTATTATTATTATTATTATTATTATTATCATTATTATTATTATTATTGTTGTTGTTATTATTATTATTATTATTATTATTATTATTATTATTATTATTATTATTATTATTATTATTTTTGAGAATACCGGTGTAATTACTATGATCATCTTAAAACGGGTACTGCGGGTATCAAACTTAATGTAGCTTATGTACCAATTTATCGATTATTTATTATAATCACTTTGTGTTTACTACCATATAGCTTGTGTCACAGAGTCTTGTTAAATGTTCATGTAGATATTCACATGTATCTTTTTTTATTCATTGGCAGTATTGTTATATCTGGATCCATTCATCAGACCTCTTCACTCACATTCAGTACCAAATACAAAATAAAACGTATCCACATTGAATATTCCACATATTGTCTGCTTTAGCGACTGGTCACTAAGTGACGATACATCTAGCAAAAACGTATGGTTGATCCATCCAATGAAGCGGTGAATAATTAAGTGGAAAAAGTCCACGGATACTCGCATCCCATTGCACAATTAGTGGGTTCTTTCTTTATACTATATAATAAAATAATTATTACAATAAATGAAATAGTTTCAGTAGTTCAATAAAGTTCTTTTAAACTCCGAAATCCATATATTGAAAACTAAGCACAAATTGTGATGAGCGAGTTTAAAAGATAGTGTAAAGATAAAAATGCCCTGAAAACCCGTTTTCTTTCTTCTGCTAAAAATTTCTTGGAAATGTAAACATTGATCATAACGATTTCATCATTTAGAATTGCTGAATATATTTCAGTAACATCAAAACGTAAATGGATAGTTAGATAAAATATAGGTATTATATCGCATATATAGAAAGGATATTTGCTTGAATGGAGTCAATAATGGGTATCCTTCACGAGTCTGTGAAAAACTAAGCATTTTCAAAAGTGACGGAGCCATGAATGAAATTGATACGTTTTTCACGCACTCGATTAAATATATCATTCACTTGCAACAAGTAAATTTTCTTATCTCAAACGTATTGGCTGGCTGTCAGTATAGGTAAAAGACTAAAGTAGCATATTTTTTAAATACAGTATATCCGGGCAATAATGTGGGTGGGTTACCATTTGTGTTGTTGCATTTTGTTACCATTCGCACAGATAATAATAGTATTAGCATAATTCTCTGATCTGGGTAAAACCACACCTACTAATTGTCACGTTTGCTAAGCCCCCGCTTAAAGTCATGTATAAGCAATAATGTACCTGTCTTGTGAATATTACTGCTGCATTGTGTTCGAGTTCTAAAGATTACCGTGGGGTTAGTGTTAAACTCTTACGCAAGGTTACCATGACCAGTTAGAGACCGGAAACGAGTTGGAAAAGGCGACAGGTTGTGACACTTAATAAAGGCTTGCTATTATCACACCCGTATGTTAAAGTTTAGTTCAAGGATCAAAAGGAACGTCCACGAGGTGAACGGGGCTTGTTCTTATTCTTCCCCACGTCTGACAGACAGCAAGAGTTACATTGTCCACTAAGTTTGATTGGGTCAATACACAGCGATATCCAGTCAATACTGAGACAAAGAGCGTGGCTACAATTCAGACCCGAACGATACCTTTTGAAATCTTGAGAGTAATTTAGTATTCGACTGGAAGGATTTCAGTTCAACGAGGTTTACTCAGAGAAAGAAACCACACGTAATCTGGCGTCAGAGTTTAGAGGTAGATTCTAAGGAAAGAAAAGCTTCGAAATGGTCAGTGACTTATTCGCTCTATTTTTGCAGAATATTACGGCATCATGATTATAATTATTTGTAGTATGTGACCTTAATTACTATGATCGTTTAGTATGCATAATTACTTTTGTAGTGTTTTAGTTGAGTGTGTATTTCAGAAATGGGCTTGAGCCTTAAGTAGAGAATTATTAGATGCGAGGCTGAATTATGTACATTGTTAGCTTGTGGTCAGAATTAATTTTGTAATTCGCTATTAGGTTACTTCGTAGTAAACCAGTGCATTTATTAATGCGTATATTATATTAGATTTATGCATGATTGAACTGTGAATTTGGAAACCTGGTTGAAGTATGTACGATTAGTTACTATGGACATATGTATATATCAGAGCATGGCTATGTGAATATTTGCATACTTTGTACGAGCTGTACGTTAAAGAAATGTGATTATTATGATATTGTTTAATATAACAGGATTAGGAATATGTACTGATGTGACAGAATTTATTGATGTATGCATAAAAAGTAATTGATATCGTGCTGTATAATGACGTTTGTTTTACCATACAAGAAGGTATTGTTATCTTGATACGAACGAATGCACTACCGAAGAAATTTAGTAGCCATTATCTGGTGATAGGCTATGCGAAGTGTGAGAGGAGATGACTACGTTAAAAGATTGTACCGTCCTTGTATTTTCACAGGAAGCTTTTTAGGGGACAGAGTACTTCCAGTTCCATTGTGTTCCAAGTCTTCAAGAGTTGGAGACGTAGCTAGGACTATAACTGAGACAGTCGAAGTCGACAGAAGTGTAGTTGGGGGGGATGTGGAGGATGAGGATGAGTCTAGAGGAAGTCAAGGAGGAGAAGGAATTTGGAGAAAGGTCTGGGAGGAAAAGAAGAAATTTGGAGAAAAAGAGAAAAGATAACAGATGATTAGAAATACAAGGACAGGTGGAAATCAATCTCACACTGCTAATCTAGCGATGCAATAGGCTTATTAAAGGGTCGAGCAGAAGAAGTGTAATTGGAAATTTGAGTCATTTGATTATTGAATTGTTATTCATTGAATTTCAACCATCCATATATATATATATATATATATATATATATATATATATATATATATATATATATATATATATATATATATATATATATATATATATATATATATATATAACCATCTAACTGTCGGCATTTCTGTTGGCGGAGCTTTACATCTATCTTTTACTAAATTTAACTTCCAACAAAATAGAGCCTATTGAAAACTCCCGACCCCAACCATATATAGTTCGTCACACAAATGAGGAAAAAATGTATATGCAAATTATTGGATTTGAACCTAACTCTTTTGCATGCTAGGCTGTCACACTTAGCAGACCACGCAGCCATCTAAAAATGGTTAAAATTTCTTGGTCATAATGTTATCGATGCGGCAATAAAAATATTTATCATATTACACTCCAATAAAATTTAACAATCATTTCATTTGGCCTACCATAAAATAAAATGTGCCATATTGCGTTTACTATGGGCTAGTTTATTTTCTTCAGACAACAGATTGACGTAGTTGATTCTGTTCGGCAACTACCGGATAATTCCGTAGATGACCATAACGTTGAAAATTTAGAGCTATATCCCAATGCACAGAAGCATAAAAACATTAGATCAGCTGACTGAACAGTTAAAGCTGGATGGCTTTACAATCAGCAGAAGTGGGCTCTACCTTCGACTTTTACTGAGGCATAGTTCATCTCTTGAAGGACAGCAGGTGTCAATGGTCCCATTGAAATTCATTAGAGCACAAAACGATCACCATGCCAAACATATCGATGTTTTGTTTTGTACGGCAATAATAAAACACTCGGAGGAGTTGGAGTCATTGCTAGGACCGAACGAAGTGTGCTTTTTGAGTCAAGACGACAAAGCTCGTGTTCCAATCGGGCTGAAAGCTGCCAACAAGCAAATTCCATAGCAGATGCACGTCAAGTACAGAATCAGTTTACCTGACCATGAATGGGTTGTAGCCGCAGGACACAAGCTAATTCATTCGGTCTATGCTGGAATCTAAATTCAATACAATGGTCTAGGAAACCAAGAAGCTGTTGGTTATTTGGGACCGACCTACATAGTAATCACATCGGTAAAACACTCGTCATCAACAGCATTCAGCCATGGACTTGATTTCGAAAAACTGTTTTGTCACAAGGAGTTTGACGTCATTACAAGGAGTGGTATTGATCGCCAGGTGAAACCAATCTTAGTGTCGACAGTTGATGGTGATCCAGACGAGCACCCGAGATACCAGAAAGTGATTAAGGTTGCAGTCCACCACTTTCTTCATTATGATTTCGACGCTTTTTTTATCGCTACCAACGCTCCAAGGAGTGCATTTAATAGGATGGAGAGAAAAATTGCACCGCTCAGTAGGAAACTTACTGGATTGATAGTACCACATGACCACTATGGTAGTCTTTTAAACGAAAGAGGAATTACCATCGACGCTGATTTTGCAAGATTTTAGCCGAAATTTGGTCACAGTTGATAGTCCATAATTTTCCAACAGTGGCCGAATTCATCGATCCAACAGAATCTGAGCTCCATTGCTACGACCCTGTAGTGAAGTTACATGTGTGTTGAAATTTGAATTTTTTCTAATTCTTTGTATTTCATTTTTATTTCATTTTAATATTATTAAATATAATTATTATTATCATGATGATTATGTTCTCAGGGTATGATATTTTGTTAGGAACCTCGTGTTTATTTAGAACGTAAATTTGACTCGCGTAAGCACAATTTTTGTATGACTGTTTTGTCACATTAAGTAAACAGCCAGAAATAGCTATGTGAATGATTGGTTGCGAGCACGGTCATTACTAATAATACTTGTTAACATTCTATGCTAAGTTTGTGATGTTTCGAAATCGCCATGATTTCTTCGTGCGTGAACATGAAATGACTTATTAGTTTGGTTTAAAATACGCAGGTACCTGCGAACTAGTCATGAGTCATATTTTAACATCCTAGAGTCATATTGTAACATCTTATAGAGTTTCTAAATACCTTAAAAAGAAGGTATTCTTTTATGCTGGAAAGAGTTGTTGGTTCAGACGTCTGTGTAGAACGACATGTGTTTTGTTGTTTCTGATAGTTGCACTTCCTCTATCTTTAAATAATAATTATTTTCCCTGGAGAACTACACAACTGGCTTTGGACAAAGACAGTTGCTGAAATTAATTCTAAATTGTGATTCACAGTGAAAATTCTGGACACTTTTGTAAAATCTTCGTTTGACGTCATCTTACGCCATCTGTCTACATCAATTTAGAACTGTTTACAGGACTTGTGTTTTCACAATTTTAGAACAAAGTTTTGTATCTTCGTAAATCGTAAGTCTTGTTTCATATTTTTACCTTTTCACTGTCGTTTCTATGGAAATCAATTACTTTTGTTAAAGTTTACAAAACTTGTTGTCTGACTCTTTGTTTCTTTAAATGAATCGATACGCAACACCATGAAAAATAGCTGAAATGGTATGACGTCCACCTGCGAACAAGTCAATACTGACACAAATTATAAAATGCACCGACAAGTGCAGTTCGAAACCATGAAACTCCTGTTTCAGTGTAGTAATAGATTTCTTCCTCCTCATTTTACCAGTTGTTCAAACATGCGAAAGTCTAAAAATTCCAGAACGGACAATGGACGGAGCATCTCGTAAATTACCAAATCTCTTTGCAGCTCAGAGTTTGAAAGTGGATGACATCCTTTCGCGCTCTTCAAATCTTTGTAGGTCAATTCCATATGATTTGTACTGTCCGTCAGTACAATCTGTTCTTAGCGATAGGATTTTCAAGAAATGTCAAATATACTCAATCGATATTACTCTGGCCATGGTAGGTCCACGTTAAGTACTATGTATGATCATTTTATTATTAACTAATTTTATCCTTAATTGTATCTAATCACTGTGATAATCGTCGGCGATTTCATTAATGAGGGATTGATATACATTAATATCCATAACACCACCTGTAAATAATTGTTTACAAATATCAGTTGCTTCCTTAATGATTTCTGATGAATTATTAACAGCTCGTATTCGTCCAATGAGAATCTCTAGTCGATCAGCAAGGACATTATTGGGGCAAGTAATAAGACCACTTCCTAGACCACTTCCAGTTGCTCCAGGATCTTGATATTTTTCCTCCGATATTTTGACTGGTTGTGTTGTCAGTGGCAGATTCTTGACAATTGATGCAACCAAAGTGTAAGGTCTAGAAAATAGTTACAAATATTTGATTGTTTGAGAAAAACGGACAGGTATGGTAAAAATATGTTAAAAAAGAGTGTCTAGCAAACAAGTATAAAAAAAAACAATGACACCAAAATATACAGCAAACGAAATATATTTGACGCAAGGACAAATTACAAAATTGACAACCGTATGTGCCAAACGCAGTGCAGTTTCTTTAAATATATTGCCGACATGAATATCAACGAAACTAATATTGTTGCAGGAACAAATAACAAAACCCAGTCGATGTAAAACTTTTGTCATTAAGTTATCAGAGTCTTTAAGTAATAGCTATGGCCAACATATATGCGGCCGTTGATGAATTTCTTGGACCAGCATTTGCAACATTAGCAAAAAAAATATTATCAAGACGCTTGCTTCTGCTCGGAACACTAGGAACAGCAATTGTATCTGGGGAAATATCAGGAGCTACAAAAAAGGCAGCTGCGGGAGACTGTCTCCTGAGATGGAATCAAACAAATTGTGTGATTAACGTTCTTTGAACTTTATGTTTGTGTGACGGAAGTAGAATAAATAATGCCAACAAGAAAACAGACAAAACAAAAAGCCACATCGCTGTCAACGAAAAAGCGCCAAGATGCAACAGGGCGGATTTATAGGTCTGCTACCAAATCAAGCTCGAAAATGCAATAAGGCGGATATATAGGTCCGCTGCCAAATCCGCTAGGAATCTGCTGGGGAGTCAGTGGTAGCGGATTTATGCAGCATCAGCAGGTGGTTCGTGTGTAATCAATATACAAGATTTAATTGACGGATCCGGTTCTTACTGGGCAGCTGTTTATAATGATAACTATTTTGATTCGTTTGACTTTCCCCAGGTGACGCCATCAAGAAACATATCAGAAAAAATATATAAAAATAAATTACTCTTCGAACCAATTACATTCTGTCGGAACATAAGCATGTTTTACTATTGCCTTATGTTGGTCAATCAGATGTCTCAATCCACTATTTTTTTTCTTCTCAAATTAACTCTACACTTGGACAAACATCCAAGTGTAAACAATGATAACTTGGCGATAAATTTCGCCCGCAACTAATTTTGTGTGAAAAATATCTATCTAAAAATGACACAATATTGTCAAAGTGCAAAACTAAAACTGCCAACACAGACGAGAAAACAAGAAAAAAAATCATTAAAATGATGGTAAATGCATTTTTGCCATTTATGGCCGAAAGAAAAGCATTTTATAGAAACAAACTGAAGCCAACGATGTAATTAATCGTCGCCGACGCAGTTGAGGTAACCAGTTCGTTGAGTAAAGGTGTTAATATAATTCAGATTAACGATAAAGTTATTTCGGTTAATGATTTAATTAATTCTGGAATTTTTCAGATTAAAAAATAAAATGCTACGAATTCCTTCGATTTTCATTTTTTTTAATGACTTTTCGTTAATTTTTTGTCCGACAGAAAATACAAAAATGAAAACTACGACATAAAACTGTAATTGTGACAAGGAATTTTGTATCGAACAAGATAAAATCATTACCTATTGCCAAAATTGCAACTGTCGAGAAGTAATTGGCGCAGGTATAACTGGCTAATTACCAAAACCACGCAGCGGTTGGACGTTGTCCGGACATAAATGCATTGCTCCTTATAACACGCTGAAACAACAGTTGGACGAGAACGACAATCTACTGCCCGGGCAATAACCTTATAAGTTCATGATATCGCGTTGCGTCATGATATTTGTTACCGAGATAATGACCAAGACAAAAAAAAAATAGCTGTGATAAATAATGCTGAACAAATGACATGACTTGAGACAAAAAGGGGGCCTGTTTCACAGGCTGCGAGAACGAGTTGACAGAAAACTAGCGAAGGGTCTCATTGGTGCAAAATATACGAACGGCCTCGGAAGAGAATTGCATCATGATCCTGCAACGAATAAACTTGCAACTGAATTACAACGACCTAAAAAATAAAGTTTTCGCGACGTAAGGTAGTTGCGAATGCCATTGACGATATCTGTGCGATAGATCTAGTTGATAAATTAAATCTTGCTTAGTTTTATGATAATAAGAAATACTTGTTTAATGTTATTGATGTTTTTAGCATATTCTCGTTCAATATACTTGTCAATAAAACAGGAATATTGATAACTGATGCGTTAAAACAAATTATCATTAGCATGGATAGTCGACCAAATAAAACATGGACTGTCCAAGGTGCAGAGTTTACCAATAAAAAATTTGAATATTTTCTGTCGCAAAATATATTAAAATATGTTGCAGGTATTGAGGGAAAGAGCTTCATCGTCGATGTACACTAAACAACAACAACAAAAAAAAAAATCCACGAGCACCTGACAGTGAAAAACAGATACATTAACCATCATCTGCAAGTTATATCTGATTAGAACAGCAGGAAAGATGGAACGATAAAAATGTCACAAAACTACTCAATTAAAAATCCGTTACTGGTGCACGAAAATATGTACCGAAGACAAATTTAAGATCGGCAACAAGGTAACAATAAGAAGTACTTGGAAAAGGATTTGATCCAAACTTGACCGAAGAAGTATTTGTCTTTGATAAAGATTTAATGTACACGTGTCACAGAATAAGGCTATAAATAACGTTTTGCCTATTTTCCAACTTTACTCGTTGTGCAGTCGTACAACGTTACTTGGGGTGAATCACTTTTCGCCAGGTAAATGATTTCGAATTGCATGCGGCCAAAAGTCACGGATGGCTTGGTATACATGAGCATTTGACCATAATTATTTTTAACTTCTATGGATTTAAGCTTTAAGATTTAATATTTCAAACTGACACACAAGTTATTTGGATTTTGTCCGTGGAGTGGGTGTTCTCCACTATCGTCTCAGGCCATATAGGTAAGTGTCAAAGTTTTGTTTTATTTGATTTGTGAAACCTTTTTTTATTCGGTTTTATGTTATGTCGGGTGATGAAGCTTTATTACATTGCGTGATTTGCTATTGAAATTTAGTTTAGAACCAATCGTTATAAGCAGTTTTGTTTTGTTGTAGCTTATTGGATTTTATTGGGGCTGACATAGTCTTATTGGGGATAACTGTGTCTGATAAGAACTGACGGTAACTATCCATGGTGGAATGTAGCTGCCCGTGTTACCGTATGCCGTCTATGTGTATATTTATATGGATGAATACATATGAGGGATCCGTGAAGGATATGAACGTGGATCGATAAAAAAAGGAGCTAGTGAAACTGTAGAGTACCAGTTTGTATATTGAATTATGCAGTGAGACTGTAAAGTAATAGTTTGTAAAGTTAAATACTATTTCAGTTTATAGTAATGTGTGTTCATCTGATTGTATATTTAGTTGAACACAATATTGTTTAGTTGAAACGATAGTGAGTACATTATATGAGTATTGCTCATTATCCTTTGTCTGTTGCATCACATGATATTACGTGAATCTCAAAGCTTAATGCATTACAAGAGATTACGATACTATCATTTTACATAATGTATGGCATATTTGTACCTCTCATTTTAGGCTAGAGGTAAATGGATCATATTTTTGTATTTTTTTTCTTTATCATTTCGTGAGTGTGTCTAGGATGATGATTTTGATCAATTGTATGATAGGATGGTGAGATTTAGTGTATTTGTTATATATATATATATATATATATATATATATATATATATATATATATATATATATATATATATATATATATATATATATAGTGATGTGTGAAATTTTGAAACGTCATAGTTAAATAGTTTTCAAGTTAACAATTTAAACAGAAAGGTCTAGTGGAAGTTCAATGTTATTTGTTATTTATTCAATTCATCTCAACATGAAAAAAAGGAAATTGTTAAACTCCAGTTGAATCTGACCCAGTCATTTCCTGTTATACAAGGGGCACACGTCAAATAATTGAGTTTTCAAAGGACACTGATTGAGAAATATTTTAGGAAAGTGAACCAGACGAAAGAAACTAGACATTGGATCTGAAGGGAACATTTTAGGAACACTTATCTCTGATTGGCCATTGAAACTTAAGGGCGTACACTCTGAGTAACGATTTAAGAACTATAGATCGGAAATATCCTTTAGTTATTTTTTTCCTTGAGAGATGGTAAAAGACAAACCTTGGACACTGTAGTAGTCTCGTGAAACTATCACAAAGCCAAAAAAGAGTCTTAGAGGGAAGACAAGACTAGGCTGGAACTCTTTGTTTGAAAGGAACAACGTCAATGTTCGAGTTCAACCTTCAAAGACAAGTTCAACCTTTATGGTCGTACTCTAATCGAGAGAAGAGAGAAGGAGGAATATGGAGGGAACTCAAGGAGTCAGAGAGAAATCTGCATCTTTGAGATGTCAGGGCAGTGAGCGTCAAAGAGGATCAAGCACATAGTAGACCTGGAAGACAAATCTTGTGAAGACAAGTGTCAGGTGATGCTGTCAAAGGCATAAGATTGGACTAAAAAGTCACCACTCGAGCACATGATGAAATTTATATGCTGTATGAATTATGTAATTAACCGTCAATTGAATAGAAGTGAATTTGGCTATGCTTTAATTGAATACGTAATTTAGTAAATCGTGTAGGGGAATTATTTGATTAAAATTTTATATTTTGTTCATTGAAGAGAGCTTGTTGTTTTCTTTATTTAAATACTTTGCTCAGCTATCTGTAAAGTTCCATCTATTCGTCCACACTAGTTAATTACATCGAGGGTGATCATTCCCTAGATACGACACCTAACTGAAAGGAAAAGGGTTTTAATGCTCAACTCCCCCTTTATCACACACGCACACACACATTATATATTTCATTTTATACTAATATATTTCATTTTATTAATTCCAACCATTCAGCACTTTGTGTTTGTGTTATTCATTTAGTCCAATCGGAGAAAACCCACTGTTTTTAATTCTGCAACAACAGGCTCAAAAATTTATTACATGAACCAGTAATTGGTAGATTTTACGAACAAGAACTGCAGAAGACAGATCATGATGTATTTGTTATCTAACGAGTAATATGAAAGAGTGTCAAGAAAAGTCTTGTCAAATGACGCAGTTAAGACGACAAATTTTAAGAATTGGGTACCAACTAGCATTATGAAAATATAATATTACCAATTTCTTCGTATTGAGCAAGGGTAGACTTTCATTGTATTGGCTTGCAGAGAGATATGAAATGTAATTTCTGTCTTTTCCGATAGCACTGATTACACATCAAGTTGAAGATCATGACAAATATAAAATAGAATTGTATACTTTCTTGCGACCTGGTATCTTGACATTCACGAAAGGTCGTATTAATTGCCAGAATAATTTATTCTCCGCAACTATAAAATCAAATTTCATTTTGTTTTTGGCAATGTGATATTTTACGTCGTATCTGACAGTTTTCGGATCTTCCATATAATTTGTTTAAATCAACGACCGTGTTTATATCGCTGTAATCATCGTCGTCACTCAAAAGTTTTTCAAAAACTGGTTCTGGTTCTGGCTCTGGCCATGACGGAGTTTTGAAAATATACGCAAGTCTTTTAATCATATTCATATTATCTTAAACTTTCGTCCAATAATTTGAAATAAGATGAAAGAAAAAAGATATGATGAAAAATTAACAATTGTTAATCGCAGTGAGCTCCATGAAACGGTAAGAAAATGATTCCTTTGATCTGGACAAGATAATGCATCTGTTAATCTTGTTTTAGCAAATAGAGGCTCCGACAATAGATCTACTTACCGGAGCAGAAAAAAAAGTGAAAGATGACATTGTTTCTTTTTGTATTTATGATAATGTCATAATAATGTTGTGGTGTCATAATTGCATTAATCGAGAAGAACTAATAAAAATCTTACAACTGGCGCCTAGTGCTTAGAGCGTCAGTCTCGGATGCGGGAGATTGCGGGTTCGATCCCAGGCCGAGTCATATCAAAAACTTTCAAAAAATTGTGCTAACAGCTGCCTCTCTTCGCGCTCAGCGTTAGAATGTCAGTTTTAGGACTGGTCGGCCTGGTGTCAGGATAATGTGACTGGGTGAGACATCATGCCACATGTCTGCGGCATGCTACCCCAGTGATGGATATCACTATAACCTGTCACATTTCAGACATTGTAGCGATATGACTGAGGAATTTTTAAAGCTACGTTAAAAATCTAAATTACACAAATCACATAAAAGATTTAACTATCGTATCGAAAGATAATTCTAGTATTATATTTCTTTTAAATTGCTGATCTTGTTATGCCATCTGCAGAAAGCTTAATTCATATTTTGAAGATTTCAAAGTATCGAGAAGCAAAATTTATTGAAGGAAATTTATTTTATTCTTCTGTTTTCAAAATGAAATAAAATTATGGATTTTGCTAAAACTCTAAAATTGGAACCACATTTGCATTTGTTTTAACATTTTCTTGTTGGGTAAATAGTTCACGATTTTCCAGTCGATTATCCGTTTTGATTCCGTGAATATGATTAATCACAAGCCTGGCATAATTATTCCGTTAAAAATCTCGAAAACGACTCTGTGAGAATAACGCAAATATCCACTTATATGTTTACCTCTATCACGAACTTGCAAATATCCTGTTTGAAATTTTACCTAATGGTTTCTGCCCCAATATGTCTGATTATCCCTTTATCACTTGCCTCATACAAATCAAATATTGGATGAGAGTAATATTCTTCTTGTAAAGCCAAATATGCAGTATTATCATCGGTAACTGCACCGTTAACTCTGTAAACTCGTTTTTCTTTGGGTATGTCTCAGCAGCAAATAAATGAAATCTTTCCTGAATATTTCTGTTCGAGTGGTGTCATTTACTGATGTTATATTAATCTTATAACCCGCCGAAGTTTCCTTACCAAAATGGCCGTTTTCTTTTGATTTTAATCACTGACCCTAGTATATTTTCCGCGTACATGTTATATTTCGGGTGAACATAGTATTACTCTATCTCGATTGCGCTTGCCGTTATATTTTCTGCAATTGTTCTGTTAAGAATCTAGTTATTTAATTATATGCATTTTGACAACTCAATTGAATTTTTGGAAAACACTGTAAAGAAAAGTTGTTAAAGTTGCGTGATATTGCGAAAAAAGCCCTAATTGAAATCCCCACAAAAATTGCTGCTGCTTTTTGCTGGATTCGATAATAGTTATAGATTTGATAACCAAAGCGTCCTAGCAAAATTGATCTAAACACATTTGTTTCATTTACTGCAACCAACTATAAAATATATGAACTTAATCTGCACAAGGATTTGAAGATACTAGCGCAGTATTATGTGATACTGTCAAAATTACACGTTACTGAGGATTCTACCGATAAGAAAATTGCTGATCCGTACAGTAGGACAAAATGCAAGTGAGTTTTACTCGGGACTAATTTTACCTTGCTCGCCGACGAAATACACCAGAAAGTTCAGGGGAAAAAAAGAAGAATATATCGCATTTGGTTCAGGTAGAAGTTTGAAATAATTTCCGAAATTATATTTTACACGATGAAGTGTAATATATTACTCGGAAGTTTGTATGTTGACTTGCCGCAGAAAAAGTGTAGTATTAACATTAAAAACTCGGATAACACATGTTCCCAGTAGGCCATTCTTTCGGTGTTGTTTCTTGCAGAAGAAAATGCGGATCGTGTTGTCAATCATATCTAGAGTTTAGATTTCTCCTCGATAGATTTTCTCGTTGCAAAAAAATCAAATGCCATAATCTGAGTTGCAAAACAATATTTCTGTTAATGTATTTCGCCTTGAAGAGCACGACCACAATACATTTCTGCAAAAGCGCCACAATCAACAATAAATCTGTTGTTTTATAAAATCATAATGTTTGAATCAAAAACTTTAATGTTCTAGTCGGAAGACAATGCAGCAAAATATATTTTGTTATCGTTATTCACACCATTGGTCTGACGATGAAAAATTGCAGCGACACTTGCAATATTGTTTGGATTCTCAACGAAGAACAAACCGACAGATAGAGAAAAATAATACAGTTAAAATATCACAAGCACAAAATAAAAGTTCCATTTATGATTTATGCTGAATTTTAATGCATGTTGTTTTAGAAATTAATCCTGACGAAAGGAGTACAAGAAAAAGTCTACATCGTATTCCACGTGGAGCTGAATATAATACTGCATGTTATGTTGATCCAAATTTATTTTGGCCGATTAAACTTTACCGTAAATCTGATAAGGACTCTGGTCATGATGTTCTTCACAATTTCATAGGATACACCAGCCATATTATCGAAGAAGATTTTGGTTACCAGAAATCAAATCGCGTTTGAAACGTAATAACAAATCATATGTATTTGAATAATTTAGTTACCTTTATACCAATAATATGTATGGATATGTAATGTCAGAACTAATGCCGTTTAGCGGTTTTCGTTGGATCTCTACAAAACAATTTCTGCGAGAAACAGAAACAATAAATATGATTCTGTAAACTATTGTGTTGAAGTAGATCTGGGCTATCCTGTTTCGTTGCACGATTTACGCAACGACTATCCATTTTGTGCAGAATCAATGATAATCTATGTCAGTTTATTATCGCAAGAACAACAATTGATGGAGGTTAATTTAAAAAATACTCAGTAGTTAGCAAGTTAGTTCCAAATCTTCTCAACCAACGAAATTATATTTTGCCGTAAAAAAACTGAAACAAGTAATAGATGCTGGTTTAATTTTACATAAAATTCAAAGTGTATTAAAATTCAGTCACCGTGGATAAGCGGTTATATTTACTCAAACACTAGTAGGCGAGCAGAAGCAACAACAGATTTTGTAAAGAACTTCTTTAAGCTTATGAACAATTCTGTTTTTGGAAAGACAATGGAGAAATTAGACAGTTAATATTAAAATTATTAACGACGTTAACCACCGAAACGAACTTGTATCAAACTATGATTTTGTCATTCTGGAAATCTGAATGAAAATCTTGTTCAAATACAATGTAAGAAAACAAATTTGAAGTAGAATAAACCGATTTACTTTGGAGTTGCTGTACTTGATTTATAAAAGTAACTGATGTATGATTTTCACTACAATTTTGTAAAAGTGTCGAGTCAATTATTGGTTAACGACACTTACTCGCTTTTTTATGAAATACAATGTGATATTATTTATCAGGGAATATACAATTGTTTGATAGTGGATTGTAGGATGATTCAAATAAAAAAGGATTTTGTAAGTTAAATGACGAAACAAATTTTATTCCAATATCGGATATTATTAGATTACCTTCAAAAATGTACGGGGTTCGATTAGCTAATAACAAATTAACATACAAAGCAAAAGGTATACCGCGAGGATATGTTAAATCTGGATGAATTTCAACGATTACAAATTCACACTTGAGGGAAATATTAGTTTTGTAAGAAACTGGCGATTAGAGACATCCTTGTGACTGATGTTGTTATTATTAAGCGTTGATTGGGTAACGTTGCTGATAAACGATATGGTGACAACGGCAAAGACACATTTGAGCTTGGTCGTTATAGAACAAGAAAGTTTGATATTCTTGATATCTTTTCCGATTAAGGTATAAAATTTTGTCGAAAGTATCAAATATAAATTTTGTCTAAATTATTAGACATACACATTTTGTCTAAAATATCTGATATAAATTTCGTCTAATATATTAGATATACATTTTGTTAAAAATATTAGACATAAATTTTGTCTAAAATATCAGATATAATTTTTTTCTAAAATATCAGATCTAATGTTTGAAAAATTAATAGTGGTAGATAATAGTAGCAGCAAGATTAAATAACTGACAACTGACAGTAAATAGTTGACAGTTAGAATTAACAATGAAACTTCCGGAATATGCTTTGGTAAACTTGACAAACTAAAACTTTTACTTGTTTTAGACTTGATGGCAGAGAATATTTTAATTATCTTGTGCAATTAAGGGAAGAATTAAAGAACAGTCAACAAAAATACACAAAAAAATACAATCGATATTGATCAGTCAAAACTATTTTCTATGATAGCAAATATCCGGTTATAAACATAGCTATGAAAGATTTATTTGAATGACGTCAAAGAGTAAGTGACATTATTAAGTTGTGTCTTTACCATCACGACGATGAAATATTTCTGATATCTGCAGTTGATACTTTACTGATTGGTAAAAAGTTATCTATTTACAAATATCTGACAATATATTTTACAAATATCAAACAAAATAATTTGTAAATAATCTAGCAATACAATTTACAAATGTCAAGCAAAATGTAATCCAATCAGTAGTAAGGCATAAGGAGATATTCTGTATCAGTAACCCTAAAATCGTCCAAACAAATACATTTCGTATAGTAGTCACAAATTTGTCATCTCTAATACAACCTTCACGTTAGGTATATCCTGATATGAGGGAGGGTAAAAAGGACGTCATTGTATTTGGACGTTTTTGAGGATTTCTGAGCCAGAAATCTCCTTTTCTCTTATAAATATATATCTGATCAGGTCAATTTGTGCTCTGATCGGAAAGTAGCACACTTTACAGGAGATGCTGCTTGTGTGTACCTGATCCATGGAAAATGTGTTGCTTTTCAGAGATTTACGCTGTTCACGTTTCTACATTGTTCAGCAGTTCTCTTCCATTTAAAATCTGTAGCTCCAGTATGGATGAGATTCGTCCAGGGGAAGCAATCCTGTGTAAGATCTCCCCAAGACTCAGGGTCAATACTGAAGTGTTTCAAGGAAAATGTGAATCTCTGAGACGTTTCTTCTGACCACACTGAGATAGCATTCACTAGAGAAGACCTTCTTTGGGAGATGCTCATCTGCCATCTTTGTGACGTGGCTTGACCATCCCAACTGTGATTTCATCAGCAGAGTGTGGATGCTTGGAGTACCTGATCGTCTGAGAACATCAGTGTCTGGAATCATGTCCTGCCATCTTATCCTCATCAGTTTCCTAAGGCAGCTCATGTGAGAATGGTTCAGGTTTTTGGCGTGGCGTCTGCACATCCTTCGAGGTTTCGCAAGCATACAACAGGGTGGCAACATAATGGCTTTAAAGACATTAAGTTTTGTTTGTAATCGGATTCCTCTGCTCTTCCTTACATATGAAAATAATTTGCCAAAGGGCACGCTTGCTTTAGCAATCCTGCCACTGGTTTTATTATCGATATAGACTGTACGTAATAGTGTGGTGCCGAGAAAGGTGACCTTGCCCACTGTCTCGTTGGTGTATCTATTTACTGTGATGGTAGGCTGTACATAAGATTTTCCTGATGTATGTTGGTGCATCACCTCTGTCTTTTCGGTACTGATTGTGAAACCGAAATTGTCACAAGCTGAAGAGAATTGTACATACTGTGTGGCATATCAGACTCAGATTGGGCATGTAGGAAATTACAAACAGTCACTTCCACTGACTTTATCTTGGTTTGTAGTCTTCTAAGCTTGAACAGCTTGCTGTTAGTCCGGTATCTGATGTCGATCCCAGTGTCAGAGTCACAGAAGGCGTCAGTAAACATGGCGGAAAATATCATACTGAAGAGGGATGGGGCGATCACACAGACTTGCTTGACTCCATTGGTGACTGGAAATGAGCACGCATGTCATCGCGGAACTGCCGAACAATCACGATAAATTTCTCTTGACAACCACATTTCGCCTCGACTGATAGTGCCAAAGGCTTTTGTCAGGTCAACGAATGTCGTATACAGTTTGGAATTGTGTTTCTCGCATTTTTGATGTAGTTTACGATCTTCAAACATCATGTCGGTGGTCCCTATTCTCTTCTTGTTGCGACATTGACTCTCTAGAAGGAGCCCTCGGCTGATAGGATGCACAAATCAATTCAGCATAATTATTGCAAGTATATTGCCTAATATTAACAGAAATGATATGTTCCCATGGTTGTTACATCATTGTATGTTGTTTTTCCGCTTGCACAGTGGATGATAGACGCATCCCTTTACTATTGTTGTACAGTACCCTTAGTTCATATTGATTGGAGGAGCTCATTCAGTTTTGATTCCATGTGCGATCCTCCGGATTGTATTGGTCTGCTGTTATGATATCTGTTCCAGGTGATCTGTCATTTGATAGTAGGTCAAATGCATTCAGTTTCAATCACTTCTGGAGCATCAGCAATGGATATGTTGATTTCTACTTGAAACATTCGATAAATTGCCCCTTTGCTGATAGATGAGTGAATGTTGATTAAGGATGTTGTTGAGTGTGAGTTGTGCGGCACTGTGAGTACTCAATATTGGATATGTTCTTGATTAATATAGCTTTAAGATTGTCTTCAAAGCATCAAAAAAGTTTTCCATGTTATTTCCGGTCTGCATAAGACTGACTCTCATCTGTATTATTGCTCGAGTCATGCAGCTCTCTGAGTTTGCATAGGACAGTCTAGGTCATAGGGTATATAGCTTGACCTTACTTTAGACGTGCACTTTTCTAAACAAATACTAGTTGTTGAACTTGAGAAATTGTACAAAAAATTACAATAAAACCCATAGCAGCTAACTTTTTTGTATTTTTTAAAAATAGATTTTATATATTAGGTCATATATTTATTCATTTCATTGTACTTTCAAAATCTGGTGTTGTCTAGTCTGGAAAATTTGTTTTTCATATTTTAATGACTGATAATGATAGTGTACTTAAGATAAATTCAGGTTTTTTCTTTAGCAGATGAGAACAGTCAATTTGGCTAACCATGTGCTTGTATCACGTACACTTTCCACAAGTACAATATCGAAATACATTTTATCCACAGTACATGAATTAACGTAGAGGTATGCCACTATCGGATGTTGCAAACTTGTAAATGTTGTAGAGGGGCCTTAAAAGAATCGAAGCGGTCAGGGAACCAGACACCCAAAGTTTCTCTCTCCACTTTACGAAAAAGGCAGAGAATGTTCCGATTGAAACACGATTTAAATGAAAATGTGAGTGTTGGTTGTCATATTGTAAGTACGGTATACAGAACACTTTCTTTACAGTTTATAACTGATAACAGATTATTAAAAATGTTGGAAATAACGACAATGTACGATTGCTACAAACTTTAAACTACAATACCCGCCATTTTGCTTAGTAGAGCCCGGATGTAAGAGTAAACTTACTAGGCTCTGTATAAAATGACTGTAAACAAGTTAACTTTTGATCTTGCAGTAGTTCTAAATAAAAACAAACTTTCATGATACATGAAAGTAATTTTTATTTCGTTTTTAAATACTAGTAAAGAAAAGCTATTTAGACATAAATTAGTAAAACAAAATATGCCTTCTGAAATAAAATATTGTTTTGACTAAAAAAAAAGGCTTTAGCATAGTGTTTCACACATTGCCATTTTAGGACGTGTTGTGCCATAGTGTTTTGTTTCCATGCCACGCCATTTTTATCCCCCCCTCCCTCGCCTGTGTTTAAATGGTCAATGACCTTTTCATGTCTCATTATCACAAATGGTGTTTGTGTATTAATGAAGTGCAAATGCATATCATTGATATTAAGTTATGTACAAAGTAGTTTTATGCCAGTTTATATGTGACATATGTGAAAGAAATATGTAATTCAAAACGGTGCAACTATGTAATTATGCATTTTTAGGCATTGTTAATATTTTACAATATGAATAGGCAGTCATCTGTCCTTGTAACATAAACGTATGGTTGAATTTTTAGGGCGATCCAGCACAATGAGGCTATTTAGCGCCAAACAAAAGGTTATATCTTTCATTTTTTAAAAGTGGTAAAAGGTTTCGTACCGACCAGCGATACGAAACAACATAGTTGATGGTACGATAAAAATTGTAACTATCATAAATTAAAAAAGTTTCCCGATCAACGGGGAGTGCAAATAATTTATGACCACTACAACAGATGAATGGTAATTAAAAAAAAAAAAAATATATATATATATATATATATATATATATATATATATATATATATATATATATATATATATATATATATATATAGTACATAAAACTGTTCAAGGTGAAGACATAATAGTTATAACTAATGATAAATGTGTTTCCTATTTCACTGCTTTTAAAATTAGTTTTGGCGGTTTTTACCACCAAAAAATATGTTATAAACATTATATATAAATAAAATATTTCCAGTACTTCAAAGTACAAATGTACTGCGTACAATCGGCTCAATTAGATACACAAATCAGTTTCGGCCGAACATTGTTTTTATACCATTGGGGAAAAAGACGAGGGTCGGCAGTGAGAAACAGAGACATTCCTATAACAGGAAAAATATATATATATTTTTTATATTATTTTATTTGCCTAATCAAATATATGACTTAACTTCCTACCGTTAAAGCTTCACAACACACATAACGCCAGTGTTTACTCGCAACTCTTGCCTAATTCTAAGTGTACGCATGCGCACTTTGAAACTTTATCGGTGTATGCGCCAGATATTTTTTTAAGAGATAGGCAAATTGCAAATCTGTTGCATTCTTTCATTTGAAAATGGCAACCTTAAAAAGAAACATAAATTGAATACACTCAAGTGCCTTTTGTATCGACATAGTCTGGCATAGAGGAAACTAATATGATGAAAAGAAAAGAAACTCGAAATAACAAGGATTTTCTTTGTGCGAGTCCTTCGAAAAGTTGGTCAGAAAAGTCATGTTATTTCGTGTCATTGTTGTCGGGGATCCTTACGTGGGAAAGTCTTCGATTGTACGTTATTTCAAAGAAGGAAAACCTAATGATGCTATCCAGTCAACGACCCAGCCTGATCTGATCGTTGCAGGAATTGAATTGAAGAATAAGGTCAAGGCCAAATTCGAAATCTTCGATACAGCTGGACAAGAAATATACGGGTAACGGTAATGAATGCATGTCCTGGCTTATATATATATATATATATATATATATATATATATATATATATATATATATATATATATATATATATATATATGGAACGCTGTATTAACGCCGTACATACGTTGTTATGGGTACACAATAAAAGCGATCTGTTATTGCTGCATTGTTATAAATTGTAAAGTTTCTCTGAATTTCTCTGCCTTTTTCTGTAAAAACAAAAGAAAATATGAGTCAATCAAATCACGTTAATGTAAATTCATAGATCCGAACAGCCGTGTAATTAACAGTAAGAGTGCTCTCTCTTGCATAGATACGCCAGCTTCCGCCTCCCTGTAGGTGAAACATTAACCTCTCGACCATTATTCGAAGGCAGTATAGTTTTGTTACATTAAAAAGGTCTTAAACGTGTGTACTGTGGATTGAAAGAATCTCAATATTGTCACATTTTTTACGTTTCCAAAACTCGTGGAAAGATAGTTCTAATATTATATACCCTTAGTCCTACCTCGTGGATCACAATAAATGAAGTTGAAGCTACGACATAGTAGCTAGTGGAAAGACAAAATGTGGTTGTCAGCAATGTTCCCTCTAAACTGAGCGAATGAGCGATCGCTCACTAATTTTCGAGACGTCGCTCACATTTTTCGGACCGTCGCTCACAAAAATTCCCGACCAGAAAAAATAATGGCTCTATATAAATTACTCTCACACCTGTCAATTTTAAGTTAAGCCACATCCGGCGACTTCCGCCACGTCTATATCGCTCTTGGTTCGGCAAATTCTTTTGAGTTCTATATTTCAAACTCAAAGTAGTGTAGTTCAGCGCTAAAATTAATTATTTTCTAACCATGTTTAAACGAGAAGCGGAAGAAAGTTCATGTAAGTCAGCGAAAAAACGTTGCATGAAATTTAAAACGGAGTGGTTAACCGAATGTTCTGTGGTAACGGACTTACCACATGGGACCGGACAACACGTGCTCCTTGGTGAAGTTTTTGAATACTCAGAGACAGATGACATGGTATTCTGCAAATTTTGCGTTAAAGCGCGATGTACTAATGAATGGACAACAGGAAAATCATGGAGCGACTGGAAAGTGGATCATTTTAAAAGACATTTGACGCAGAAATATCATACCGAAGCGATCACAAAGCTTAGAAACCAAAGTAGAGGACTGCTGAAAACCATACTAACGGAATCTGTACAAGAACGCGAAATTAGAAAAGAATTCGCTCAAAGAAAGCAGGCAACTCCTGATGAGGTAAAGGTTTTAATAGACAATGTTCTGCTGGCTGTTAAAATTAATTCCTCAATGCTATCAGTCCAGGATATTCATGATCACGTGGCTAAGTATGTTAAAATACCAGAAAGTTGGCGAAGTAAAAACTATGCCTTTGAGTTCATCAATTGTATAAATTCAACCATCAAGACTGGTATACTGAAGGAAATTAAGCAATCAGCTTATCACACTCTGATAGTTGATGAATCCACTGACATTTCGGTGTCAAAAATGTTAATTTTATATATGAAATTTCGGAATGAAAGTGAATCAAATCACAAAACTGTGTTCGCAGGCATTATTAAAATAACATCATGCGACAGTGTGTCGATCTTAGGGGCCATTCGAAAGTTCTATTTGGAAAATGAACTGAATTTGAATCAGATGGTAATGTTTACATCGGATGGCGCATCGGTCATGCTGGGCAAACGAAATGGTGTGGCTGCTCTTTTGCGCCAGTCCATTCCACACTTATCTGAACAACATTGTGTGGCACATCGTGAGGATCTCGGCATAGATGATGCATGGAGATGCATACCCTTGATGAAGGAACTAGAAACTCTATTTCGAACCGTTTATACTATTTTTTCCCGATCGTCTGTTAAGAAGGCAAAATTTGAGGAATTTGCTAATACTGCAGAGGCTGATGCAATTTCTTTTAGACCACTTAACGAGGTCAGATGGCTCTCCAGACATTTTGCAGTGAATGCCTTGGTCAAAAACTATGATATTTTAGTGGAATACTTGCGACAAGTTGTTGAGGAAGACAACGATCCTGTTCACAAATACTGCCTGCAGAAATTAGAAAATCCAGAATATCATGTCGCAATCGTAATATTAAATGAAATTCTAGCTGAGCTAGCAGATCTGTGTAAAATTCTGCAAAGAAGTGTTCTATCAACTGTAGAGGCTTTTCAGTTTGCAAAAGCAAAAGTCATGAAACTCAGGTCACAGTATCTCGGAGATAAGCCACATTTTCATAAAAGTACACTTGATTTGCTTTCCTCATATCATTCTCCAGTGAAAACAGATTCAATTATTATGTTCATTCAGCAGACATGTGACCACATGGACCATCGATTTCCAGATGATGAATTGAAAGATTGGCTAGTGTTCGATAAAGACTGTTTCACTGCATCTGCCAATCTAGACAATTATTCGTTTGGATTTGAGCAAATCAAGAGACTCGCAGAGAAATATTGCGGTCTGCTGAGAAAAGATGGCAAATCCCTACAAGCGGATCTTTGCAACCAATATCCGGAGTTCAAAATACTGATCAAGGAAAAATTACAAATGGGAGCAGTGACAACATTTTCAGATATAGTTTCATTTACTGCCCAACAGGATCAATTCAAGGAACTATTTTCACTTTTGGACATCTGTGGCACATTCCAGGCCTCAAGTGCTGACTGCGAAAGAGGATTCAGTCTGATGAACAACATAAAGACAAAATCTAGAAATCGTCTCGAAGTTGAACATTTGGACAATTTGATGCGAATTAAATTCTTTTTAAATTCTGGACAGATGGTGGATATTGATGCGGTCTATGACTTATGGAAAACAGAAAAGAACAGAAGAGAAACTGTTTTCAAAGCCGACTAAACAGGCTTCAAGTTGAAAACTTATAATAAATTGTTTGGTATCACTTACGTCTATTTTTCAATACTTAAATTTAAGTTCTTTAAATATACATTGCTGTAATATACAAAATTGTCTAATATGCATTTAATATATACAAAATTGTCTAGTATGCATTTAGTATTTAATATTTTAAATATTTAATATTTATTTTTATTTAATACCAAAATGCACCGCTAAAACTGGTGCTCAGAAATTGCGGGTTTAAAAAATTTGTCGCTCATACGAAAAAAAAATTGCTCACTCTTGGTCACTCCTTAGAGGGAACATTGGTTGTCAGCGCTGAAAAGTGACAGACCTGACGGAAAGCCATAGGAACCAACTAAACACTGTCATCCGCGGTAATTATTTCACCACAGGTACGTTTTTACTTTTAAAATAATTAAATTAATACAGTGTAAGCATTTATGCTATTTTTGAAGTCAATCTATAACCAGGGCTGGAAAGGGTGTGTGTGTAAGTATGCTACCCACCTAAACACATAAACCCACACACACGTCACTTGAAATTTGGTTGCCGTTTTATTCTTGGGCATATTTATTGGGTATTATTCACATTTTGAGTGAACAGATACAAACTTTTGCTCTGGTGTCTTTTTGAGGAAAGTCTTGACTCTTTTGCAATTCGGAAACCACCACCCCTCACTCCTCAACGTTGGAGCAGATCTAGCCCTGATCAATGGAAAACAAAAATCATAAAGCCACACATTTTTGTTCGTTAGAATAATTGTGGTATTTTGCTTAATTTGTATAAATTGTGCAATATTTATATCGTTAAATTACAGTAAGAGATTATAATATTATTTTATTTTCCTTTGATATTATTGACACACACACATGCCAACATCATCACAAAACAAATACTGTCTAACCTTTCGTGATTGCTACAAAGTATACCCTTGTATTTCACTTATTTGTAATTAATATATGTATTTTTCTGCTTTTTGTGACATTTAATTTTTCAAGAATGTGACTTACAGTATATGTTATCTTGTGTCAAGTTTGCAAGAAACTGACAGATTTATTCATATATGAATCACAACTTCTTCACTCTGCAACTGATGACCTAGCTTTAGTCACAAAATTGTAATTTAGTACCCATGCACCATTATAATTCATGTACAGAAGTATTTAGACAAGTTACTATCACACTGAATTTATTTTAGTCTTATACTCTTTATGTCAATTGAAAAACAGTTAAAAGAATATTGTAGAAATA
This sequence comes from Potamilus streckersoni, assembly GCA_016746295.1. NCBI lineage: Eukaryota > Metazoa > Mollusca > Bivalvia > Unionida > Unionidae > Potamilus > Potamilus streckersoni. The sequence goes on along the minus strand of JAEAOA010001148.1, from coordinate 458,064 downwards.
ATGTGAAATTTCATAACTTTCTTGCTCTTTACAGGAAAGCCACAGTAAGATCCAGATCACTCTGATTACGTACACTCAGTTCGCCACAAAAAATACAAAATATGTACTGCAAAAGATGGTATGCTACAAGAACAAATTGAAACTAAAAATTTAGTTTGAGTCAATTCAACATCAAGCAAGCTGAAGGAGTCTCCTGAGGAGCTGAACACTACTGTTCTAGGCTCACCAACACCCACAAAACAAACACCCCAGAAAAATATTTGGTGCACATCCCCGATATCACCATCGTGCTCTTCAGATTATCATCGTACATTAGCAAGATCTGCATACAGTTGCTGCCACAGTGATGTGACAACCACTAATAGTATCTGAATAAGAAAAAAACTTATTCTGAAATGTGCAGTTGGAGAGCAGAGCAAGATCAAGATTTCAACAAAAAGTGCAATAGTTACTAACAAAAACTGAAACACTTCACCTTTCATCAGGATTGATTGAAAATAATGATAACAAATCCATATTTTGTACTGGAATCAAGTGGAATATATGTTTATCATTATTCAGTTTTATTCAAACATTTATGAACAGAGTACCACTAGCCAGCAAGTTATCTTGCAAGATCAAGCTATTTGTAACACCTATCAAATTACGATTTAAAATGCCATTTAAATATGTTGCAAATCATTGTGGAATTCCAATATAAGATTTGCATGACATGTTTTGGAGATGATTAAATATTTTAAGTGCAAAGTTAGACTTTATTATTCCTTGGTCAGATAGTAAGTAAAACGTTGCCAAGCATTTTCTGTAACAAATTTCCTAGACTTACATGCATAATTGACTGCTTTGAAATATTTATTGAAAAACTCCAAAAAGTTTTATGCTTGAGCCAAATGTCATTTCAATTAAAAAAAAAGAACAACAGTTAAATTATTTATTTGCTGCAGGCCACTGGGATCAATGACATTTTTATCTACAGTTTGGGGAGGCAGAGTTTCTGACACAGAGATTGTAAGATCATCACAATTTCTTAGTCCAAATTTACATCTTCCATTTTACCAGATACTTGCTGATAGGGTATTCACATTACAAGATGACTTTGCCAGTGTGTATTCAGAACTGATCATACCTGCATTTACAAAAGACAAGAAAGAGTTGTCTGCTAGGGAGGTAGAGCAGTCATGGAATATAAAAGTAGTGTACAAATACTTGTTGAAAGAATTATAGGTCTCGATAAGAATCTATATATACAAAATTCTAAAAGGAATTCTACCAATAAATATGATAAAATCATTCAGTAATGAAGCCAGTAATGAAAATCAAGCTTGCATTGATAAACTGATCCATTAATGCACAAGTTTAACCAATCTTGGTGGTGGCATTGTATACAATGAAGATGAGTGCCTCAGCTGTTACTATTTTTTAGTAACCCATAATGATAAATGGACAAAACATGTATATCTTGTGGTAGCAACATAATAAGTGTATTTCTTTTTTAAGTGACTTCAAAAAGAACTAGTGGTTAGTTAATAGGTTCAGATGAGATATATTTAGATACATAGTACAAAAGCACTGACAGCAACAAATGTATAAAGATAGCCATTGTCAAAATTTTATTGATAACTACATGTCAAATCTAATGTTTGATAATATATATATATATATATATATATATATATATATATATATATATATATATATATATATATATATATATATATATATTGTACAAGCAATAAATGATGTTACGTACAATTTGTATTTTTCATGCAATGTTTTAAAAAAATTAAAACATTCAAACTGTATTTTTTACACTCCTCGCAAAACCACTGTCCTACATTTTCGATGGAACCATTGTATTTTGCAGTTTTAATTGTCACATTCATCCATATCTGCTGTACTATCATGTTTAGAATGGCATAAACAGTAAATTCTTTGGTCAGTTACACTCCTATGTGATGTAAATGCACTGTGTTCCAACCTCCTTGTTAGCAGTTTGAGCTTAACGGTTTAAATAGAATACTTTAACTCTATCAGTCATCCTAGAAAGTAAGCCACTGTCTCTGGAAATATCTAATACAGCTGTCATTCTTAATGTATACAGAACAAGATCATATGTTTCAACACTGTGGACAAATAGTTGAAGTTATCTTTCAAGGCCTTTTTCATTTTCAGTTACACATGAAATGGAGTCCATAATTGATAAAGTACTTCAAAGCACAGGACTTGTTTTACATGCAAACAAAGTGCCTATGATATTTTCTTGCTCATGAACTGTGGATTTTGTATGCATTTGGGAATTTAATTTGTGACTAGTTGCTATCAAGTTACAAACCCTAGCTACACAAGTGCCTTTATGAAACTTAAATGTCCTTAATTTCAGCCATTCAAACTTTCTTCACAAAGTCAAAAGTTCCACCTGCAAGGTAATTTCTGTACAAACCAGACTTGTATAACCTAGACATACTGCTCCTTTTTTTTAAAAAAGTATTGAAGGTATCTTGTAAGAGGATTAAGAAAGCCTGAAAAATAAACAAGTAATGATGTGTAAGTTCCAAATGATTTATTATGCTAAGTTATGATTTAAATAGAGGAACACTTTGATATTAAAAGTGAAAATCTGCCACACACTTCCTAACTCTTTACTATATCTCGGAAAATAAATTGTCAGAAAACTGGAAAGGGTTTATGTTTCTTAAACTTTATTAGTATGGTCAAAAAATTATATCTAATGTACATTACTGTTGCTTTATAGACTTTAATGTTAAGGACAAAGAATTATATTAATATAAGAAGCTCCTGAAATGAACTTATAAGTTTCTATGTTCATATCCTGCCATGCATTCTCGGTCAGCAACAGCAAGAGCCACCCAAGGATGATGTAGTTCATCATTTACTCGTTGTGAAGGCATAACATTTGCATGTAGAGGCATGTAGGCACTATTTGGTGGCTTATAGCTCATTAATGTGTATATCCATCCAAAATGAAAGTTTTAAGCCACAAGACTTTTGTCAGCTTTCATAGTCACATGTGTAAAAAAAATGCCAAGAGACAGGAAAAATGTTTATTATTAAATTAATAGATGTTATTGACAGTTTTATGGATTACATACATGGACACAATCAGATGTGATCAAGGAATTAGAAGAAAGGAACTGGATAATAAAGCAACAAAAAAAAACAGTCAGTAAAAAAACCAGTTTGCATTTTAGTTTTAAGGCGATTGTCCATTTTTAAATTAAACATTTTTTAAAATAAATTTATGTTTTGTATATATAAACGATAATATGACAAATATATAACAGTATGTTTTTCGCTAACTAAAATGGATACAATCTGTGAAAATATATATCATTATGACTATATTTTAATTTCAATTTAATGTTAAAACAAATTACTTCGCTATACAAAATGTATTTTCTTCTCTCATACAACATAACAGCATTTACTTGGAGAGGCGATTAGATAGGAATACAGATCACCATACTGCCTACAGAAGTGGTGACACTATACATGGTTGTTTTCCCAAACAGCCGTTGGAAAATTGCAAGGTCAATCATTGTAGTTTCTAAAGTCTAATTTAACCTTATAGCGATTTTTCACTGAATTATCAAGTTGATGAAAATAATCCTATGCCATTTACACAACTGGTATTGAAACTTGAAAAAGTAACTGGCATTGCATGTAAACTGGCATTGTGTGTAATATTTTCTTTAGATGCTCGGCATTGTTAGGAGAGGCTTCACTTGTGCAATAACCCTGATGTTGTATCTAAGACTGTTGTATATCATGCGGGATCCATGAATAAATCATCATATGTCTGCAGACCCAGTTAACCATATAGTCCAATGCCATATTATCACGGGCTGTATATTATCGCGGCAAATTTAATTTTCCGATTAATTTTGGACACGCGTAGTGTAGAGGTTGTTTACGTATGTAAAACTGAAGCCAGTAAAGAAGCAACTATCATACAGAGTAATTTTCTCTAAAATGTCAACATTTTTATGAGTTCAATGAAAAAGACTGAACAGCACTTTTTTTGTAAATTGTATGCAATTACGATTATCACCCTAAACAAAACTCCAGTCAAAATTGCTATACCTGCATTGGAATTGATTACGAAATATATTCAGTGTATCATCTGATGTTTGATGATTATAGGTCATATCCTGATATTGACAAACACTACAAGGTCAAGGTTGCAATGTGATTTCATGGTAGCCATCATGGACCCAAATTGACAAAACACTGCTAATGAGCCTACTTATCCAACATAAATATGAAAGCAATAATAATTAAACAACTTTCAAAAATTAATATTTCAATAATAATAGTATTTATAATTGATTTATTTGAATATATATATATATATATATATATATATATATATATATATATATATATATATATATATATATATATATTGATTGATCTATGGTGTCAAATCCTTCAGAACATTCACATTTTAGTAATAATCCCAGTCAGAACAGAACATCTGTATATATTTATAAATGACCTGATTTTTAAATTGCTGATGCATGCATAGAAATCAGCATCACCCCAAGACAAGAACAACTGCTGGAAACCTAGCGAGGAGTAAATCACATGCAGCTGACAAAAGTTTGGGATGGAATTGAGGTTATGCCTGGCCGTCATGGCAGAATATTAAGAGAGACAGACAGATGTGGTGGAAATTTTTGATAAATAATTTGTAAAAAAATTAAACACTGTAAAGTTATGTATGTATGCATGTGTGTGTGTGTGTGTATGTATATGTATGTATGTATGTATGTATGTATATATATATATATATATATATATATATATATATATATATATACATATACACACACACACACACACACACACACACACACACACACACACACACACACGGGCCTGTATGAATTATGTATATGTATTAATTCATCTAATTAGAAGTTGTGTTAAGTATTAAGCTTGTAAGTGTGTGTTTATACCTCTTATTTAATATCTATGTAAATATTATAAAACACTGGTGAAAATACTGCTATTAACAACAATAAAAATAAATATAGCATGTATGTATTTATATATATATATATATGTGTATGCATGTATATATATATATATAATGTGTATGTGTGTGTATTTTTATCATTATTGAGCATATCTTTACTGTCATTACAGTTTTGAGTTATTTTTAAAATTGTTTATTGTTCTCTAGATCTCCAATTTCCAACACATTTGTCTGTCTGTCTGATTCAAAATTCTACTGTGACAGCCATATGCAACCTCAATTCCATCCCAAGTTCTAGTCAAGTTTGCATTTTTTCTTCTGAAATTTCTGTGTACAAAGACAAAGTAATTTTGTTCTTAATTGCTGTCCTTTATTTGCATTGTTATGTCCTTGTTTAAATGAACCCAACTTTTTCACTTAATGATGCCCCAGTGCTAGACATCACTATAAACTGCCACACTGCAGACATTGTAGCGACTGAAAAATTGTTAAAGCTTATAAATCATAATCACATCACATCATTGAATATGATTGATTAAAATGCTTTCAATTTTAACAAACTAAAGTCATGGTCCTCATTTTAAAGCATTTGTTAAGTGTGGACCCAGTTATGGACCAATCATACAATTTTCATAGTTTTGTGTGTTAAAAATTATTGTGAATTATAGTAAAATAACCTAATATATCCTTATGTTTATTGAAAAAATTATAATGAATGTAAACACAAAAATTATACTGGCTCTGTTGATTTCCTCTGCCCATGAAATGGTCAATCCTTTACTGCCATTTATGGCAATATTTGCAGTCAGGTAACAGCTTATGAAATCATCAAGTGTGAAAATCTAAATCCTTCTAATTTGATGGACTTGATGATGCATTGTATTATTTTCTGTCAAATAAATTCTTATATCTTATACAAAACAATTATTTTACAGGTCTTTAACTAGGTCCTACTACAGAGATAAAGATGGTGTACTGATTGTCTATAATGTAACAGACAGAAAGAGCTTTGACAATGTCCAGAGATGGTTAGAAGAGGCAAAGATTCATTTGCCTGGAATGACCAATATTTATATTGTAGGAAATATGATTGACAAAAATGAGCGACGAATATCTACAGCTGAAGGCAAACACAGGGCTGAATACCTTGACTTAAAGCATTTTGAAACATCTGCGAAAGATGGAAGAAACATTGTTGATGTGTTCATGTCCCTGGCAGAGGACATTTATGTTCAAAAAATGGAAAGGCCAGAATATCATCAATCCATTGTTAAAATTGAGGATGATTTCCAAAGTAACAAGGACCAATCCAATTCCACATCTTGTTCATGCTAAACTATTATAAAGACACATACAGTATGTTAGGTAATATTAAAATATACGTGGAAATTATCATGCAAATTTTGTGTGGAAATCAATATGCATTAAAATTTTATGGATGTTAAATTTGTATGTACTTGTCTCTATGTAATAAAAATGTTTGATTTAAATTTTGTTGTTAAAAAATTTGCTATAGAGACTTGCAGTATAATTACCATGGCATGAATAAGAGTTATTGTCTGTACATAAATTTAATCTTTTCATTTAATGTAAGACTTGAAATTTGGTTTTTCAGAGAGAGGATTTTAGAAATTGATCTTTGACACATGATACAATGCTGATAATGATAAATATTTTAGTTTTATCCTTACTGGCAGGAATTTTTTTTATATGCAAGTCCTTTTTCTTGTGTATAACTATCTTTGCTTACTGTTTTCTAACAGTGGTTCTACAAAAGGCTGTATATTTATATTTCTAGACTATATATTTATATATCTTTTAAATATTATTTTATCAGTCTGCATTTTCTGTTACAAATGATGTGTATCAGAACTGTTGTTATTTCCATGTTGACTTGCATTTATTATATTAAACTGGTTTTCCTATCTCAATCTATTATTTTATATTTTGAGACAGAAGAATAACAGTATGCTAATCTTGGTACAAATTTGTATTTTATTTCTTTCTGAGCAATCTGCTCTCTCACATACATACATACATACATACATACATACATACATACATACATACATACATACATACATACATAGATAGAATCTTTTTAAAACAGGTAATACCAATACTATTTATTGTTATTTTTATCATCATCATCATCATCATCATCATCATCATCATCCAGGTGCATGCAATTAAAATCATCACAAACTTTTATCTTTTGGTTACATTGTAAAGAATACATGGATAAATAATTATTTCCCAGTTTATCTATTGCATGTATTTGAATTTGTGTAATTAATTAAAAACCTTCAGAGAAGTGCTCAATAGTTCCTGGAAATGTCTTGCATTTATTAATATCTTTTTCTTTAAAAAAAACCTAATAAAATGACAATTAAAAATAAGAATAAATCATTGAAATCCTTATAATAAGAACTCTGCAAAAGCTGTTTTTTGTCTTGAGATCAGCAAGTTGTTTACCTTTTTTTTTTGTTGACATAACCAGTGATGGAGCATAATTGCATGATACATATTAATCCATTCTGGAGGGTCCACATTGTTATATCCATGAATTATTGCTATTGATACAATTTATTTCAACTTACATTTGTATCCAGATGGTAATTATAATCTCATTTCTATTGACCCAGTGCAATAAAACTTTTCACTCACGCTTTAGTACATAACCCCAGTTAGAGCAGAACAAGCGTATTCAGCATTGTTAATCTTAGATTTTAACTGCTGTTGCATCAATGGAAAGATGGTGTCACACTGAGGCTAAATAAAAACTCAGTGAAGCCAATATCACTGAGAAGTAACTATGGTAATCTTCACAGGCTTCTCCTGAGTTGTTAACTATCTGGTGATGAGTTCTTTCTTTAATCCTTTTTTTGTCTTGCTCTCTTGTCTTCTCAGCCCAAACTCTTTCTCGTTCTCTTCTTTAACTAGCAGGATATTATTCAATTCTCTGGTCCATGAATCTCTGTTCTCTCTATCAAAGCCATAACTTCATGGGCTGACGAAGAATGGCATGACTGAATTATTAATGTTAGTGGCCTTGAGTCATGACACAAACATCGAAATGTATATACAAATTATGACACAATGTTTGTTAGAGGCCAAGTTAGAAAAAGCATGTGTTAAAAGTCAACCAGGTACCAGAATTATGAACTAAAATGCTAGTTAGGCTCATTTTGTCTAAGTTTGCCCAGTTTTGTCTATTGGTCAGTTAGATGTAAAACATGTATTTTAATTATTCTTATAGGTAAGTGCACTGCCTAATGTGTTAGAGGAATGGACATAAAGGAAAACAACTCATAAAAATGTGGACATGAAAGAAAACACCACTAGGTTTAGTAAAAAAAAGTTAGATGGTATCATGCAGATCTGAAAAAAAGCTTTTCTCATTGGAAGGATTCAGAATGACACTAAGATAGAAATTGTGATGGGAAAAACATTTATTAAAACCCAGTGACACAACTCTTTTATGTTTTATAAGGGACAAGGAGTCTAAAGATAGGTTCATCTGCTGCTGTCTCCCTATGTTTTGCTGGTAGGATACTTCCAGATACCCTTGCAACTTCTGCAGTTGTTATCAAATGCTTGTCATTTGACAAGGATGATCGATTTGACAACCATAACAAAGATCTTTGTTCAGGAGTGTGGTTCTTTCAGTCAAGTGGCAAGCAGGAGGCTTGTTCTTGTTATGGTCATCGTGATTTCACAAGCGAGTCTTTTCTTCATGTCATTAACTACAATTCTGGATACTAAACATCATTGTTGCCTATGTCCATAGCTTCGTGTTCCATGTTTTAATTGTCTAGAATCACTTTTTTTTTAGTCTTGATTTCCAGATTATTGTGGAATTCTAAATACAAAATCACATACACTGTGCTAAATGAAGTTATATGGAGTTTATAGGGTAGAAATGCTCTTTGTTCCTTGGTCTGGAGTGAAATCAAATCCCTACAAACAGTATCCTCCTGACAATTCTTGTATTAAATTTCATGTTTGTTTCTAGAAACCCTTTCTAATTGTCTTATGGATTAAAACAAAATTAAGATCTCAAGCAAGTTTTCAGGGAAAAGATAGGTTTAAAAAATCTGGTAAACAATATCTGGTCATCTTGGGTCATTTCCATCGTTGAGATGTTGAAATTTGAAAGGAATTTTATAAATAGTTGTTTTGAGGTACAGCAATGCTGATAGTGCCAATAAAATGAAATGTTTACGTAATTGATCTTAGAGGACCTGCTCTTCAATCTTGGATCAGAGTCTAGAGGCAACAGTGAAGGTTTTGATTTGCATGTGTCTTGGAGGATGCTTGGCTGCTCATCTGGTCAGAACTTGACTGATGTTTCCCACTTGGTTCATTTTGAGCTGGTTAGCATTTGCCATGAAATGAACATCCACACCATTCAGCAAGTAAGATATTTGTAATGCAACCACACTTATAAATACGAATGATCCACCGTTTTGAAATTACATCTTGATCGGATTTTATTTTGATAGTTGTTAAATCTGACTGCGAGGATCGTCATCCTCTGTCAACTTTTTGATGATATCTAGTTTGATGGAATTCAGATGTGTTTTTGACTTCTTTTCCGCAAGTCAGAGATATTCTTATTAAGCTTGGTAAGAGTTAGGTATTCTATATGCTGCTGCTGACCAGTTTGTTGTTCAAGTATATATCCGCTTCGTTGAACAATGAATGCATGAAAATGTCGATGGGAGACTGGCATTAGAACATTTACAAGAAGCTCGGTACATCTTGATTTTGTTTTAATGTTTTTAGTACTCTAGCATACAGACTTGCTGTGTTTTTGTTTCTTATTATTGTTCTGATCTTTTTTAATCTGAACTGTTTTCAACATTTTCTGTTTTCTCCTTGTCGTGGAACAGAAAGGCAATTAGTTCCTTTGACCGGAGCATAAAGTAAATTCATACATGCGTCTTAGTGACCAAGGAGTTCTTTTCCTGCCTGAATCAGCACATTTTTTTTCTGTTTTCATTGACGCTTGTTTGTGACTTTGTTGGTTGATGAGCATATTTTGGAGAAATTATTTGCCATGCATTTAAGGCAGCACCTTTGAAAGCATGCAATCCTTGAGTGACTATAGTTTTCCAGATGGTTGCTACTAAAGGCAAAGCCGATTTTAACATAGCTCCCAAACCATGTCCTTGTTGTCCAGTCAATCCTCGGCATACGGGATAAAATTGTTCAGTTTAGTTGATAATCATTTTTGAAAATTTCGTTTCGCAGCGATTTATGCCATTGAGAATAGTGTTTTGTCAAAATATAATTTATAGGTAGAAGATCATGAGGATGCACAAATTTATAGTAAAAATTATGCGGTATTCCTCCCTCATTGTTATCACCTATGGCAGAATCTACTTTGAAAGGAATGACTCAGCAACGGAGTGGCAGTATTACCCACTACTTTATACTCAATGATATATGAGCACACATTAAATCGAGTGCTTCTTTGATGTCCTTGTGTGTATGTGAGAGAGAGAGAGAGAGAGAGAGAGAGAGAGAGAGAGAGAGAGAGAGAGAGAGAGAGAGAGAGAGAGAGAGAGAGAGAGAGAGAGAGAAACATGCATGAATCTTAATGGTATAGATATTTAATTGTGCATTCGCAGTATATTTTCAGCTCTACGCGTCACAGACCCGAAGAGCTTGTGAGATGGTATGTTGTACGTTTGTTGGTTAGCACAATTTCATTATAGCTAATCCTTTTGAACTACATTTAGAATTACCATCAAACTTTAAACACGCTTTCCTCCATTGGGTCTAGTTGGTCCTAAATGAATGGTGCTGCTCAGATATCGAGTTTGACCACGATGGCAGTCATATCGAAAATCATTTTATCGCAACACCTGAACATATCAACATGCACTTTTCACTAAAATACTCTTTATGATGTCTTATTGGTCTTAAATGAGAATGGTACTGACCCGTCATCCAATATGGTCATCACATCAGCCACTTTGAAAATTTCGTTATCATTATTTCTAAGTTGATGGGCATATTAGCATATGGTTTTTAGTATTAAAAAAAAAACACGTCATATGAGAATGGATTGACTTGATTTACAGTATAACCCCTACTTTAAAAATTTTGAATGGATGGTCATATTAACATTGGGTTTTCACATAGGGACATTTTATAAGGTCTGTTTTGTCCTAAATGAAAATATTTCTGATCTGACGTCCATTGCAATCATCTAAAAATCTTATCACAACTCTACCTTAACAGAAAATCATGTTGGTATGGAGTTGTCACCAGAAGACTTCCTATGAGGTCATGTTGGTATTAAAAGAAAATGGTACCTATTAGATATTTAATATTGCCACCACACCGTGGCTTTCTTGAAAGTTTTATCCCTAAGCCTTCTGAATTTTAACATGATGTTTTTGCTTAAAGACTTTATGATCAATATAGTTCGTCCTAAGTGAAAATGGTGAGATCTGATGTCCAATATGGCCAGTACATCAGTCATCTTGAAATTCTTTTGTATCTTTTTATTGCTACTCCTCCAAAACTGAGGATCGTATTAACATTGAGTTTCACTAAAAGATTCTTCTTATGATGTCTAGTTGGTCCTAAATGAAAACAGTATGTATGTCATCCATTATGGTTACCATAGCAACCATCTTAAAACCCTGTTATTGTTGTTTGTCGTGACTGGAAAGTCATACCTTGAAAATATTGTTCCAAAATTGATGACTATAGCAACAAAGTTTTTTATACGAATAGATTTCTTATGATGCTTAGTAGGTCCTAAATGAAACTGGAGTCAGTTGTACATCCAACATAGCTGCATTGACAAATGTTTAAAAAATCTCGTCACTACTTCTGAATGGATAATTATATCATGGGGTTTTCGCCGAAATACTTAAAGTTGTATATTTGGTCCTAAAAGAAAATGGTGCCAAGCTGACATCCATTATGTGCACCACAGCAGCTCTTTTGAAACTAGTTTACCACTGAATAATATCTGAGATGGTTTCAACACCTGACAATTAAATGAAAGAACGTCAGTATGTTTGTTGGGCTCTTGCTTGGTGTCATAATGGCCAGAATAATTTTTCTTGTGCACTCGTAAATCCGGTAAGTAAAATTTCGTTTCAACATTTTTCCTTTAATATCATCTGATTTATAGATGGAAACACACTTGTAATGTGACCAGAAGAAAATACCCCCCTCCCAACCCCAACAATTCTGTCATCTATTTGGGTAAATAGCCTTTGTCAAAAGTTTTATTTTTTCAGTGCTGATCCAGACAATTGCTTCTAAGTTTTGGCATTTCAAACAATTGATCTAACATGTTTTTTTTTTTTTTTTCGTTTTGATGTGTCAATTACGATTGGTCAGATTTGGTGATACTTCGATGCATTGAAGAGTATGTTGATGTGTGTAATATTTACACTTGCGTTCTTTGGAAACGTTCCACTACGCTGGTTTTCATTACATGTGTTTCAGTGGTACAAAAAAAAAGAATGGATATTTTTTTTCAATTAATTTTGAATAGCTTGGTTGAGACATTTGGTATCTTTATTTGTTTTTGTCTTTGTAGAGGGTGTCGACCACTTTTCTCAAGACCACTTTTTAGGCTCGCACTACCTCTAAACTTGTTTTAGAAGTCAAAAGAAACTACCCAAACCGATTTTGAAAATACAACAATGACACAAACGAAATATTTGTAAACTTGACTGTACGAAGCTAATTAAAAAATGGACTAAACTGCTTTTCGATTGATGATCGATTTCTGCTACACAAGTTTGACGTCTTTAAAAATTTCATCGAATAGGTTGAGTAAAGCGTTCGTTAGCTGGTCTTGCAGATGTAGACTTTTGAGTTTGATTTTGTCTGCACGATACAAAGTTTGAATTCATCTGTAGTAAGCCCACCCACCACGCACCTAATTTAAAAACAGAAGGATGCAAAAATGAACAAGATTTGGTCATTTCATTCATTGATTTTAAGTTCTGACTTGATTGTCGCCATGGGGTCCTAAAACACTGTTAACTTGTTGGCATTTCGAATCAAACAGAAGTGTCTTCATATTTGAATGGGTCATTCTGTTTTCAAGCAACAATTGTGATGTAGTTCACCGCCTTTGATTAGCACAATCATTCCGGAAATTTTGTAGTTAAATCTCTTTGGGCACATGTATATAAGAGTGCGTCATCATTTTTTGTTTAACTTGTTTGAGAAATATTATAACTAGACACAGTTCCAGATTACCCATTAAGCACACTAAGCACGTGCTTATTGCACCAACCCAACAGGGACATCAGAAAAGATTCAAATTAATTGTCGATGATAAAATTGAATCAATATATAAGTATTTGATATGCAAGTACAATTATATTTTAGGCTTTTAATATTGTTTGTCGAGTTTCACATTTTGTAAGAAAACGGAGGGGGCACATTAATATATTAAGTGCGTAGGGCCATGGAAGGTCTTACTCCGGCATTGACTAGACATTGCAAATGCTGGACGCAGACGACACAGTTTTTACTGAAATGGACTATTCTAGAAACCAGAAATGAGTCGATAATGGGTGAAAGGAGAGATAGTAATATATGAGGATTTTGTGAAAACGTAGTTGTTCTATCTATATCACCTTTTTCTTAAATATTTTTATTTCATTTTTATATCACTAAAATTTATTATTATTATTATTATTATTATTATTATTATTATTATTATTATTATTATTATTATTATTATTATTATAGCATTGTTCTAATGTTTTGTTAGGAACATCATGTTTCCTTAAATCGTAAATGTGACTCGTGTAAGCACAAACTTTGTACGATAGTAAATTCGTTTCGAGTAAACATTCAGAAGTAGCTTTGTAAATGATTGGCTAATACTTGTGCAGGCTTTCCTATTGCCCAGATGCAGTTCAGTCGTAGCCGTAAAAGCAGTTTAGTCACCGTTTTCAAAATCTTAGAGAGTCACACAGCTTCTATTACCTTTAAAAAGGTATTTTTGTGCAGGAAGAAATTGTCTGTTGGTGTGTCTACGTACAACGACGTGTTTTGTTAGTGTAGATAATTGTACATCATCTACTTTCTAAATACATGTAATTATTTTCCCTGGAGAATAACACCACTGGCTTGGACAAAGACATTTTCTGAGATTCTTCTAAATGGAAACAGAACAAAGTAAATTGTGCTTCACAGTGTACATTTTGGGATTTTTGTGTTAGCCTTCTTCTGACGTCATCGCCAGCCTTCTTGGACCGGATCTGAATTTCAGTGTCAATTTAAAACTGTTTACAAAACTCGTGTGTTTTCATATTTTTTGGACAAACTTTTGGATCTCTTTCGTAAGTCTTGTTTCACATATTTACCTTTTTTATTTTTATTCTAGGAAAATAAATTATTTTTATTAAAATTTATAAAGCTTGTTGTCTTCACTCTATCTTTGTAATACTTTGAACGAGCCTATACGTAACAAAGAACAGAATTTTCAATACTTGGACAAAGCGATAGTTTGAATTCCTATATGTTTTAATAAGTTCTGAATCAGCAGTAAATATTTACTAGTATTGTTAATTATACATATCTATTCATTGTCGTTGTCCGTCTTTTGAGTTTCTTTGCCATGTCCTTGTGCGTATTTTCGATTGGACCGCACATCATTAATATAACCGCTTTAAACTCGACGGCTGACAGTCTTTGGTCGCAAAAGCAGAGTTTGCATAGGCGACATAAATCCTTTTTACGTTATACGACGGCTGACAGATTGATGTATTTAATTAAAGTGGCATGTTTCTTCTCAGTCATGAATAGTCTGGTCCCCTGCTTAGTATGCTCCCCACGTTGCACTCCTATAGCGGATTGCAACGCAGGTAGCATATTAAGCAGGGGACCAGACTAAGTCATGAACTACTTTCGGTAGATTTATCTACATGCTTGGTAAAACTTCAGTTTAAGGAATCACTGTATTCGTTGTCAGGAAATTGCTGTCGAAATGTTCCACTACAAAGTAGTAAGATGTCCACGTCGGATTTACAATACTTCAAACTTTTTACTTCAAAATCCACGGGGTCTGAAGAGTTGGTTTGATACTAAAAGTTCTGAACGTAAGGAGCAAAGGCACCAACAGAAAGGGGCAAGGGGATGTGGACACTTGGCCCTGGGTTTCATCTCTAAACATATTTGCCTACATCCGTTAACACTTACCACTAGACGCCCCCAACCCCTGGATATTACTGCAGGCGCCCTTGCGAAGGATAGTGGAGATACGAATTTAATAGTATTGGAAAAAGTGTGGAAAGGAGACTTTGGAATCAGTTTTTAGAGTTTTGTACTTTGTACAATGTTTGATTTTTTTAAAAGAAAATGGTATTCCCAAGTTTTCCTTGTTAGTTATCCTTGATCTTCGGTTTTGTTAAAATAGCTTTTGATTCCCTTATTTGTGTGTATGATTTATGGGTGTAATTTGGATTATAGAGATGCGCGTAGACCTTACTTCAGATCTGCATCTCTTAGAGGATCGTAAGCTCCAGCTGGAAAATTTTACTTTCTGCACTTCAGAGGTAAAATGTGAAGAAACTAAGCCTTAACTTGAATATAATTTTTATTTTAATGGAAGAATATATTTTATAGTTCATTTGTTGCACGTTCAAAGTCTACTCTGGCAATAATTATTTTCCACAATTTATTACTTGCTAAAGTTAGTGTTAAAGTTCAACACAAATGGCTAAACACATCTTCGTGAATGTTGTTAATCTGAACGATATTTACGTCGGTACTGTGAAGGTGATAATAAAACGTTGTGGGGTTTTCTTTTGCGTTTCCGCTGCCACTTAGAAGCAAGACGTGCGTTACATACATGAAAAGTGGCTTTTCCATCTGTCTTCTAAAACTCGTAGTTGGATTGTTTAAAGTGTTAAATTTGTCCGAGATTTTTGGAAGAAGTTCATTCTGCAGGTGTGATAAACTCACTACTCATTTAGGAGAGGAGATTTAAAATGTCGGGAATGATCGATTGTCTTAGGCGATCTTGATCTTTCACCTTGGCATTGTTTTACAGTTTCTCTGTGATAGACTCAAAAAAGTATGTAATGAAGACAACTATTTTTGCTTCTGGGCCTTTAGACGTAAAAATTTTCAATTGGACTATTAAAAAGTAGGCAGTTTTTCTATAAAACAAATTTCCGGAAGTCTCTTTGTGAGTACTTCGAATATAAAAATATTTTTATTAGTTACATAACGACTCTTTCTTGGCTGAAATATGGTACTAGCGATCTGAGATATTGTTCAGAGAATCGAGGTCAAAAGCATATACTCCCATGCGGATGGGGTTTTCCTCACATTGCATTAGAGTGCGCGATTGTAACCTGCGAGGAAAGTCAAGTAGTAGGAGAAAGTAAGAATCCGAGCTCAACAACCCCCTCCAGACCTCCAAACAAATACAAAATACCTAGGTAACGTAATAGAAAACCTATTGCAATCAATAATTGCGTTAAGAATCCGAGCTCAACAAATACAAAATACCTAGGTAACGTAATAGATCACCTGTTGCAATCAATAATTGTGTTAAGAATCCGAGCTCAACAACCCCTCTCCCCACCCCTCTAGACCTCCAAACAAATACAATAGAACACCTGTTGCAATCAATAATTGTGTTAAGAATCCGAGCTCAACAACCCCTCTAGACCTCCAAACAAATACAATAGAACACCTGTTGCAAAATACCTAGGTAACAGGTAAAATTTAATTACGTGATCTTCCAGAATAAGCAGAATGATATGTCAGACTCAATTTTCCAAATCATTACGATTTAGCAGAACGTGGCGATTGTGGACTAAATTACGCATTAGAATTCCAGTAAGGTAATAGGTATTATATAAAATTTTATGTTATATCATACTTCTTTTGATAATCTTTCTCATATTTGCTGATCCTCATGGGTAGAATATCTGTTAACATGTTGTCAATAATACGAAATTCACGTATTAAATCGTCCATACTATATTTTACTCCTCGTAGGTAAGATCTTATTTGATCAAGTAGTTTTTTGTAAGTTATAATTGATGTTAAGCAGCCGTGCTTTTTTATCAAAATTTTAGGTTCAACTTTTTTACAAGCTGCTGTAAGAGAAACACCAACACCGGATATGATTAACAAAAACGGGTTTAATGATATACCACTTGAAATTATGCCAGAACTAGTCATTAACAAGGGTAGATATGATATTACTCGAAGTATTTTGTTATAATATTTGTAGCATTTTTTAACGCACCAAAGTTTTTTATGATAATATTTGTAGTATTGTATTAGTGCGTCAACATCCTGTTCTGGAATATCTTTTGAAATATGATTGAAATCAACTATACTTTTTTTCATTATAATATTTGTTCACATAATCTCAGGCTTGATCAAGTAACTAGTTGAGGTGTTTCAGCCACAAATTCCAGACAATACCAATATGACGCAGCAGTTAATTTTTTGTCATCTGCTATTAGCATAAAAGTTTCTTCAACATCTTTGTTCAACACAATAGACACGGTTCCAGAGAAATTATCAGTCGAGTGACGCCATGGAAATAATGTAAATATATTAAACTTTGCACTGCTCAACACGGACAATCTATACACACCAGTGACCTCTGCAGTATGTTTGAGAGTGTTATTTTGCGGCGACCAAGTAGACATTCCAGAAGCAACAGTATAAACAATATTTTTAATCTGCTTGTGAGGAATTTTAATCATACTCGTTTTCTCAACAATACTAGGAATTCCACTAATAATATCGTTGAGTTTTGTGTTAATATTATCGAGTGTAATATCAACAGACGGTGGACTTCCAAAAAATTCGTTATTGGTTTTGTTTATGTTTCTACGAAAATTTAAAAACGTGGTGATGTGATTAGTAAAATCAGTTTTGAACTTGGTGATTTCATTGTTGATATCATCAACATATTTCTTTGTTACAGCATCAAAATCAGATTCTGGTGTTCTAAGATTATTGATGCCATTATTGTTCATGTTGAGAAATGCACGCATTATACCGCCATGCGCCGACACGTACTTTGATTCCTGATCATCAACATATTTCTTAGTAGCAGCGTCATTATCCTCAGTTGGGTTTCCAAGGTATGTGATCTTGTTCTGGTTCATAGCAATGTTTCCCGTAAATAAATCACCTGCTTTTCTAACATAATCGTTAACTGACCTACCCGAATCTTCTATCTTACCTTGATTGTTAAAAGTAACAATATTATTAGCAACTGCAGTAGGATTTCGTACTAGTACATCTGATAGTTGTACATTACTCGTCTTTAATCGTCCTTGTTTGTCCTGGAAAACTACAACTTCATTTGGATCTACACTTGCAACGTTTAACAAATTGTTGATTTCATTTTTGAGCTTATCAAGAGTCGCATACTTGGATAAGTCACCCTGGTAACCTTCTGTTAATAAATCTACTGCTAATGTTCCAAATTTTGTATAGTAGCTCATTATACATACCGTTCTACACAAAATTGTTGGATTAATATAACATAAAATTATACGATGGCGAAGATAATAAACTTTGACACCGAGCGATTGGTGAAGCATAAACATAACAATGAACTTCCAGACTGTCATTATCTTATTGTTGGGAGAACTGGATCTGGTAAAACAAATTTGTTATTAAATCTTTTACTCAATAATAACTTTAACTATGATAAGGTGTATATTTACACCATCAACCCCCAACAAGACAAATACGAGTTACTAAGTGAGTATAACGATAAACTTCGTGATGAACTTGGCATTGGTGATGATATATTTTTGATAAAACAACCAGAAGAACTTGTTCCAGTGAATGAACTCGATTCGTCAGAGCAGAAGATAATCGTCTTTGATGATATTCCGCTAAACAATGAGGAAATGAACAAGATTAGATCATATTTTTCACTATCACGTAATAAAAGATGTAATTCTGTTTATCTTGCCCAAGGTTTTTATAATGTTGATAGGTTTATTAGGCGAAATACGGGTTGTTTCATATTATTTCCCGGACTAGATAATGTGGATGTGAGAAATATTGCAAACGAACAATGTGGTGATGTTACAAAAGATAAATTTATCGAATTATATCATCGAGCAACTAAAGATAGATATAGTTTCTTTTTATTTGACAAGCTAGCGCGTGATCCAACCAAGATGTTTCGTTGTTGCCTTGAGACGTTTCTATGATATAATTTTGTAAAGCGTATAAAAATAATGGACAAACATCAACAGAAAATCGAATTACTAAAAAAGTTTCTCGAAACTCGAGCGGCTTTTAAGAAAAAGGTGGAAGAAGCTCGACGTGGACAAGTTCAAGCAGAAGAAGAAAGAACCAAATTTTTCAAACCTGTTACTGAGGCGATGCTTGGCAAGCAGCCAGAAATACAAACATTATCTCCAGAAGAACTAGCAAAAATGAAAGAAAAGGGTTTGTTTGGTTTACTTGGAGAAAGATCAAAAGAAGAAACTGTAAAAATTGTAAACGAACTTGTAAGAAACATTGCTGATCCTGCTGCACGACAAGCTGAGTTTGACAGGCTAATGAACAATCCTCTTGAACTTCAACACGCAATAACAAGATTGACGGTTAATCCAGATGAGATAAGAAGTATGATGGAAAAATTATCAGAACAAACTGAAGAATTAACTGAGAAACAAAAAATATTACAAGAAAGTGTGATAAAAATGATACCTTTTGAAGAAACTATAAAAATTTACAGAAGACAAGCTAGGGTAGAAATAGGCGATTCCGAGTATAACGAGTTTATGGAAAAATATGATATCACTAATATTAATAGTATTCGAGATTGGCCAAAAGAAAAGTATGATAATTTGATAGAAAAATTAAGAGAAATTATAAAAAATGGTTTACATGCTGATGAAGAAATTAAAGATCAAAAAGATGAAGGAAATATTCCAACATTACTCAATTATATTAGAGAAGGAATTATTGCTGAGGTTTTTCTTAAAACATCAGAACGATATCGAAATAAACCAAAAGGTTATAAAAAAGGTTGGGATTTTAAAAGATTGTTTGATAAATACGAAGATGATCGAGATAAAAGATTACCAGAAAAAAGAGGAAAAGGTGTGAAAATATTTACATCAAACGCAGACATAGTCGATCGGCTAATGCTGTTGATATCCTCTAAAGAAGCTGGTAATGAAAGTGTAGAGATTGATAACGAAATTATTGATATACTTGATCATCTAAGATCGAGTGGATTACTAACATCATCCGAGTACGAAATTTTACACCGCGATCTTATCTAAAATATTAGTATAATGCAAACAACATTATTGCTTGATTCATCACAAATAACAGGAAACAGCGCGAATTTTACAGTAAATTACAACCCACCAATAGAACTAGATCCTGCAAAACAGTATGAGATTGGATTAATTTCTTGTACTTGCTGGAACGCCATGCCGAATATTAAAACTGGGATTAATGATGAAATTTTAATCGTTAATGTTAAACAATCTCCAACATCACAAAAAGAGTTTATTGATATACAATACAAACTACAAATTCCACAAGGAGCTTATAACATTACTGATCTAAACAGAACAATAAAAGAGCTTCTAACAAAAGCTGGTGGGAATGCTGATAATTTCGAATTAGCGGCGAATTATAACACCTTACGAGCTAGGATAACAGTGAAAAGAAATATGAAAGTCCTCTTTGAAGAAAGAAGTTTTGGAAAGATGTTAGGTTTTACTAGAGTTTTATACTATACCACCGGTGAAGATAAATCTTTGACATTTGATGGAGAACTACCAGTAGATATCACAGAAGTAAATACAATACTCATCAATTGCTCTATCGCATCTGGATCTTATACGTCAAAAGGCAACCGCGGGCAAACGATCTACAGTTTCTCACCAGAAGTCCCACCGGGTTCTCTCATGCAAATCAATCCGCGACAGATTATCTACTATCCAATAACACCTGAGAATCAAATTACAAGCATTACAATGCAACTCACAGACCAATCTGGACGACAAATAGACGTGAACAACGAGATAGTCACGTATTACTTACACCTACGCACTGCCTAGGCATGTGATTTTGTGTACATAATTTTATAAAATGAGACGAAGAAAAGTTTATCGAAGAAAAATTGTAGGTGGATTTTTTGGAAATATATTTACAACAATTGCAGAGAATATTCCAGGAATCGCGCGTAAAGTAGCGCCCATTGCACTTGACGCCGGTAAAGCTTTCGCTACAGGGGCGGCATCTTCAGCAGGCACTGCAGTAGGGCAAAAGATTGCTGATAAGATTAAAGGACCTTCAACAACACCTACGGTGTCGGAAATAAAACGAGTAATATCAGATATTGCGCCAACAGAAGAAACAAAACGAGCTATGATAGCTACAACAAAAAAATTATTGTCGCCGAGTGGTGAAGAAATAGTACGTAAACTTGTAAAGAAAACAGCGCCGATGACCCCTGCTGCCTTTTAATTTTGTGTAACGATTATAAAATAAATGTCAGCTAAAAACTATCTCGACTTTGCAGAAGAAATTGATACTGACGATGCTGTAACAGAATTAGAGTATGTCGAGTATCTCGATGAGAACTCGAACGAACCAAATAAAACCGGAGTTAGAACTTTTAACACAAGAGACGAGGACGTGTTTCTACTACCCCATAAGGCAATGTTAGAAGTGCGTGGCCAAATATTAACTGTGATAGGTGGTGATATTGCAGCTAATGTAGAAATCGCTCTCGTCAATAATGGTTGGAGCTTGTTTAAGAGTGCACGATACCAACTGGCCAATCAAACCGTAGAAGATATTTCGATGCACTTACCCATAGCGAGTACAATACTAAACATCGTTTCGTTTAGCGATGACTATTCCAGATCAATAGCCACAAATATGATGTGGTTCAAAGATACTGGACTAGGGACAACTGCGTCGAGCGAGTTTATTTCAAGAGGTGTAAAAGTACACGGAGCTGATGCCGCTGCAGATGCTGCAATTGTAAGAGATTTTCTTATTGATAATGCTAACAATTTTGGTATAGTCGCACCAGGTGCAGCTGCTGATGCAAACGCCACAAGAGTTTCACTTATTGCCGCTTGTCGTAATCTTGGTATAACTCCACCAGCGGCAGGCGCAGATGGTGTTGCAATGTTAAATTTAATAAACGGTGTTATTAGTGCACGTAACATAAGATATAACGAGGGATTTACCAAACGAAAAGCATTTGCCGCAGAATCTCGCCAAATAACGATGATGCTTCCGTTAAGTACAATCTTTGGATTTTGCCGTGATTATAACAAAGTGTTTCGAGGAATAAAACATACGCTTATATTAGATCGAGCTGATCAAAACGATTGTATAATACACGCCGGTGGAGTGGCTGAGGGACAGTTTTCTATTACAAGATTAGCACTGTGGATGCCTCGGGTTGTCCCTTCATTAGCTAAAATGATGGAGCTCGAATCTTTACTAGCCACCTTTACAAAAAAGATACACTTCCAACAGAACAGGATTTATCAAACAGCCATTCCCAACGCGACTGATTACACATGGCGTGTAACGACCACGCCCAGCGAACAACTACCGCGACACTTGTTCGTCGTATTTCAACGACAAGCACGTCGTAACAATCAGGAAATAAACAACTCCATATTCGATAACCCAGACGTTAGACGAATATTTGTGAGAGTAAATTCCAAACAGTATCCCGAACGTGCAATCGAATGTAACTTTGCCGAAGACGCCACCAGAAACATCTCTCGGCCGTACATGTATCTTATGGAAGCAATGCAAAAATATCAGAACGCGGACAGTGGATCTCAAATATCAATAGAAGATTTTCGAACGCTCTATCCCATCTTTTATTTTGACGTATCAAAACATTTGGAGCGTGTTGTGGGATCGACTGCAGATATTGAGGTCACGTGGACACTGGGAGCTGTGCCAGCTGAACAGTATAACGTATACGCGCTATTGGTTAGTGATCGATTTCTGACCATCGATTCAATCAAAGGAAGAATGACAGTACAAGTTTAATCTAACAACTTGGATATAAAATTATGAAAACCAAATACACAACTCGAGAAATATACCTAACATCTGGTCAAGTTGAAAAATTATCAGCAGCTGTCGCTAAACGCAGCTCTGTTTCTTTGATGATCTCTCCGGAAACTTCAAATAAAATTGCAGTAAAAGTCATGCTAACGCAACAACAAATCAATAAACTCGACAAAGGAAAACCATTTGTGTTGAAATTATCTGTTTCTCAGGTAACTGCAATGTCAAAAGAAGGTGGATTTTTTGGACCAGCGTTATCAATAATAGCTAGCAAAGTTTTACCAGTACTTGGTACACTTGGACTTGCGGCTGCGTCAGGAGCAGTCTCTGGCGCAACAAAGAAAGCAGTCGAAGGTCGTGGTATCAAACAAATCTATCGGCAGTGACATAGTCACTCAGTTTTATGTAATAGTATAAAATAAAATGCCAACGAAAAAGTCGCCGAAAAAAACAAAATCATCGAAAAAAAAGAAAACAACAAAACGCAAACAAATAAAACAAGGAGGAATTATTCCTTTCGCTCCACTTTTGGCGGGACTAGCGGGAAGTCTGCTGCCAAACTTACTAGGAATCGGACGCGGATTAACTCTACCAGGGACCAGACGTTATTGAGCAATTTTGACATCATTGAAAAATTGAAGGACGTTGTTGGATTTCGAGGAGTATTTTCCAAGGATGAACTCGATGACGTACCAACAGGCGGTTCTTGTGTTGTAAATATTGAAAACTTCAATGATGGCTCTGGCACCCACTGGGTTGCTGTCCACGATAACAATTATTTTGATTCGTTCGGACTTCCTCCAAGCGATCTCATAAAAAAATATATTTTTAAAAAATTTGATAAAATAAATTATTCGTCTAATCAACTACAGCCGATTGGAACATCAGCTTGTGGTTATTATTGTATCATGTTTGTCAGACAAATGCACCAGAGTAAAAACTCTGGGAGTAAAAACTCTGGGAGTAAAAACTTTTTAAAGTTTATTTTACAATTTGATGAGCTTCCTTCTCATGCGAATGATAATATTGCAATCAATTTTATCTAAACTCCTTGATATAATAATGTCAACATACTGTCTCAAATGCAAAACTAAAACAGAGAACAAGGATGAGATGACGGAAAAAACGAAAAATAATAGAACGATGTTAAAAAGTATTTGTGCAATCTGTGGTAGAAAGAAAAGTATGTTTTTGAAAAAACAAGTAGGATCTAGCGTTGATAGAGTTATCTTGATCGACGATTAATCTTATGAAACAAATAAAATAAAATAAAATGAAATGCAATTGTGATTGTGACAAAGATCTTTGCATAGAACAAGATAAAATCATTACGTACTGTCAACATTGTAACAACAGAGAAATAATAGGGTTAGGTATAGATATACATAAACTAATTGGTAAATTACCAAAACCAAAAGGCGGTTGGACTTTGCCAGGTCATCGTTATACAGGTCCTTACAATCCGCTAGATCAACAACTAGATGAAAACGACAATCCATTGCCAGGACAAGAGCCTTATAATCAAGTGGATGCAATAGCAATGCGTCATGATATCTGTTATCGTGATCATGAAAACTCGAAAGCAGATTGTGATAAAGTAATGTTAGACGAATTACATGATATGGAGCCAACAAATCTACGAGAACGTTTTGATAGAAGATTTGTTCAAGGAATGATAGGAGCAAAATATAAACTTGGACTCGGAGAGTCTCGACTCGGAAAAGAATTATACGATGATCTTGCAGTCGAGCTGCACAGACCTAAAAAAAAAAGTTTCCGAGACGTAAAGTTGTTGCAAACGCTGTAGATGATATCTGGGCAATAGATTTGGTAGATGTATCCAATCTGGCTCAGTTTAACGTTGGCGCTGATGGCGCTCCAAAGAAGTATTTGTTTAACGTTATAGATGTTTTCAGCAAATACGCTTTTAGTGTGCCAGTTTCAGATAAAACAGGAACGTCAATCACTGATGCGTTAAAACAGATAATAACGAGTACCGAAAGAAAACCAAACAAAATCTGGACTGATCATGGAGCCGAGTTTTTTAACAAAAAGTTTGAGCAGTTTCTAGAACAAAATAATATTAAAAAATACGTTACAGGAAACGAAGGCAAAAGCGTTGTTGTCGAGAGATTTAATCGCACGTTAAACGAAAAATTACACAAACATATGACAGCTAAAAACACCAACAGGTACATCGATGACCTTTCTCAAATCGTAGGCGAATATAATAACACGAAACATCGAACCATCAAAATGTCACCCAATGACGCTATCAAAAATCCAATATTAGCAAACGAAAACATGTACCGCAGACATAAATTTAAGGTCGGTGATAAAGTTAGAATCTCTTTGACTAAAAAGATATTTGAAAAAGGATTTACTCCAAACTGGAGCGAAGAAGTATTTGTGGTTGATAAGGTACTTTTAACAGTACCTGTAACGTACGCGTTAAAAGATCTGGCAGGTGAACCTATAGTAGGTAGTTTTTACGAACAAGAACTACAAAAAACTGAACAAGATGTTTTCATTATCGAAAAAGTGATTAGGAAAAAAGGAGATAAAAGTTTAGTCAAATGGCGTGGGTATAGTGATAAATTTAACAGCTGGATTCCAACCCGGTCGATTTTATCGACTGCGAAATAATGCTATTATAAATTTCCTCATACTTTCGTTTGATAGATTTGCATTTTACTGGTTTACATAATGATATTAGATATTGTCTGCGATCGTCAGAGATCGTCATAAGATTAAAAATCTTAACAAATATGAAATCGAATTTGATATTTTTCTGTCGGTCTGGAATTTTGATGTTTAAAAAAGGTCTGATTAACTGCAAAAATACCTGCTGTTCGGTAACGGTAAAATTAAATTTTATAATTTTTTTAGCAATGTGATACTTGACATTATATTTTCCAGTGGTTGGTCTGCTATAATTATATCTGTTAACGACGGTGACTATTTCACCATCATCAGATTCGTTGTTATATAAAATATCATCTTTGTTATAACCAATAGATTTGTCTATCATATCATTAGAGATTATGGAGACCTTATCGCTGATATCGCTGGCGACTTTGTCGCTAGTATCTTCTTCGTATAGTTGAACGAGTCGTTTCATCATATCCATATTATAATATACTTTTTATCTAATTTGTTGTTATAAGATGACTGACAAGGTCAAATATCACCAAAAAGTTAATATAATAAACTACCACGAACTGACCGAAGCGGTAAGAAAATGCCTGTCAGGTTATAGTTCATATTCCGTTGACGTTATTGTAATGCAAGGTGATTCTCATAAAATATTACTAACAGAAGCAGAAAAAAATAAAATTAATGAAAGTGCAGTAACGACGCTAAAATTTGATTGCGATGATATTATAGCATTTGCTCATCATTGTTTGACTAAAACCGAATTACAAAATATTATTAATCATCATATCTAAAAATAATACTAGCATCATATTTGTTTGAAAAAGCTGATTTTGTTGCTCCATCAGCTACAAATTTTACTGCTCTGGGATTTATATTATAATATTTCGCCGCAGCTGTAATTGATTTGAATTTGATCTCCTCATCCGTTTCAAGGTTTAACGAAATAACAGGTTTTATTGGGCATCTAAAATTAATACCACCACCTCGTCCTTTTCTCACATTTTCCTGTTGGGTCACTAGCTCCAGATTTTCCAATCGATTGTCTGTCTTTACATTATTGATATGATTAATAACCAGACCATTGGGTATAGATCCGTTGAACACCTCGTAAACAAACCTATGACCAGTATAACAAACTCGATCTGTCGATGTTCCTCTAACAGTCACACTGATATATCCCATATTGCTCATATTATTAAGAACTTTTTTCGTTTTTCTGTTTCTTATAATACCACGATCGTTAGCCTCGTATAAATCAAAGACCGGATGCGGCTGAAACTCGTCTTGTAAGGATAAATTTTCAATATTATCATCAGTGACTTTACCGTTATAATGATATACTCGTTTCCCCTCTGGAATGTCATCGCAAAATAACGTGTAAATAAAATCTTTTCTAAACATCGTAATTCTTTCAGTATTATCTCCCTTTACACTAATCGTATAACCCGCTGGCGTTGCTTTACCAACAGATATTCCAGTAATGATATTAATAACCGAACCAAGTGCATTTCCAGCGTACAGATTGTACTTCGGATAAACATGATATACCTCTTGCTCACGTGCGCTTGTCAGATTTACTGTCATTATATTATAGGTGATATTTTTTATCTCTAATTGTTTTTCTAGCGCATGCGCAGTGTGCGGTAAATTATCAATTAGAGATTATATTATAATATAATAATGTTGAAATTGCGTGATATAGCCAAGAGAAGTCTTATGGGAGAACCTGATAAAATAGCGACTGCTTTTACAGGTTTTGACAATAGTTATCAGTTTGATAATCAAAACGTTTTAGTAAATTTTTCTGAAACAAATCTCTTTCATCTCCTACAGACGACTGTAAAACGTGAGCTTGAAAAACACAAGGGTCTAAGATTGTTAGTGCAATATCACGTTATATTTTCAAAACTACTTTTGACGGAAGAATCTACTAACAAGGAAATTGCAGACCCTTACATCAACGCAAAATCTAGACGTGTTTTACTTGGTAGTGATCTTTTGTCACTATCTAATGAAATACACCAAGAAATTTGGAAAAAAATAGAAGAATTTACCGAATTAGGTTCGGGTTGGAAGTTTGAAATGATCAAGGAAATTTTGTTTCACACGATGAAATATGACGCATTACGCGGTAGTTCGTATATCGACCTGCCACCAAAAATAAAAAATAAACAGTGCTGTATAAACATAAAAAACGTCGATAGCAAATGTTTCCAATGGGCTGTTCTTTCCGCGCTATTTCCAGCAGAAAAAAATGCTGATCGTGTTGAGAAGTATATCAGTCACGTGTCAAGATTAAATTGTGCTGGTATTGACTTTCCAGTGGCAGAAAATCAAATACCAAAGTTTGAAAAGCAAAATAATATTTCGATTAACGTTTTCGGATTAGATGAAAAAGAAAATGTCTATCCGAGGTATATTTCAGAAAAAGCTTCACAATCGACTATCAATTTACTGTTTTATAAAAATCATTACGTTTGGATCAAAAACTTTAACAGACTAGTTGGAAGACAGTATAATAAAAATAACAACAAAAAGTTCTTTTGTTATCGCTGCTTGCACGGTTGTAGAGACAATGAAACATTACAAAAGCATTTGCAGTACTGTAGTGACGTACAAAGAATAACAATGCCATCTAAAAAAGATAGCGTGTTACAGTTTGTCCATCATAATCATAAACTAAAAATTCCTTTCGTCATATACGTCGATTTCGAATGCTTACTTCAACCTGTACTTGGCGTAGAAAATGATCCTAACCAATCGAGTACAAGAAAAATTCAAAATCATGTTCCATGCGGAGTAGCGTACAAGGTAGTTTGTTGCGCTGATTCGAGATTATCTAAACCAATCCAACTCTATCGTGGTAAAAATCCAGCTGTCTGGCTTCTCAAGCAGTTGATTAATGAAGTTGATAATATTACTTATCGTTTGAAAAAAGTAACTCCAATGTTAAAATTAACACCTCAACAAGAATCTGATCACGAGCAAGCGAAAATTTGTTATATTTGTGAAAAAGCTTTTGATACTGACAACAAAAAAGTACGTGACCATTGCCATTTGACCGGACAGTATCGTGGAGCGGCTCATGACCAGTGTAATTTAAAATTTCACGCTCCAGATTTTATTCCAGTTATTCTTCACAATTTTCGAGGATATGATAGCCATATTATAGTAGAAGCTTTTGGTGATCCTGATATAAAATCTCGTCTAAAACTCGATAACATCATCAAATGCATCCCAAATAATTTTGAAAAGTACATGTCAGTTACGCTAGGTAAATTGCGTTTTATTGACAGCCTGCAGTTTATGGCAGCCTCGTTAGATGAGCTAGTGAAAGGTTGTAGTAAATTTGATAACTTAAGAGACTGTTTTGGAGATAAATTTAATCTATTAGCTAAAAAAGGAGTTTTTCCATACGAATATCTCGACGATTGGAGTAAATTTGATGAAACATCTTTACCTAGCAAAGACAAATTTTACTCGCAACTTAAAAAAGAAAATATCACTGATGACGAGTACAGGTATGCACAAGATATTTGGAAAGAGTTTGATTGTAAGACTTTTGGTGATTACCACAATTTGTATTTGAAAACTGACGTGTTATTATTAGCAGATGTTTTTGAAAGTTTTCGAGAAGTGAGTTATAATAATTACGGACTAGATCCTTGCTGGTATTATTCTGCCCCCGGACTGTCATGGAATGCTCTGTTAAAGTTTAGTAAGGTAAGGTTGGAATTACTGACTGACGTTGATATGTTCAATTTTATTGAAAAAGGTATCCGAGGCGGTATTAGCGTGATAACGAAGAAATATGCTGAAGCAAACAACAAATATTTGAAAGAGTATAATCCTGACCTTCCTTCGAAGTATATAGTTTATCTAGATTGCAATAACTTGTACGGGTATTCGATGGCAGAACCAATGCCGTTTGGTGGATTTCATTGGATCACGGCTGATCAATTTCTATCAGAGACAGAAAAAAAGATACCCGACGATGTTTCGTATTTCGTTGAAGTTGATCTCGATTATCCAACTTCGCTACACAAATTGCATAACGATTACCCTTTCTGCGCGGAATCGATGGTTATAGAATATAGTTTGTTATCAGAAGAACAACAAGCGTCAGCATCACCAAGGCAACATTCCATGGTAAAGAAACTAGTACCAAATTTGCTTCATAAACGTAATTATGTTTTGCATTACAAAGCTTTAAAACAAGCAGTCGATGCTGGTCTCGTGTTGAGAAAAGTTCATCGCGTACTAAAATTTAATCAGTCACCGTGGATGAGAGGTTATATTAACTCGAACACTACAAGAAGAGCTACGGCAAAAACTGATTTTGAGAAAAACTTTTTCAAACTGATGAACAATTCTGTTTTTGGTAAGACGATGGAGAATATTAGGAAACGCGTAAATATCGAACTAGTCAATGATGTCAATCGCAGAAACAAACTTGTGTCAGACGATGATTTTGTGAGCATGAAAATATTTAATGAGAATCTTGTTGCGATACAAAGAAGAAAAACAAATCTAAAACTAAACAAGCCGATCTACGTTGGAGCTTCAGTGTTAGATTTATCAAAGTGGCTGATGTACGATTTTCATTATAATTTTGTTAAAAATCAATGGCCGGCTAGTAGATTATTATTTACTGATACTGATTCGCTCGTATATGAAATCGAATGTGAGGACATCTATCAGGACATGCATGATAATAGATATCTGTTTGATCTTTCTGATTACCCACGTGACAGTAAATTTCATGACGACACAAATAAAAAGGTTATTGGTAAGTTCAAAGATGAAATGAACTCGAGCGCTATCAAATACTTTATCGGATTACGTAGTAAAATGTATGCCGTATTGTTAGACAATAATAAAATAACAAAAAAAGCAAAAGGTCTGCCTCGTGATTTTGTTAAAAAGTTTATAAAATTTGATGACTACAAGTATGCGCTTGATGGCGGTGTTAGTTTTATAAGAGCTATGTCAATTCGGACAAATCATCATAAGCTCGAAACAGATGTCCTTATCAAACGCGGTTTGAGCAATTTTGATGATAAACGTTATTGCGAAAATGGGGTAGATACATTTGCACTTGGGTATTGTCATGATGATAGAGATATATTTGACATTATCTTTGCAAACTAAAATTTTATCTAAACTTAAGAAATAATGTTTGAAAATTTGACAGTGACAAATAGCTACAGTAGCAAAATCAAATATCTAATGATGGACGGCAAACCATTGACAGTTGAAATTAATAATGAAACATCAGGCATATGCTTTAGTGGTACCCGTGACAAGTTAAAACTTTCGCTCATCAGATCTGATAACAGCGAGTATTTTAATTATCTCGAACAATTGTATCAAAAGTTGCTAGCGGAATTTAACAACTTTCACTGTCCGATTAGTCAGCAAAAATACACCAAATTTACAATTGATCTTGATCGGTCAAAGGTGTATTTTATCGACAAAAAATACCCTCTTAACAAATCACAAATAAAAGATTTGTTTGAGTCCCGTCGTTATGTGAGCGGTAAAGTAAAGTTTAGCCTCTATTACCATGATAATGAAATATTTTTGATATCTACAGTTGAGACATTAACAGTTGGTAATGAGGTATAATACCACTTACCTTACTGGAATTCTAATGCGTAATTTAGTCCACAATCGCCACGTTCTGCTAAATCGTAATGATTTGGAAAATTGAGTCTGACATATCATTCTGCTTATTCTGGAAGATCACGTAATTAAATTTTACCTGTTACCTAGGTATTTTGCAACAGGTGTTCTATTGTATTTGTTTGGAGGTCTAGAGGGGGTTGTTGAGCTCGGATTCTTAGCGCAATTATTGATTGCAATAGGTTTTCTATTACGTTACCTAGGTATTTTGTATTTGTTGAGCTCGGATTCTTAACGCAATTATTGATTGCAATAGGTTTTCTATTACGTTACCTAGGTATTTTGTATTTGTTTGGAGGTCTGGAGGGGGTTGTTGAGCTCGGATTCTTACTTTCTCCTACTACTAGTCATTGGGTATAAAAGGCTTTGACCTAGATCAGTAACCAAGCAAACCGCTATTAACATGCTCATCCAGCCTCTAATTACGGTTCCAAAGCCGAAACATAGGATTTATGCGCAAGAGAATAACAGCGCGTGCGCATGGGCGCCCGCAGCATGGGTCAAGAGGTGGGGTGGGTGTCATGTGACCCCCTATCATACTGCAAATATATATATATATATATATATATATATATATATATATATATATATATATATATAGATATATATGCAATCAACTGCCGACGAACAGTGCGAAACTAGTCGTCAGTTTATTGCATCTATTTTAATCAATCCCTGACACACTGGTGGATCCAGTGCGCTTGAACGGGTTGTTATTCGCCATATGATTTGTATTCTTGATATATATATATATATATATATATATATATATATATATATATATATATATATATATATATATATATATATATATATATATATATATATATATATATATATATATATATTTTGTCCTAGACTCTGGATTAACCAGCTGTGTACCATAATGGGTTGGAGTGGATATTTACTACAGCATGTGAAATCTCCATATGCTATCAGATATGTTTCTTTAAGATATTAGTGTTACATGTTAGCTCATTGGACCTTGGGCAGTGAAAGAGCATGTAATTGTGGCGAATTAGTTACTTTGTGGTTTCATGAATTTTAACGTATAGCGTCTCCCTATTTCCGATATTGCGACATTTGATAAGCATGTTCTCAGACTTCCTGCGGTCCATGGAGTCAAATTATATAGAATTACTAGTTGGTTAGTCTCATATTTATTATGTCTGTATGAAATCTCTGTCGATAGGTCTTATCTATTGCCATGTTCATCATTATATTACACTTGGCTTGTCAAGGTTTGACATTTTATATTCATCACTTTTTCTTGCACAAATTGCATGCCTGTATTACCCTCATTTGATACCAAATGTGTTTTCTCCATTATGAAGTTGCTTGACTTGAGCACGACGACCCATGCATTAAATATGAAATTTCAGGTTGTTCGTGTTTCACGGTAAATAAATTTTTTATCGATCAAGTTAAGTTCGTATGGACGCCATTTTTGTTTGTGATATATATGACCTCAATGGTTTGATATTACAGGTATGTGATTCACATATATTTACACTCCGATGAAGTCACAGTGAACGTATTGCCGAAAGTGATATCTAATATATGCTGACTTTATATATAACTGTTCAATTTATTGAGTAATGCAATTTGTTTGGTGCATAGTTGCAACCTTCCTAGCAGCATCAATTCTTTTATAGTACCATTATACCCTGTCATTGGTTTGCCACAGTTTATCCTGTCAAGAACTGTTATTCTGCTACTGAAAACTATATAAACAAATTAGAATAATGTATAGAGTTTTTGTATCAGTGTTGTACAGAGTAAGAAATAAGATGAGAATATTTTATAAATGGAAATATATCGAAGCTTATTATTATTCATAGTTGATATCGCAAGAATTCCGCTAGACTGAGATTTGCCAGTTTGCCACATCTGATTGGTTGGCGAATTCGTCTACCAATTCTTTTTGGTTCAGCACTGTCACGTGGTTTAAACCCCGAAGCCTATATATATTGGAGTGGAAGACAGAACGTGTCAGATAACTGCAGAGCGCGGTCAAATTCAAAACCGGAAGTAACATCTGTGAAGTCGATCACCCTTTTTAAGTAATGACATACCGGGTATATAACTTGCAATAATAATAATAATAATAATAATAATAATAATAATAGCATATGACTGAAAAAGTATTAATAATATTTTGAATTATTTGGACATTGTTTAGGTGAAAAGCTAGTAAAATAAACAATATTTTCGAAATTTGAACATCCATGTTTTTAACAATATACGGAGGCAATCATTTTGGAAAA
The DNA here is from genome assembly GCA_016746295.1 of Potamilus streckersoni. Classification (NCBI taxonomy): domain Eukaryota; kingdom Metazoa; phylum Mollusca; class Bivalvia; order Unionida; family Unionidae; genus Potamilus; species Potamilus streckersoni. Next base: position 424,386 of record JAEAOA010001148.1, on the reverse strand, counting down.
TTACGTAGGAGATGTGTAAGTAAATTATTCTTCCAAATGGTGCAGTTATCTCCCACCACACTGGTAACCTTGGTTAAACGAATACAAAGCAAATCTTCAACTCTCGTCTGTTAGGGTCGCTCTATAATTTTCAATAATTATTTTATTTATTTTACACTGAAACAGACTATTATGTGCTGAGACATTTTATTGAAATGATACAGGAACAAGACATCAAAGATAAACGTCAGTATCTAATTGTTACAATAAAAGGGTGAAAGCAACGAGTGTTTCCTTGCAGGAGTATATTTGTTTTATTCCTAATAATATTTTATACTGGTGACGGCTTTCCAATTTCTCGGTTGTGTTACCCTCATTAAGCATTTTTGTTGACTTTATTGTTGAGTGGAACTTCTTCAATGAACCCTCCTAGCAGACGGGAAGTTGAGGTACTTACAAAATTATATATATATATATATATATATATATATATATATATATATATATATATATATATATATATATATATATATATATATATATATATATATATATATATATATAATCTTTTGTTTGTGTGATAGTATATATGGTATGTACTATGCATTCTCGTTTGTTTGTATTAATATTATATATGAGTTTTATGCGTTCTCATTCGTTTGTGGGGCTAGTATATATGTGACAGTTTATGAGTTATCGTTCGTTTCCTTGGATCGTGTATGTATGTGTGTTTTATGCGTTCTCATTCGTTTGTATGGATAGTTAATATTGCTTTATTCTTTCTCCCTTTCTTGTGTGTGTGTGTGTATTGGTCTTTGTCCCTATCAAACAAAATGTATCCATTGCAAATTCATTTGACCTACCTACCTACTGTATCATGTATTCAGGTTAGCGAGATCAATGACATCATTGAAGCTAGAAATTTTGAGGCTATGACTATAGATTTAATTTTCCACAGGTTGTAGCTATAAATAGATATTAGGTCTAAATGAAAAATATGATTCGCGTTTGTGTTGAGTAAAATGACGTCATTGAAGCTGGATAGTGTCAGACTATAAAGAACGACTTGAGTTTTCCTCAAGTTGAAGCGTTAAATAAAATAGATGCAAGGATGAGAAAGAGAAGAAAACTGTACTGTAGAATATGAGGTGCTGGTGGAGAAGGGAGGTAAGTAGAGAAAACTAAACGACGCCTTTCAGGGCCATTCATGTCTGGACAAGACGTCTACTCTCTTGCTTAAAATATTTTTATTTGTATAATTTATGTGTGATGGGTCAATCCATTACCTCAGAAAGATTTTTTCTTTCTTGCCTAACAATTTTTTTTTCGATTTTATACTTTATATAACTCTCTAAGACATTATTTTCTTACCTGAAGTGTTTTTTTAGTCGATTGATTGTTTATCAATATATGGTTGTTTTTGCATATGTATATGTCTCTACTATATTTGTCCTACCTAGACTGGTAGCCGCATATTCAGGTCAGCCACTTGTAACATTGTTACAAGTGTCCAGTACAGTGACGTCACCCTACCCGTTCCATTTCCCTAGTCGCTTAACAGGCCCAATATTTTTTGACGCTATACAGGACCAATTTTCCCCATGTTAAATTCCACTTAACACCAAAATGCCGCGATACTTTTTTTTTTTTAATATGGAAGTACCATTGTCGCTAAACTCCCCATATACTACTCCTAACCAACATTTGACGTGATCCGGACAGAAAATAATTAAATAATTTTAAGTCTCTTATGGTTGTGCTTTGGGTTGGTTTTTTTTTTTTTTTTTTTTTTTGGTGTTTGCGATACATCTTAACGTATATCTATTGAAAATGCCGCGTTTTAGTTATGTGAAGGCATTGTTTTGAAAGTCAGTGTCACACAGTAATAACGATCGACAACAGTAGACCTATTTGAGACAAAAGATTATGCGCATGCCTATATGAGCATGCCTAATTGAGTGGAACTTTTTTGTCTCTTTGTCACTCAATGAAGATGATTGTATATATCTAAAATAAGCCCTATTGTTTTTTGGGTGGTTTTTTTTTTTTCTTCAATAGGTGGTGTTGTTGTTTAATTTGTTATTTGGTAGTGAAGCCTTAGATACTACGAATTTGTTATTATTATGATGTTGTAACCTGTATCAAAATTTGTACTTGCATATTATAACTGAGCATACCCCGCCCCAACAAAAAGCATTGCTACGAAATTGAAAATCGGATTGTTAAAATATGCAAAACTCAGTTTTTAAAACTTTAACCAAATCTAATGTTTTACTACAACTGTTATTTAAAAAAAAGAAACTACTGTTATAACCCAGCATTTATTGATACTTTTATTTCCTTTTGTAGAACTACTAAATCGTAAGAATATAGCAATACAATCACGAAGTATATAACCATATACGGACATACATGAGTCAAAGCAGACAAAAATTATTTACCCTTTATCTGCCCAGAAACAATAATTTTGGAGATGACAGTTTAATAAGGAAAATATGATTGAACATACATACTTTACCAATTTGCATAATATATATTAATTTCTCAAGTGTTCTTAAAAGCGTGTGGTATGTGTACACGTTGTTTTCGTTGTTTTTCCATACGGTAAAATCTAGAGACAATTATTTACTGCCCACATCAAATCTGTAAACATTGTACACGTGCTTCTTTTGATTTATAAAGCCGATATTGTTTGGCTTAAGATTCAATATTCTGAATGAAGACCAATCAAAATTGATTTAAGAAACGTACATAACATTCCCACTCGCGTGATCTGTTTGACAACCGGAAGTGGTAAAATGCAACCATGTTTGTTAATGAAAGTATAGCAGACAGCTTTTAAAGTTTGTTTAGTTGTATTCAGATGCTATAGTGACTAGCCAGCAAATTTACTGCTTTAGAATGGTTGAGCCAATATTTGATTATCAATTTCGACTTATTTTGATCGGAGACAGCACCGTTGGAAAATCTTCACTTTTGAAATATTTCACCGATGGCAAATTCGCAGACGCCTGTGACCCTACTGTTGGTGTTGACTTCTTTGCACGGTTAATTGAAGTTGAGGAAGGAGTGCGCGTCAAACTACAAATATGGGACACAGCCGGGCAAGAAAGATTTAGGTAAATGTTAATTGTTGATTTTGTAAGTGCAAAATATGTCTCAAGTGCCATGTAATTTATTCAACATGGCTACTGGTTGATTACGCTGGTGTAAATCTGCATAGATTCAGATTGCAAAGCGAGGGCGTGCATTCGCTCCTCATCACACGGCATATATGGCAGACTATTGTAATTCAGAATACTGTCTTTTCTTATTGCTTTAAATCGAATTCAGGAAAAAGAAATTAAAAAATCTACATTCCATTCATGCTTATATCGACGCTTCCAATATCATAAAATATTTAATTGCTTGATTTTTGCAGTACATAATTGACATTTCGCACGCCTTTGGAGACATTGTGGCTTCTTTTTTTACGCGTTGAAGAGCTTCAACAGTAAAAGCTTTCATATTACAGTTATGCCCACCAATTCCTTGCCTGTTTTTCTTGTACAAATTATTTCTAGGCTAAGTGCTTTGCAGCAATTCTTCATCCAGCTGAAATGAAAGATTGGTTTTAATGATTCATATAGTCGTGAAGTTTGGGACATTATTTTGCAGTGCTGACTACATTTTTATATATGCAATGCTGCAATGTTCGGATTTGAAAGGTGTAAGTGGTCAATAATAAAAAAAAAATAGATGATTTGAAACTCAAAATCTTTTCCTTCTATATACAGGTTGGGATAAAAGCTGATAGCTGTTTATATGTAGAGCCTTGGAAGGTATTATGAAAGCCATACCTTGAAGACTTGTGATATTTTCGTGTCCTGTATATCATTTCTAGTTCATACCATGACTGGGTTCAGATTGAAAGAAAGTTTCATAATGGAGGTAGATGGAGGTATTGTTATTTCCAAGACCTGCAATTAGATCTAAATTTTTCAGGGTGAGTGGTCAAAGTATGCAGGGAGTGGTGAACCTCCCTAAATGGGGATTTGTTTTTTTTAAAAAGTATCTGGTGTAAACTGTAAAGTAAAAGTAGCAGAGTAAATCATGTGGCTCTTGGCTGATAAAGAAATCCCAGTTTTCATGTGTGCTATTTCTGTGTGGTATCTTAAGTTGTCCTATCTTGACCAGCACAGTGTATGGCTAGAAATTGTTACAGAGAATAATAACAGGTAATAATAATAATAATAATAATAATAATAATAATAATAATAATAATAATAGAAAAGTAATTAAGCATTAACAAATCTTAATACTAGTGCAAATTTCCTGAAGTATTTAAAGGAACTTATTGTAAATGTTCATAAATGTTGTCACACAATAAGCAAGTAATAAGTTATCAAATAATAGGAAGTTCCCTTGAAAGTATCTTGGGTTCTATAAACTTGACCCAAGAAGCCCTTAGGATAAATTTGAATGATAATGGTATGGTGTGGGCAGCCCTCAGCACCAAAATTACATTAATCAAATTATGTAGTATGAAATTAAATGATTTAACTTGGCAAATGAAATGATAAATCCAGATTACAAAAGATGTGGTGTCACAAAAAATGATTTAAAGAACAAAATGGAATGATGAATTAAATTACAGATGATATGGTATTAAATGAAAGGATGTAGTTGTGATATTTTCACATAAAATTTGATTTTGGCAATATATTACAAAGCAAACCTTATAAAAATTAATTTTATTTTCCCCATTAATTTTGTGATATGGCAAAATTATGTCTTTTGACATAATAGAAGTCTATCACAACAACACACAACTATGACATGTTTAATGAAGGTTCTATTTCATTGCAGGCTTTATTTTTTTTAAATGCTTTTTTCTTTGTAATTAAATCAGTTTTTAAGATGCAGAAGTAAGTGAGAGAATAATAGAATATTTATCATAGTGTTTGATCAAGGTAATCCATAGCTTTTTTTATGAACTTTTGTACTTTTTTATGCAGGTAGACTGCTTTGTTCATATTGCTTTGCATTTTATTTTTAAATCAGCGATATCATTGTCTTCATTATGTGTTTTAGTGAAATACAATGCATGCTGTTATTTTCTTGTTCAGTTTTTATTGTAAATGTTTGGTTGTAAGGAAGCTGTTCATGATTTCAGTATGTAATTAAACACTAAATGCCATTATTGATTAATATGTATCAGTATACTGCAGTATAGACATGTCATATGTCATCTAACTTAAAATCTTATGTCATTTAACTTAAAAACAGAGTTTTAGTGTATTGTGATGAGCTGATTCTATTTTTTTAAATTAGTTCTGGTTTACACTGCATATACTGTAGGTATTGTTTCATTTTATTTATTGCATTGTCTTTTTACATATAGTCTAGACAGCATGAGCCAAATGAAAATGCGTACCAGGTGTAACAGGCACTATTCAAAGTCAATTATATTTCTGGCTAGTAATATTATATACAGTATAGACATTTGTTTTTGTTTTTTTTGTTTCCTAGCAATTATGACTATCATTGTTAAAGCTACATCAAAAATATACACCTACTCACATACTTGAGCCTGAGGTTTAAATCATTACCAAAAGTGCTAGTAAATATTGGAACTTAAGTAAACATGGTATGCAGGTTAATCCTACCAGTTATATTAATTAATAAAATCATTGTTTACAATTTATTATGAGAATGAAGCAGACAAAGCATGTACATACTGTACAAGTTGGATGTTTCAGTACAGATATTTCACAAAACTCCATGTCTTTGATGAGCTGGAATTGACTTTTTCATTGATGCTGGCAGAATATTTATTAATTATTAATTAATATTTTGTATTTAATTTGTTTTATATTTTGAATATTATTTAAGCAAGTAACAAAATCAGTTTACTTACCCAGTAAAATTTTAAGTTTGTACTAAACTTTCAAGCACTTGATATTTATTGTCCTTAATCATGTGAGAATTGCTTTTTTTGGTAGTGGGGTTGACACACCACATGAAAGAAACAATGTTTAAGATTCTTAAGAAAGGCACATAGTATAGTGTAAGAAAGGCACATAGTATAGTGTGTTATCAGTTATACAATGAATTGTCACCCTGTGTCAAGCTGAAGTCTACATTAGAGTGATAAATTATTGACCTCTGTTATTTATGCCTGCTAAGTGATAACAGACTTTGGTCTGTGGACTACATAGTTATTCTCTTACTGTATAGCATACATTGGTGAGACTTTAATGGTTAAATTGATTAAATCACAATATAGAAATAATACATTTACTTGGCCTGGAATATGTCCTGTATTTGATTTTAAATTTGTATACAATTCAGTTGATTTGTTTGTTTGGTTTGGTGTTTTATGGCATCACAATACTTGAAGTCTATTTAGTGCTGAGGCAGTTGGATTTGGGTGCATTGCCCATGAGCATGCCACAGTTGCTGTCTCATGCTGATCCAATGGTGGGATTTGAACTCACATTCATTCAGTTACAAATCCATCACCCTAAACACTGAATCATGGTTGAACCAAATTGAACCTGTTGTTGTCATTGTTTTTATTGCTGTTACAAAAACCCTACATTAGCCCACAGCTAAAATATTATATATCAAGCAATGTATATAATCCCTTAACTCTTTGCTACCAGTTCCACTGGCCACAAAAGCAAAGATTATTTGTAGTCACCAACCACCATTGATTCATGGGTTAGACAATTAGTGCCCGACACTTTGGTCTGCAACGATTACCCTCAACCCGACTAGCAATGTTAGAATATTTGAAGCACTCGAAAACATATACAAGGCACAGCTCAGCACTGCATACACAGCATATGCAGCTCTACAGTCAGCACACACAGCTGTACATACAGCACAGCTCAGCACTGCAAATGCAGTATACACACAGCTCTACAGCATAGCACTGCACATTCTACGGCATAACATAGCATAGCACCAACACAGTACTGCTACACCAACACAACACAGCAACACCAACACTGTTGAAAGTATATCCAATACCGTGTACTACACATGACACTGGTATACGGTCGTATGCAATGACAGTATATAAGGTAAGTTATATACATTATCAGTCTTGCATTATAAAACAACAAACAATAAATGGGTTCAGAAGTAAATTGGTGAATTATAAGATTCATAATGCACTAAACGTTCATTTACTAATTGTAATCTTGTAGAGTTCATGCTAAATCACAGATAAAAATAAAACAAAACGTATTAGCATTCACTAAACATTTACTAAACTAGTCGAAGCGACAGAAATACTGAATCAAACATGATAATACAATAGATATAACTTAACAATGCTTATAAACGAATAAATTACATCTACAGCTGGAGATATGTAGGTCTCAAAGTAGACCTCCAATCGACAAAACGGTTTGTAATGTAAGGATTTGACTTTAACATAAAGCATTTATATAGAGGAAATGTAGCTCAACATTGTCTGAGTAATTCATGTATTCATTTTTTCACGTCTAAAGCTCTCCACACCTGCGAAGCAAGATAAACCGAACTATCTTTTTCAAAATATTGTTGAATATACATTGATCACTCTTGGGTATCTTTGTACATGAAAAATGAAAACCGATTAAATTTATTTAATAAAATTTGTTTTATACAATTCCGTGATACTGTGTTCCTACACATATGAACATAGTCTGCAAAAGGTCACACTTACTTGAGCAATTCTGGCATTGGTTTCTTCATTGGTGTCGACTGCACTTGACAGTGTGCTGTTGAGATAGGTGAACTTGTCTACTTCCACAAGGATTTGGCCATTTAATGTGTTAGGCTGTGTGAGGCTTTAACAAATAGGAGATAAGGAACAATCACTTTCTATGACTTCCATCTTCATCTGTAGTTTTCTCAGTTTGAACAACTTGCTGTCAGTCCAGTATCTGATATTAATCCCAGCAAAATCATAGATGGCATAAGTAATCTTGATGGAGAACATCATTCAGGAGAGGGTTGGGGTCAACACAGTCTTGCTTGATTTTATTGGTAATTGGAAATGCTTCAGATGAGTCACTGCCATCCACATCACTAAATGTGACAAAGTTTTTCTTTGATCTTGCAAATTTTAAAAGGCAATTATTTTTATTTACAAAAATTCCTCTTTGTTTCAGAAATTACATTGGAAGGAAATTTTATATAATTTCTAGCCATATTGACCCTTATTTAATGAGATAAAACCTGTATGAGTCTCTAAAACCTGCAGAAAAGTTCCAGTCATCATGGATTAACAAGTATACCTGGCTAGAATATTGCTATTGGTTATTTAATTTTTTAAGATATTTGTTATCTAAACATCTTCTTTTCTTTCTTAAAAAAATATATCTATTTCCAAACTATTTCCTACCTATCTATTTACCTGTCCATGTACACTGTTATATATGTCTATAGTGTGTGCTTAACTTGTGTCCCTGATTGATGATTGGACTGTAAGATAACTGTCATTTGTAAGCAACATGTTTGCATAGCTAACTTTTTGTCCATGATGGTCAGTTGAAATAAATTGTTGACATAGCTTTTTGAGTTCAGAATGTGCTAGAAACTTGTTTACAATCTGATTGGAATTTTTCATTATGATGACTCACATCTAGGAGGAGTGAAAATGAGAGTAAATAGGGACTTGGTGAACAAATAATTCATTCCTATTGTAAGATTAGTCTCTCAAATCCATTTGTCATCATAGTTTACAGTTTCCAGATGTAATTCAAAGAGAATTATTTTTTTAAATTATTCAGTGGAATTACTTAGTGCTCATTGACTTTGAATTAGATGTAATTTTGGAATTATTGTAAACTCATTCCAAGATGTTCTGGATTGCATCTTTGAGGGTACATCAGGACATTTAAGACTAAGATTTTATTTGGAATATTCCGTATTGTTTGACTTGGGATATTCACAATACTGTGTCTCATAAATATTCACTATTGTAACTTAGAGAACTTAAGTAACTTTGTTACTTAATTTAGGACCATGAAATATAAAAGCATCTACACATCAATTTTTGTTCTTCTAAATATATCTGCATGCTAATCCTTTCCCCATCTACATATCAATCTACATCCACTATTAATATATACATTTGTTAATGACTTTAATTATTAGCATGTGGCTTCAAGTTGGGGAACAAAGATACAGAAGAAAACAAATGTTAAAGTAAATGTTGGATTTTATTACAATGTTCTGTATTTAATCTTACATTTATTCTATGCACATGAAATATTGTGTTTGGGGTATGTTCAGTTTTCCAGTTAGTTTATTCCTTTGATGGATTGGGGGAAAAGCAGTCATTGCTGCAGAAATTGGTGTCATCTTTTGTACCAGTGTGGCATGTATTACAAGGTATTATTCAATATCTCATGTATTTGCCCAAGAGTTCAAGCTGTCTTTGATGATAAAAGTCAGTTGTTGGTATAAGTAGTAGATAGCAAATTGCTGTTATATAGCTTACATTTTTTTAAGATACCCAATTCTAAAGGATCAGCATTATCCCAAGATGTTTCAGCAACCATAGAGGCACAGTTTTGCATGAGATAGTACTCTTTTTCCAGGGCTTGTGAGTCAACAAAGTTCATGATAGACCTGAGCATTGTTAGAGAAAAGAACAAGGATGTAGCTTTACACTGATGCCAGTTAATGTATTCATTTTGAGTACTGATCACATTAAATTAATACATCTGAAGACAAAACCTACAACTTTGAGACCAGATATGCAGCTTTCAAAAAAGTGCTAGCTCCACTTGCTCATTTTCACTTAGAGAACTTAAGAATTATATTGTAAAAAGAAGATCCAATAACTTTTTTTTACATTTGATATATTTGTATTTTATTTAATTGCAATTTCAGAAGCTGGTATTGTTTAGAGGTTTTGCCAACATTCTCTCCATTGTGCATGTTTTAAATGCAAACAACTTCACCTTACATACATCAATCTCACAAAAGTACATAATAACTGGTGAGCAGATGTTACACAATAAAACTTTAAAAATTCAGTCCCAAATTCTTTTAAAGCAAGTTTTTCAGGTGTCTAAAAGACAATCAGAAACTTTTCTTCCAATCGTACACAGCTGTCTGTCTGTGCCACTACAAACGTGTTTCTGAATCTGCATGCAGAGGTTACCTTCATACAAAAAAGGCCAGCTTAGCTATGTCTCAATCTCATGCATCACAGTTAATGATACTTTTGACTTATTTTAGATGTTACACAGTAAAACTTGAAAAATTCATTGTCCAAATTTTTTTTAAAGCAAGTTTTTAAAGGTCAGATTCGAATTGATTTGAGTATGGCCAATTATTTAAGTAATATTTGAGTTATTGAACATTCTGCTCTATGTTTTATTACCTGACACCATGTAAATCTGTAGTGATGTATAGTTTGCCATAAATTGGCCTTTCTGTATGATCTTAACAGTGGTATGTTACTGAAAATTTCACATAATGAGATTTTGTTTGCTTTGTGTATTTGACAAAAGGAGTCTGCTGTCTTCAGTTTGGTGCATTTTTGTATAACTTTTTCAGCTATTAGTCACTGGATACTTTTTCCTCATACATACTATGCAGTTACCTCACTTGGAAATAGATATTCAGATAAGAGTAGGACAAAATTAGTGTTTACCAACCTATATATTATTTTGGGTTATTGCTTGAACTTTTATATATATATATATATATATATATATATATATATATATATATATATATATATATATATATATATATATAGTTTAATACAAACAATACTATCACACAGGTTAGTTCATACTCTACAGTTTCAAACCAGGTCCACGAGTAAATGGCATCTATTGCTTTGCCTGTACACACCAGCCCATATACTGCAGGACTAAGCATGCATCAGCAAAAAATGATGGCACTGAGTGGGTGTTATATAAACTTGTATGTAGCAGACACACATGATGTAGCAGTAACAGACAGACCTAGTAAATAATTTTCATATATATATATATATATATATATATATATATATATATATATATATATATATATATACATACATACATACACACACACAGTCGTTCCAGAGTCCTATGAAAGAAATCAAGGTATATATTGACTTGGCAATATTTCATCCTTTTTTAGATTCTGTTTTCTTAAAATGGTAACATCTAAAGAACATGTTTGTAACTTGTTAAAAATTGTGCTTGAAAATAAATTTTTTCAATTTGGCAATACACATTTCCAAAAATTGGGAACAGCCATGGGTAGTCCTATGGCACCGTCTTATGCATCTTTATTTATGGGAAAGTTAGAAAATGACTTTCTTGATAAAAGACTTAAAACCAAATATATGGTTTGTGGTTAAGATTTTTAGACTACATGAAAAAATGAAAATAATGACATCGCCACAATGGTTCATGTTAAAAACACGAATATTCATCAGTATGTTGAATATTCTTCATGCCATCCTAAATCATGTAAAGACGGGATACCATACAGTAAGGCTAAAAGATATAGAAGAATTATTTCGGATGACAACCCTATTACATCATTAATACTGCTTTCCAAAAAGTATCATCTCTTACACAACTTGAATCATTACAATGTAGAATCAAAGATAAAAATAAAGCTATTATTCCTTTTGTTATTGAATATAAACCTAGTTTGCCTAATATAGGTATGAGTATCAACAAATATTGGGATTTATTAAAACTATCTGGTAAAACAAGTGTTAAGTCGCTACACAAAAGCAAACCCACACTTGCTTATAAAAGGCCAAAAAATCTTAAAGATTATCTAATTACTTCTAAATTAGAAAAAACATAAAAATGGATCATCAACTAAATGTAATAGACCTAGATGTTCGCACTGTTCTTTTATTATTGAAAATACTTTTTTTAATAGTATTATTACAAAAGAAACTTTTAATATGCGTTGTGATACTAATTGTGCAACATCAAATGTCATTTTTTTGATCACATACACAAAGTGTAGCATACAATATATTGGACAAACGAGTCAACAAATTTCCAAACGTATGAACCAACATAGATCAGATATAAAAAACTATATCGATCATAATTTTAATTCTCACGTTATAAAACACTTTAACAAAAATTCCCATACTTTGCAAGATTTCTCCTTTCAACCTATTGTTATAGTTGATTCTGAGATGGAACGTCTTTTAAAGGAAACCTATTGGATTCACGGTCTTAATATAGTATATCCAAAAGGTCTTAATTCCAAAACCTTGTATGACATTCATTAATGATTTTTTTTTAATTATGTCCTCTATTTACAATTAATAAATATAATTTCTATATTATTGAATATTATTTTAAACAAAATTTTAATTATATATATATATATATATATATATATATATATATATATATATATATATATATATATATATATATATATGATTTTAGTTGATGTGTTTGTACATAAGAATAAAAATATGAATAGAACTGTTTATCTCTATTTATCCATAAAAAGTTTATATATATATATATATATATATATATATATATATATATATATATATATATATATATAATATATTAAAAAAGTTTATATTTGCTTATAAGTTGAGTACAAGTGCAAGCTATATAGACCTTTATCTGCCATCACATAATGGACTGGCAGATGAGGGTCCATATTGTTTGTTCTGTTGATTATTCCTAGCAAATGCATAGATTCAGATCTGACAGAGCATTGTGCAATGGTAGATCTGGTTCTATGCAGTTTGTAGTTGGATTCAACTTATAAGCAAGTCTATAAAATACAGTATATTTCCAGTATGAAACTGGGTCTTCTAACTTTTCATGTTGAGACAGTTTTTTTCATGCAAGCCTGTATTTGTTGTATATTTCAGATCAATTACCCGATCATATTATCGGAACTCTGTGGGTGTAATGATAATGTACGACATCACAAAAAGGGCCAGCTTTGAGAACGTAATTGGTTGGCTAGAGGAAGCCAAATTCCATATAGAGCCACACAAGGCAGTTTATATGGCTATTGCACATAAGTGTGATAGGGATAGCGATAGGCAAGTCAGCTCTAGTGAAGGCTCGAGATTTGCTCAGTTGAATGGATTGAGGTATATAGAGACCTCTGCTAAAAATGGACAAAATGTTGAAGAAGCATTCCTTATCATGGCTAAAGACATTTACAGGTTGTTGAAGGAGGAAAGAATCAAGATAGAAGAAGGCTGGGATGGTATAAAGCCTGGATTTGCTCGTGCAGATGAGAGGGTGCATCTTGCTGAGGGAGAACCTGAAGGGGGTGGCTGTTGTTGATAATATGCTTTGTTCAGCTAGTGGGATATAATTTTGTGTGCAATTCTTGAATAAAGACTTCACAATGTGAAGTACCTCATAAATTATGTGGCAACAAATTTACTTTTTAAATTCTGCGTATTTGAATATTTCAGTCATGTATATGGTCTGTGTTGGCTTGGCTCTGTATCATTTCTACTACAATTTTTAGTAAGCCTGTTGATATGTTACTAGGATTTACATTTATAGCAGTAAAACCGCAACTTCTTTCTGTTCTTGTGTTAAACAGGATTGGACATAAACAGTTGTCCAGTTGTTTGGGATTGGGCAAGTGGCATTAAACACTTAGCCATGGCTCTTTTTATTCACTTTTAAAAGATTTTAAATACCAGAAAGTGATTTGCTACTATAAAAAAGCAGCTTTTGCAAAACTGTGCAACTTTGGTTTTACTTCAACATGCATATACCATATATATTTGCTTATAAATCAAGTCCAACTGCAAATTGCACAAACCCAACTCTGTATATATTCAGACTGATGTTCTGGTGCATTATGTGATTGCATTTGGACCCAACTTGGATATGAGTATATATGGTAAATTAAAATTGTATCAATTCTCTTCATGCAGGGGACTGATATTTACTAGATGAATTTCATTACCCACTTGCTCAAATTGAAAGAAATGTTCACATCTATACTGATCAACTTAAAAGTGTTGATCTAGCATTTTGAAAGTTATATATGCTGCATCATGGCTTAAGTTTCAGCTTGAACTCTGCATTATACAGAACCTATGTCTGACATTAGTTTGTGGTTGAGAGTGTCATCTGTCTGTGCCAAGCTAATTGTAACCTCATATGCAGTCAGCATTAAATTAACATTCAAAAGTCATGTGTGATTGATCTTAATCACTATAAGGCTCCAAATCCATGTCCATTATTTGATTAACAGTCACCCATTATCTGCTTCTATTACCCATGCCTTGTGTAATAATAGACCGATTTCATTTTGGGAGAATTATCTCCCTTTGTCAGCCTTTTAGGGGATCAGTATCAGTATGATTTAGAGTTTCAAATAAGATCTTAAGAGAGATTGTAAACGGAAAAAAAAAAAACTCCACCAGAAAATTTTCATTGAAAACATTTGTCACATGTAAATGGAGCTAGGAAACAGTTATTTAGCCAATATCTAATATGAAAGTATATTCAAAATATGTAGGAAAAGGAGGTGCAAGTATTGTAATTCAGCATGGCTGACAAGGAAAGTAGCATTTTTTAAAAAAAAGAACTCATTTGTTCCAGCCTTGAATTCCACTAGATTACCCATTACAGTAACTTTTTTGGACAGTTAAATATAATTTAACTGATAGCTGTATCATGTGGCAGTCAAATATAATGATATTATTCATATGTTATTTGCTTGTTTTAATTGGTTGTGTTTTTTATTTGATTATGTTAGTGGATTTTTAACATAACAATGTTTCAGTCATATCAATATAAGTAGATATAAAGGTCACATGTGACTTTTACAAGTTGGAAAGCCACTGTGAGGATTCATTGTCTTTCATCATTATCTGATATTCTGGACAAAAGTTTTGCACATGTGGATTAACACTTTACATTAGTTTGAAAGTCAGAATTTTTAACACACTTCTAAAGAGATCTAGGGTAAATATTTGTAACACAATTTTCCAATGGGCCAGAGGTCAAAATTTTTAGCAGTGTAATCTTAAGTATACATGCACTGTCAGAAATTTGGACATCATTGTAACATTGTTACTATCCAGGTTATGTTGTGCAGGGAAGTACAAATTTCCCAAAGAACAGAGTATTGTAATGTAAATAACAGTATCTGGATTATGATTTTCAGTTGAAAATGGTGGTCTTACTCAAACTGACACCAGTGCCAACTATGTACACCCCGATATGCCCCAAAACAAGACTGTTATGCCATAAACATACATGCCATGCACTATTTCTGAAGATGACTTGAAGTGGTATGGAATGTGATGGACTATTCCTGAGTTTACTAAAATTTCTCACATTCAGTTCTGACATCAGATTGATCAATAATTTTTAAATAAATTGAGTTTAAAGTATGTTTCTCATCTGTAAACTTGAGCAGATTGCTAAAGTCAGTTTCTGATGATGCATTACCAACAATTTTATTAATATCACTATTATTACACAGTCCTTGAGGTGCAATGTAGGAATTTGTCATAATAGGTTAGTGAAAAAATTGGCCAGACTTTTCAAGTTTGAAACATTTTTCATAGTACTGTTAAGCAAATTTCATCCATAAAAAATTACTAAATATCATGTACAGTACTGTGTCTCTTTGTGAGGAGTGAGAGTTTTATCAGGTTTCCTTGAGCTTTAAGTTTATATGTTTAACTTTCAAAACATGTAACTTGAATTATTTGATTGGAAAAATAGCAGTAGAACAGTTTACAGCTATTTATCACCTGTATATTATGTAGTTCATGTTTATCCAAATGGACACATTTGTTCTTTTTCCCACCAGATTATTTTCTTTTCATAAAAAAAAATTTGTTGTTTGTATCAGTATTTGTTTAAATTTGTTGTGTTTGGGATTTTTCCCTTTATTTTATACTGTACAAAGTAAACGTTGAATGGATGAATAATTTGAATATATTTTAGCATCAGAGATGAGCATAATTACCATCAATACTGGCATGTAAGTAGGATACAACTGTAATCTGAATATCATATCAGATCTGGGTCTAAGCTGTAGTGAAGCATGATTAGTGGAACAAATAACAGTGACCTTGATCTGCCAGCACATTATGTGATGGCAGATCAGTCTGTGTTTGCAGTTTTACCTGACTTAAAGTGAGTATATACAGTCAGTTGTTCTTTATTGATTTATATTAAAATTGATGTGTTTTTGTACTGTAAGTAGTTGCCATTTAGTAGTTGCCATTTAGTAGTTGCCATGTACGTAGTTGCTATTAAAGGCCTGTAAAATTGTTTTGTGCTGTGAGTCAGTTAATAAGAATTTCCGTGATACCTTTTCATGGAGTGACAATTTGCATGTTGCTGAAGGTCACAAATTTGATGATCCAATGAACAGTGATCCGTATGTGGAAACTATAAAAGCCCTTTCCTTATCCACTGATTGAAGTACATGTACCCATGAAAATTAAAGTTTTTGCAAGCCATTAAAAATCAAACGAGACCTGGCTAATGAGAGTATGAGAGAAAGTTTGCCAGTAGCTTCCCATGGGTTTACTCAGATTCTTCCTTATACTGACCGCCATGTATATCCTATCTTTAGGCTGAGAAATGGCATTATACTAAAAAGTAACCACAAAGATATCTAGAAAAATATTATTTCATTTATGTTAACTTGCCAGTAATTGCATGGTTGTCTGACAACTATATTGTGCTACTAATTTTGCACATTATTTGAGAATGATTAGTTATTTAATATTTTTTATTCATTTACATGTGGAAAAATTAAACCAGTCTGCAAATCCACTAACTTAATGTTCCTATGAGTGTGAAAAATCTTACAAAAAATCACATGATATAAAATTAAGTTTTTGTGTTTCATCAGGTATATCATGACATATTGCCTTGAAAATATATATATTCCCCATATATATTGTTTACAGTTGGGGTTATCACAAAATACATGTTTTAAATGAATTAAATTAGGAAATCCACTGAAAATTTATCACAAAGTTAGAAAATGCCTTTTATTGATTTTCACTGGCATTAAAAGTTTTGTATGTATTGTTGTTTATATCACTATATAGGTACTGACCATTGTATCTTGGGGGTTGTCTGGGATTTTTGTTTAACATCAATTGTACAGAATGTTTGAGTTTTTATGATAAATCAGTGTTGTGAGTACAATTAAAGTACAATTTAATTTATTGTTTTATATACAGAAAGTATATTGTTATGAATATTTGTCTGTGAAAAATCAAATCACAGTGGCTGATAAATTTAGAAAGGTTTCTTCACAGAAGTTTCAATTTCTTGACCGTATATCTTCACCAGAGTTTTATGGATGGCTTACACTTTGGAAAATAAAGTTTATTGATATTTGAGTCAAAAGGTCAAAAGCTAACTCACTTAGACTGAAATATCCAAAATAGTTTTTCCATATTAACTTTACTTCTAGACTTAATACATTGACCAGAGTTTGCAGTTTGAGGTGAAAATGACAAATGCTTAAGTCTAATGATGGGCTTTGAACAAATGTTGTAGAAGTCTTACATTTAGAATATGAAAGAAATAGATTTTGGTGTCAGAAGGTCATGGTTATGGCAAGTCTGTAAAATTAATTGTTTTTGTATATAAAGTTTAGTTCTAGAGCTTATACCTTGACTAAAGGTCAAGGTCATTGAGACTTGTTTGTCAGTAATCTCCAGTCAGTGATATCCTACTTGTGCCAAAAGAGGGGATTATTCCTAGATTTCCAGGCTTATACCATTCACAGCACTTTGTTCCTAATAGGATTTAACTAATAGTGTGAAGTAGACAATAATGATTTTAATCCCTCCTACACCTTCCACTCCCTGTCAAGTAAGTTTGGGGAATATACTGGAGTTGTTTTCTGTCCATCCATCACACTTTTTTTGACATAATATCTCTTGAACCATTTGAGATATCTTATTAAATTTTGTATGCTTATGTATCATGACTTGAGAATATGTCCAGTGTAAAATGAAATCTGTCAAATATGCATTTTGAAAGATATCTCCATTTTAATTGTGCCATGCCTTTAAGAAGTAAAGTGGGGGGGAGGGAAACACATAATCCACACGTCGAGCTGTCTGACACTTTCTCCTTTGTTGTATAACTGTAAATGCATTTGAGATTAGGCGATGAAACTTGGTTTACTTAATCACCATTACTAAAAGGTTGGGAGTCCTATAGAATTTCTTGTTTTTCATCACATTTTCCATTCCACGTAATAACTTTAATGCCGTTTTCAGTATGCTTAACATCATTAGAAGGTTAGTAATTTTACCACATTAGGTTTCCTATTTTTCAAGTTCTAAGTCACAGCAGAAAATTTTACATGTCCTTTGCACTTTTCCTTCAGCTTTGTAACATAAAAGCCATTTGAGATAAGAGATTAATATTTGTATAATTGTTCATCATCCATAAAAGTGTTGCATACCACATCTGGTGTCCTGTCATAAGGTCAAGTTCATGGTTCAGTAGTTTCTTTTTTAGTCCTCTTTGCCTTATCAATTCTACTCTAACAACTGTTTATATTAAAGGATGCATTGTAACTAAAAGAGCTGTTGCAGTGCATGTTTGGGGTTTTATCTTCAATGTCAATGTCACAGGTTCATATTTGAAGATTTTTTTTTTGGTTCTGTTTTATATCATGAAAGCTTATTAAGGTACAGAAATGGTATAGTTATCATGCTGATTTTGATGGCATCATGCATCTTTGTCAAGGTTTTATATCCAATGTCATGGTCTTGGATAAAAACCCTTTTTTGCATTCTTTTCTTCCTGAATGACTGTTAAAAAAGGGCAATGAAACTTAGTTAATATGGTGTCTATCCAGCAACTTGACAGCTGTCGAAAGTCAGTCATGTTTCATGATTGTGAACTTTTGTAAGCTTACATTGGTAGAGAGGGAAAACTTTTCTGTATCTGCTTGTTACAAATTGTGTTATCCTGTACATTTGTCACACTAATCATTGGGTAATATTTTCTGAACCATTTCCAGCATCTTTGTGAATTTGGGTATGTGTTTGAATCATGACTAGAGGCTGTCCCATGTAAATTTTATTTTTGTTACATTGGTAGTTCTCTCCCATGTTTGAAAATTGTATTTGCAATTAATATCTCCTGTGCCATTTGAGCTTTTCTTGTAACCTGTACTTGTCATTGTTTCTCATATGAACAGACATTAAGCCCATTTATAAATACATTTATGTGTTGTGATGACCCCTTATCAGTGTGAAAACTTATGTTTAGCAAAGCATCATGCTTTTTCATTGTAACAATTTGCTTTATTTTGTCTTAACCCATGTCTAGATTATTATTTGTAAAATAACTTTGTCTCTGATAAACTTTAAATCTTGCTGTGTCACAAGTACTGTTCAGGTGTTTAAAGCTTTATTAACTAGTATTAATAATTTAAGCACAGATTATTCTAATTGCTTTTCTTCATTAATTTGCAGGTGTCAACTAACAAAAGTTTGTTTAAATTTCTCTACATTGAAATAATAAAGTTTTTTTTTTAAAACTATTCCGTTATCTTATTCTTACAATTTCATTAGATTTGAAGCATTTTGCCATTAGGGCTAATTGAGCTTATAGCATGGTCTTGTGTCTGTTGTGATTTGAGCAATTATCAAAACTTCCTACCTATAATACCACTTATAAAATACTAAACTACTTGTATTTTCAGTTCAGAGTCGAAAAGGAAATAGTTGTATGTTTCACATGATACCAGTCTGCCAGTAAATATAGCTATCATTACTAAGTGTAATGTGTGGTTTGGGTAGATTGAACAATTTTTTAGTCTTATTACTATGATGTCCACAGTATGGCAGTTTCTTGTGATGAATTGCACTGGAGCATCATGCTGCAGACTTGTAGCATGATGTGCCAAATAGTTATCCTGACACATGGCTGACTAGTTAACACTAAACTCTTAATGCTGAGTGCTTAGCAAGGCAGCTATTTTTTCCATTTTTATAAAGTCTTTGGTATGAATTGTCCTGGACAGGAACTCCTAATACCCTCCCCCCACATATGCTCTAACCACTTGACCACAGGAGTGGTCATATATATATATATATATATATATATATATATATACATAATTAAGAATAAAATAAAGCCTTTCAGACAACTTATCATAAAATTCTTTTTAAGATTTTACCAGTATCAGCACAAGGACCTTCAGATTTGTACAAAGGATGCTTCCCAATCATCCAGTGTGACTGCTGTCATGAAGCAGAATTCGGTGAAATTTTGTATGTGATAAAAAGATCTTTAAATTTTATACAAATTAACAGTTAACCATTAAATATGTTAGCCACTACTGAAACTAAAAATTATTTCCAGAATGTTTGTGAAAAAGATGCTAAATAGAATTTTAGCAAATTTGACAAAGTGTTTCAGCATCAGGTTTTAAATTTTGTATTAATGATGCCTGTCAATCTTCAGATTTGACCGTTTTACTATCAAAATACCGAAGTGGTTTTAATATTGCCCACTTACCTTACCTAACATAACAATGAACCATTTCACTATGAGGTTATGTAATGTAAGAATCCGTCCTCATTGTAAACTATCTCACAGCCTTTATGTTATCATGATTTTATGTCATTTTCTTCAGTCCTGCAAAATTCTTTATAGGTGCTACTGTGGTTTTTTAAAACAAACCAATAGGATGTCCATTTTGTGGGTTCACAACATTGAATTATTGAATATCTGAGAACACTGAACAAAAAGCAAATTTGCAGTCTCAAAGATGTCAGTTTATTCATAAACAACAAGACACTAGTGTGCAGTTTAGCCATAGAGCAAGAACATAACCCATGAGCTGAGTTAAACTTGATAATGTGTATACCCTGTTCTCTATTCGGCTTGTATTATCATCCATCTTAAAATGTTAACCACTGCTCATTATCTTTTGTCTTTATTACTATAAACTCCATTTCCAATCAGCAGAAATAATGGCATTGTTATGGAGGATTGGGGTGCAGATAAATCATGTGTTTTGGCAAAGTGAATGTTACATCCTGGTTTCCAGACTGACTGGCACCCTGTGAGAGATGCAGAGACTACTCAGCCATTGCATCTGGTGTAGCTTTAAATGATGTATTTTGCTTGGGCCCCCACCACCATTAACATACTTGTTTTATAAAGGTGAATACTATACTTGACTATGCATACTGCCATCTTAAAGAAATCAATATCTATGCCTGAAGTAAAGACTCCCTGTATGGGTAGATGTCATTTACTCTGTTATGCCTGAAACTGCAGTATCATTAATTTGTATGTAGGCAGTGAAAACAGTTTTAACATTGCTATGCAGGCCATGCATGTGTGTTGGCATCTGTTAATCTCAAATGCACCCATGATAGGTGTCCCGGTTTGTAGTTAATTGTGCAGTGTCTTCTGTGGCTATGGAGCCCAAGACAGGAGTGGCAATGCTTGTTCATACATGATTTTTCTCCACTTTAAAGTGGAATTCCACTTTTCTCCTGACTTGAATCAGATTTTTATATCATCCCCAATCAACTTTTTTTAAATTAAAAAAAAAAAACGGTCTGTCAGGTCCCATTGTGCAGTGACCCTTGCAAAGTATTTGTTTCATGTATTGGTTAGCACATGCTTTCATAAAGAGTATTCTGATTAGTTCAAAGTTTAAATTCATCCAATCAATCTGTGTATATTGGAAATTGAAAGCATGCTTTCTAAACATGGCATCCTGAGTTGTTGAGAGAGACCATGACATGCAAATTTTAGATAAAGGTTTTAAAAAAAACATATGGGAATGGCTGGAGCAAAAAGTTTACTGAAATTTAGTTGGTTAGTTTATAAGAAAACTGAATGTTATAGGACTGGTATTTAATGACCTCTGTAAGAAAGATATGAATTATGGTAATCGCAGTTGGAAGAGTTTTGAACAGCACCTACAAAAAAAAGTTGCATACGGAAAATTGAAGCTCAGAAGACATGCAAAAAGTGCAGTTAATTACTATAAGAAGAATGTTTTTTTGCATGAGAGAACATATGTAGCCCTCTGTCATAGTATATGTACTGCATATTGCCAATACAAGCACTAGTTTGAAAGTAAAAGTCTCTTGTTGTGATGGAAAAGAAATGACTGCACATTGAGCCAAAAAAGTCAGTGGTGACAAAAAGGAAGGCTAAAGAAATCATTGCCAAAGCCGCAAAACAATCTCGACTGGCATATAAACAGGTTCTGTCCAGTTGAGAAAAAGACAAATGAATGTATGTGATTCTTTGTATATAGTTTATGCACTTGGTTTATTTTAAAGATTTGTTATGAAAAGAGAAAAGTAAAATATGCCCCTGTAGTTGTTGCAGTTGCTTCTGTCGCCCTTGTTCTTGTACAGTGTTACGATGTTGGCTTCTCTCATCTCCTGAGGCACTGCACATTCATCCCATCACTGGCAGAGGAAGTTGTACAGGTGTGTAAAGTATCATGCTGTCGCTGCACTTGATGACTTCTTTCTTTGTGGGACCCATTGCTTTCTTTAGGCCATCATACATGCCTCTGATGTTTCCAATATCTACAGCTTACTGGATGTTCTGACAGAGCTGAAGCCAGTATTCATTGGCACAATGCCATGCTAGCCTCTGTACTTTGCATTTGGTAGACCTGCATGCCTGTAGTATCCTGTAGCAGGGGGAACACATATTCCAGGTGGGCAATGCAATGCTCATCAATGAGTGGCAGAGTTGGCTTCAAACCAATCGTTGTTCTTTGTCTTCTTCTTACCAAAGATTCTTGTGACTGTGCTGTACACAGTGTCTCTGATGTGGTCCCATCTGTCTTTGGCACTGCCGTGGGGAGGTTCTGAACTGAACACCTTGAAGAGGGTGTAAGTGAATTCCTCAGCTTTGTTTGATTATATCGTCTTGCTCACATCAACATGTGATTTACCCACTTGCCTAAAGTGATGGATCTTCTTTGGCTTAAGCTTAATTTTACAGCAAACTTGTGAGAGTTTATGTATCGCAGTCAGCGCTGCACAACGTACAAATAAGAAGCACACTCTTCATGACAGACTGTCTCGTGATGATCAAGTCCAGCTGGTGCCTTTGTTTGGACCGGGGATTGGGGCCCCGAGTGGCCGAGTGGTCTAAAGCGCTGTCCGTTACGGATCACTGCCATCTCACCTCTATCTGCGTGGGTTCGAGTCTAAGATTCGGCGAATGTGGATATGTGAGAGAGCTTGCCAGTAGCTTCTCGTGGGTCGGTGGTTCTTTCCGGTGATTTCCCGGTTTCTTCCTTCACCATTAATACTGGCCGCCATGTATAGCCTTTCCTGTGCTGAAAAATGGCGTTAAACCCCACAACAACAACAATGGACCGGGGATTCCTCCAAGACATTTTGTGCTGTGGTCTTGTCTGAAGAAAAAAATGAATTTGTGATGTTGAGGTCGTGGTACAAGCACATCTCTAGTAGTTGCTGCCCGTTTTCATTCATCTTCCCAATGCAAATCTTGTCAAAACACAAAGGTCATTAGTCGAAATCGGCACCCACCCTAGCGTTGAAGGCGCCCAGTAATATCATGTTCTCTTTCTTGGGAATTTTGTCGATGAGCCAGTCGAGCTCGTTGTAAAACGCATCCTTGGTATCTGTGGTGGCACTGAGTGTATGGAGCGTAAAAGCTGATTAGGTTGACTGGCCAGTTTGTGGTGTCGATGCGGAGAGATAGCAGTCTTACATTCCTTGTTCCAGGTACCTAGCTTGAGGATTGTTGATTTCCTTGTTGCTTTTCTTTTGTAGTTTCTTGGTGAAATTATTGCAGCCTGCTTGTCGGGTTCTATCGTACCTTAAGCTCTACGCACCCAGCAAGACAGGCGAGCTATGGCGGGACGGCATCTTATTGGCCGTCGGCTACCAGTTTGTGGCAGGAAATAGCTGTCCAATGAGACCTGTTGATATCTCCGACCGTCAGAAGCACCCCCTGGTGTCTTACTCTACGCTAATTGGGTGGTGACTGTAACCGGTAACTGTTGCTTCCCGTGTTGTGTCGACGCTGTAAGGCGAAGCTGGAGTGTCCTCACCAGGGCGCAAGCCTAGACAGGGTAATGTGGAGAATCATATGTTGTCCATGCAACTGACTCCCCCTCTCCACGCAGCTGATGGATACAAGGGAAAGGACAAGCTGATACGACTTGGCACCAGCAACGTCGCATGAGTTGCCGTGATGACACAGAAAGCAATGCCAAATCGCCTTAGGGACTCCGGTTTTTCTGTTGGGTGTACTCCCTTAGCCTTTCTCATGAGTGGGTATGGTTGTTAGACATCGAAGGTTTGAATTCGGAGTTTACTTTCTCCTAGACGGGCGACCACCCAAGGTTAAAGGGCCCCATTTGCCCGACGCATCTGGTTTTGATGCACTGGAAACTCGCCTGTCATCCCTTCTCCAGTTATTTTAAACAGGTTCCGCCGGGCTTAGTAGTTAAGCGACTAGTGAAGGCCTGGAGCTGAATTTGGTTGTTAGAGGCTCTCTCAGGTGCAAGCCATTGGGGAATTTCCAGGGGAAGTGAGTGCTTATCTCCCACATCCGCCTCCCGTGATGACAACCCTTTGAACCCCAGGCCATGAGCATATGCAGGCCATGAGTATAGTTTACATAACAAGGATAAAATCAGTGTAAACCTGTTTGTAGTGGTGCCAACAAGGTCAGTTAACAGCCCTGAATCCGTCAAGTTTCTAAAATATATTTTGCTGTGGAAATAATGGTAACAATGTTTTTTTTTGTGATAAAACTTGTGTTTGGCTGATAACTAAAAGGTTTTACCTGGTAGCAATTAGTCCCCTTTGTGTGTCAAACATCTTTGTCACATGTCAATCCTGTTGTTACATGTGTGACAAGTTGGCTGAAATTGTTGCCATGTAATAGTCCTTCTCACAGTGAGTTTAAGACAGAATACTAAAATTTTTATTACTAAAGAGTGAATTATACAAACTATAATGTAATCTAACCGAGCTTTATTGACATTTGATGTGCAAGCAAGTTTTGATCACTAAGCAGTATATTTGTAACACACAGTGTAGATTGAGTTTAATCACTCACGTAGTCATCCATGTAATAACTAACCAGTTTACCTCCTTTTTGCAAAGGCCATCTTCATTATGTTTTCACAATGGATGTGCCTGCTGTAGATTGGAGATTGAGTTGGTCTGATTGGAGATGTAAGTGATGAAGACAATACTATCATCAATATAAAATTTTAACCCTATATAACGTTAGCAAAGCAACATTTGTAGTTTTATTATTGATGCCTTTATTCTCTATTAATAATCACACCATATACGGTTGTGAGCGGAATATTTGGCAGTGGCAAATAGAGATGCTGTTAACAGTGATGATGCACATTTGTTGCAGATAAAAACCATAATGATGGATGGCAACGACATGTGAGGCTACTGTTGTAATTTATGTATGCTTGTAAAACGACAAGTTAAGGAAGCTTTAGTGATTACACCAGAAAGTACTAAAAACTATGCAAACATTAAGAACACATTTTGGTTTATATTGCAAAGCAGCATATTAAATATGCATTAAGTTGTGGTGATGTGCTTGACAAAGGCCTCGTGTTTCAATCTGGTGAATTTCTAGAGACTATGTTCATGTTTGCTTCGCCTTTAGCATTTGCATGGACTTTTAGTTTTTTTGTGCAACTTTATTGAAAATACCTGACTCAAAATCCTTTTGTGTATTTGATTGGGACCGCTCTTTGTATGATGTGTACTATATTCACTGAGGATTAGTTTGAACTCAGTTTAGTTAGATATATCATTGCCTAAAAGTGCCCTGTAAACATGTGGTGTGCAGTTGTCTTTAGCTTAGATCCTGCAAGAATGCAGATTTCATTATGCTTTTTAGCCTTTGTTTTCAGATACATAAAATAAGTTTGCCACACATTGCACTCAAGCGAAAGCTTAGTTACATTCTCAGTTACAGCAGTCACGAAGAGTGAACGACAGTGAAAGTGGTGACTAGTATACAATTCGTACAATTTTGTAGCAGTAGGAATGCTGCCGAGCGTAATATCGATATTGTCAAGCACATTAATTATATGCTGAAACTTTTATAACAACCTCAACGGTCTTTGATTTTGGCACATAGAAAATCATGGAAATCCAGGAGCTTTTGGTATAGCAACATTTTGCGAGCAGCAAGATAAGAAAGTATAGTTTGGCAGCAGCAATTGGAGGCAAGGTAGGTTTATCTCATGCACCTCTAAACAGATCACCGTGGTGTTCTGGCAAGATAATAACGATTCTAATGATAATGTCAGTTTCCCAATATAATTAGATATGTCAATAATATATTATTTACCAAAACATGGATAAGTACACTCTCCAAGAGGCACAACTACCATTTTTTCTTTTTGCAGTTGCAATTATTTTTAAAAAATAGTATTTCTGACTAATCAATGATATGCAACTAAACATATCTTTTTTCGAATACAGCTCTCTTTCTTTTTTACGGGGGGGGGGGTTTAAGGTGAGTGACAGAATGCATTACAGACATTCAAGGTATGATTCTTACCTTCGAGGGATATGTCCAAGGCATATCGCAAATTGTGACATTATCATTGTAGTACTAGTCATGTACTTTGGGATTTTGTTTCTTTTGCAGCGAAAGCACAGTTAATCCTAGCTAACCAAGGCTTGGTTCTTGATAGTCCCAGTGTTCATTGTATATCTGCTTTGTATTCTTGTTCTATCTTTATGTGAACGAGTGTATGTCAACCTTGTGTTGGTGCAAATACCCTTTCACCAAGAATTTTTATTCTTTGTCAATGCGGGTACTTTTTGCGAGCCAATCCAGTACTCCTCCATTGCATGCAAACACGGGATTGTCCAGCAAGGTTCTAACTTGCATCCATAATTCATATATACAGTGACTCAAATTAAATGCACGAATTTCATACTAACCAGATTATACAACGTTTCGGCTGCGCATAGTAAGAATAGTTTTACTGAGTAAAAGACACTTTTATACAAAACAACATCCCAAAGTTGATAGCTAATTACCAGGTTGCAATACCAAAGCAAGGACTCGACTGGGTGTTGCCCTTTACATTATCTCGTCTGTCATTGAGTTAAAGTTTATGGTTAATCTGTGTATGACAACATTTAAGTGTCGACTAAAGATATAGAGGCTGGAACCAACATTAACATCAACACTTCGAGGATACAAGGACAAGTGTCATCATCACGTGCTAGGAAAAAACACAGTACAACAATCCCAGAAGACGAAGCAGGAAAATGTGCGCTTTTATAATGCCGGAAGCAACAGCGAAAGTTGAAACCATGGCAAATAATAAGGCGTCTGAAGAAGACAAAGTCCACGATGCCACTAGTCGTGGGGCTTATAGTCATCAGGTTTCTCCACTGAGCACTTGCGCCATCTCCGTCAGAACGACTGCTATCGTTCGCTGTACTTGGTAAAGTAATCACGCAGAATATTAAATAACATGAACAAAATATCAATGACAAGCACAACAAGGTTTCCAGCCAGACAGCCAGTGGATTTTAGTAATAGGGATAAATTTTCTTAATAATTCTAGGCACATCTGCCGCCGCTTTATTCTGTCAGCATTTTCAACATCACAATTAACTTCTGTATGTGTTGTTTTACCCATTCTTTTCCGCCTTTAATTAAAGTGTAGGCAATGGGGCTAGCACTGTGCTGTCTTCACCGTTGAGTGCACATACAATCATTCCTAAAATGAACCTCAGCATGGTGAGAATGTTGACTATGGTTGTTTCCTTATGGATGATTCCGTTGTCCAGCTAAACCGGGCTTCTCTGTAAGTTCCGACAGCCTCTAACTGTTCGCCGGTTTTTCTAACGTGATTTCTGATGTCCTGACTCATCCTTTTTTATTGCATCATTAGACATGATCATGTAATTATCCACCTGGGTAAGCATTTTATTTTCTAAGGCGATGTGGTTATTGAGCTCGGAAAGCGTTGAGAGGTTATTTGTAAGCTCTGTAGGCATCCTTTGATGCACAGCATTCAGGCCAACTATCACACAGGGAGGCATAAGGTTCTTGTGCTGCCGCATCCTCCATCCCTGTGTCATATGATGGCAGCCCTATTGTCTTGGTTGGGTTCTGTTCTCTGTGTCGAGCTTTTCTTGTGCTTGAGGCTATACCCTCTTTTTATGAGGCATATCGCACCGGTGAAATCAACATATGCGCTTGTAACGTGGAAAGGGATAAGACTCGTTTGATTGATTTTTCCATATTTGTGGAAATCAATATTTGTCTCACTTCACTGCGAGGGCGCCATCCAACTTTTCAAAAAAAATATCAAACTTTGCAAAAAAGTTTTGTTTGATTCCATACTTTCCAGGAAACCGCTCTGTTTTCGGAAATTCATCCAGTCGTATTGTCTCACTAAAATACATCAATACATCTTGCATTCATCCTGCTGGTCTTCGCTGACAGCAGCCCAAAGAGTTGTTTTGAATCGGTAGTTCTTCTGTCTCATTTACTTCGAAGGCAAATAAGTTTTCAGCTGTTTTAGCATCGTTAGATTGATGGGCCTTATGACAGCCAAACTCATTAATATCAAAGCCGTCTTTAAGCATGGTGCGTAATATTACATTAGCACCGCAAGTATATCTCAATACGGACGAAAACTTATTTCACACCCTCTGTTGTGCACTTGGTGCAAAAATGATCCATAGCACCATTGTTGTGGCAAACAACTGAAGAATCATATTTTAAAATCAACATATGATTGTTGGATTTCCTAGCCTCTGCGGAAATGGTGTTATTGTGTCAATTACTGCTATGCTGGCATTCACTATTGATTTGACTGGCTGCAGAGGTGCTCAGGATGACGCGCACTATATGTATCGGTTGCGCAATTGAAAGCAAACACGCTGGCCAACGATGCCAATGTTTGGGCTATCAATATGGGTCTCTGGCTGAAGGAAAAAGAGACAAAATACGCAATCTAACAAGGTATCCAGAATGATAACACTGCTAGAATACATATCTGCGCTTGCAATGCCATTGCCAACACCAAGTATGACTTATAATGGAGCTGCTTTTAAATGACCATATGGCATATATCTCATTGGACTATGACGTACTTACCCGCGGTGATCTCACGCTAGATGTGCCGGCAGTGCATGGAAAAGTTGTCTATGTTACGCATGTGGTGCCATCACAGTAAGGTGCTTATCAAGAACGACAGAACGTGGACTATTAATTAAAATTCGCTAATGACAAGTATGGAGGCTGTAGTCATACTATTCGAGGTCGTGAGGCAATGTATTCATTTCCAGTGCGATACTGAGCATTATTGCAACCATCGTACCAAAAAGGTGTGTTAACATCGAGGATGGTCCAAACCAGGTATATGCCTAGATGCTGGCGCTTTATCAGCAGTGATAAAACGGCGTTAAAACTAATTGAATGTGTATATTAAAGGACGCTGAATTTCCATTTATAGATGCTTGCTATTGTCATCAAAAATGAGGTGAACGGAAGAACATGCCCTTCACTCACATCGAAACGCAAGCAAAAATGACGCGTTGTAACTCGAGAAAAGAACAAAATGAAGTACCCCCCCCAAAAAAAACCACTCAACAGTTAGAAGAACCACCACACAGTTTCTACTCAGCGAGTGTGCCCTTCTTTCTGGCACTTGGCATAAGGAAACAGTACTTATTAAGCTCACGTAATCAGCTGCCAAGCCGGAATCAGCATGCAAGTCGCAAAACCCAAGCACAACACCTGCAATTTCCGTGAGCAGACAATATTGATTGTCCTCTTCTACACGTTGAGAGAAAACGATATGATTGAGGCATCGCTTCGAACTGAGGCTAATGAGTTTCAAGAGAAGATACCAAGGCAGCCAGATCATGAAGAAGGTTTTTATGAACTCCTGCGTACAGACCCATCAGTTTTTATCTACCTTCGGTGGCGCGTGATAAGATGGTATGATATCAGAATTCACTTATGTGTTACAGGATAACACTATTGCGGTCTTAATTTACGTCATGATTAGAATCAGGTGATCAGTGAACCATATCCAAACTTCCATAAGAGCCGTGGCAGAAAGTATTAGTTAACCTTGATGTTAAAGAGGTACTAAACGGTCAAGGCAATGCAGCAGAACTCTCCGGTGGAAGGCCTACGACCACAATGTTGCAACAATGTTGCAAATGGCTGACCTCAATAGGGCGACACAATGGCAACAGTTGCAAGAGGCTGACCTGAATATGCGCTACTCTAGGTAGGTACAAATACAACAGAAATAAACATAAATAGTCTTGGACAAACAAACAAACGCACAAATAGGGCAAGAGAGAATATATATATCTTTTCGAGAAAATGGAGTGGTTCTGAAAAGAACCTTCAGGTTTTCTTCTTCTTTGCCTTTTTAATTTCGGTGTTCTCGTCTTCTCCTCCAGCAACATTTTTATATTCTACGCTACATTCTATCTTTTCTTATCATCTTTCTTCTCAACCGCTCCGGTGGCCTAGAGGTTAGAGCGTCCGCCCCGGATGCAGGAGGTCGTGGGTTCGATCCCCGGTCGAGTCATACCAAAGACTTACAATAGTGGTACTAACAGCTTCCTCGCTTGACGATCAGCATTAAGAGGTTAGTGTTAGGACTGGTTGGCCTGGTGTCAGGATAATGTGACTTTGTGGGACATCATGCTACGTGTCTGCGGCATGATGCCCCAGTGGTAGACATCACTATAAACTGCCACACTGCAGACACAGTAGCGATATGACTGAAAAATTGTTAAAGCTACATTAAAATCATAATCATTTCACATCACATCTTTTTCTTCCTTTACCTCTATCTCCTCTTGTTATATCTTTCCGTTCCCTCTTCATTATTTTTTCATTCCATTTTCTCATTGTTCATGTCCTCTATGTTTTCCTTTTCTTCTTCTTGTTTAATTAGTTCTTGAACTAATAAGTACTCTAAATACTCTATTTACACTAAATGGTAATTTTTATGATTTATAATATTTTTTTAATTTAGATTTAATATTTTAATATATTTTTATACATTTCAAAATCCGCGAAACAGCGAGTCTGCGGTAAACGAACAGCGAAGTAGCAAGGAAACACTTTGTATATATATATATATATATATATATATATATATATATATATATATATATATATATATATATATATATATATCCAGTTTCAAGTCTTAAGTAGACAAACCCTGTTCTAGCTGAAGCATTCGAAATAGATAATCTGCCCTATCCGTAGACGATTTTTAAACGCTTCCAACCGACTGGCATAATCAAAATAGTCAGGCAAGAAGATATTAGAGTTGTATTGTTTTAACATTGATCACCTAGTTCACCGGTACCCTCAGATTGAAGGAGATCGTTTAAGGTATGAATGGACGAGCAACTCACGACAAGATTATAAGTTTTGCTAGTGGCGGTCCTAAAAATTACGGCTACGAATACCGGGACAAACAAGGAGAAGTGCAGACGGAGTGCAAGTGGAAGTATTAATTCTCAACAATAGCACCAGTCAAGTGGTAAAGTTTGTGGTATTTAAAGTAACCTTGGAGTCTGGAGAGGATCAAGATTTTAATGGGACAACCTGCCAACCCAACAAAATTATACGTTTAGCCACACACCAAATCGTCAATCGACCTTTGGAAAAACGTATATCAAACCGTGTACCAGAAGTGAGTGCGACTTTCCAACCACTTCACTTTATCGTATGACATACACTGCCATAATAAAAATGGTTCCAAGACGATATCCACCAACAAGAAGGATGACTTCTAATTGGTGTAAAACTTCGTACAGTTTTAAGGGAGCATGAGCTGTCACACATACCGCAATGATGATATTTCCAAATCGTCGGCTTCTACAACGTCCAGTTCTTCTTCTGATTGACCAGGATAAAGTATTCACGAAGGACGCTCGCGTGTTTCATGTACTTGGTTTTGTCGTGGTTCATATGGAAGGATCGGGCAAATACTCCGTCTTGGGTAAACACGGTCGTTATGCCATTTTGCCCCAGTAGCCAGTTAACATCACTTTAGCAGACGATCGCCTTCCTTTGTTTTTCTTGCTTCAAGGTATTTCGCTTTTAAATTTTCTTGGTCTTCGGGTGTTTAACACCAGGAAGAATAGCCGCTGACTTCTTGATGCAGTTTCAAAAAGGCATCCACGTAGCCCGCGAAAAAGACATTCTGAGACTCGTTGCCCTGTGGTATTATTCTGTCTTGGAAAAAGTGGTAAATTTCGTACACTTCTAACAATTGATATCCCAGGCCCAGAGCTTTAAACAATTTCACGCAAACATACGTTCCCGTCCAGAGGCGTTCTTCCTGGGTGTGCTGACAAAGTTGGTCTTGGTGGCACGTTTCGGCACAAGTACGGCACAAGGAAAACATCAGTTTTCCTAGGCAATGGTATGGTAAAATGGGATGGTACAAGTCCGTGGAAGGCAAGACTTTACATTTAATAAATCCTTCGCATTTTTGAATGGTGTCCAGGTCGATGTGTTCCGTCAGTAACTGTGGATGCCCTTTACGAAAGTGACTATATTTGCACACGTAAGGATACAACGAACACACGTCCAAATATGTGATTTCTTCTCCTTTTTCCTCGTCTGCGTGGTACATCAATCAGGTGGTGTTCGTTTATCCTCCATTCAAACTATCTCGCGTGTTCAGAGAATCTATCAGCTTGTAGTTTTCCACGATGCATTTAAACTCCGGATATATTTTCAATCGGTGATCGTTGTTATGTTCACACATTTCAACCACTTGGTATCCTTGATGTTCTAACTTCAAGCGACGCTGACAAGTCGCCTCATACAAGTCGTTGGAAAAACTGCTTTTTTGTATCACGTTGATAAGCACCCGTAAAAGTCTTACATGAGCTTGGGATTTTCTAAGTCCCGAATACGTTCCAATGGTCTTTTCGCCTCCTCCATTTCAGGCATTTTGGATCCATTTTTCTTCCTTGTCGCAGAAGTATGTAACCAGCATAGGGATTTGACCAAGTATTGACACTTGACAAAGTTCGTCGTCTGAGGGCGGATGACAGCCAGGCTGTTTTCGGGCATGAATCGTCTGCGGTACACTAAGGAACACGCTTTAGCGATGGTGAATGAACAGTTCTTGAATTTTTTCATAGCAGCGTCGTAAAAATGTCCACGTCGGAACGATAATACTTTACTATTTCTTCCTGACAGTCGAAGGGGTCCGAAGCGTGAGTATGTTACCAAGCGTAGAAAACTTCTTGTTGTTTGGTGCGCATGTAGCCGGGATAGTAGTAGTGAGCATCAGACAGTTGGTTGCGTTCGGTATTGAAAAAGTGAGGAAAATAGCGTTTGTCCATTTCTTTCATTCAAAACGTTTAAGGCGTTCTGTTCAATGGCATGGCCAAGTAACTTATCAAATCCTTAAACTGCACTTGTCCCACTTGCATGGAAATGGTTTTGTCTCCTTTGAAGTGACCTTAGGACGTTCGGAGCTTTGTTTCGTATAGTATTTCAGAACAATTTATCCATCGTATTCCGATAAATTGTGAGCCATCACCGTGGCGTAGTGATGACAATTTCCACGTCTCGTCGATAGGGTCTAAGATCCATTAAGCGAAATCGGCCAGTGTGTTCAGTCCTCGAAAGATTTTTTTCTTCAAGTCCTCCAGGAATCTTGCTGCAATGACAACAAGTACTAGAGATAGGCTCTTGGAGGTACTTCTCGAAAGCTCGATGAGACTTGCAGAAATTAGAAATGTAAATGCCAGTCTCTTTCATGCATTCCAACTCAAACATGAAATTCCCTGTCTTCTTCTGTCATCTTCCTCCTCCTCCTCCTCCTGTTGGGTTTGGTATCTTTTAATGTAACATTCGTGATCCAAGCCCACGATTTGATGACAAATTTGACATCGTTTCTTTTCTGGGCATATGTGCGCCTTGGTAATGTTTGAACGTATGACCTGTCCACAAGTAGAACAACATATCAGGAGTTGACAAGCACTTTTCTGCTGTGAACTTTGCGTTTTGATATGTTATTGTTAACAGATGCGGCTGACAAAAGTGCGCTAACAAGTAGGGCAATGCACTCGTTCTTGTCCTTCGTCAAGGCAGGGTTGAGAGGCCAAACATCCCTTGCATTTTGATCCACATTGCTTGTGTTTCTCTCGATTGTTACAGCCAGAGTCACATTTCTCACAATAATAACCGTATCCCGAGAATCTAGTGATACTAGCAATAGCATCCAAATGTTCATTATGATGATATACGTGAATGTATTTTCCGTCTTTGAAATTGTTGCCTCATGCCACAGGATGTGTGTTTGGATACGCCAGCTTGCTGTAACAGGAGTTCTGCTTCTCGTTGTTTGCTTCGGTCCGATTGTCAAATAGTTTTCCAGGCTATTTCCATTCAAGCGTGATGTTCTTATCGGCATAAGTTCGTCCCACCACGATGGCTCGGAATAAACACATCTAGTCTTTAGAGTTTTTGATTTGGACTTTGCTGAGCTTAATGCTACGAAGCTCGTCTACCAGTAACACTTTTCTGCTGTTTCCGGTCCTTTTGGGAAGAGAAACATGGGTCATGTACGGTGTCGCTTTTCCAACAGTGACGTAAAACTTGTCGTTGGTTTGCCTCACATGTTGAACCTTGTTGATGAGTTTCAAAAGTATCAATTCTCGATCCCAACGGGGACATTACACTGTCGTGAAAAATGGAGTGTCAAATTTTATACACCATGGTTCCCTTAATATCAATGTATGGTCAGTCTTCTATTTGAAAACGATCAGTGTCTTCCCTCAAAGTATTCATTTCACTTTCAATCCGATCAGAAAGATGGAAGGGACAATACAGATGGAACTTATGATCAGAGCTTTGGCGGTGTCATACAAAGGTTTTGTTCATAAAAGCCGACGGACTACTCCCCCTCATTTCGAAATAAAGGTCAAGATAATTGCTATATCTGCCAGAAGAAAGGTCATTTAGCTACAGAATAACGTCAAAAAAGTAAGACAAGAGTGAAAAAATAAAACAAAAGTCAGGACACCTGTTATCATTGTCAAGAGAGAGGTCATTGGTCTTCAGACAGCCCTAAGAATCAACAAGAACATAAGGAAGAGAGGTGTTCCGAACAGGAATAAGTACTCTCCGAAAAGGAATAGGCCAGACACATGAAGAAGGAGAAAAAAGAGAAGAAAAGAAGAGAATACAGAAATAAAGAAGAGGAAAAACCTGTGACAGTTAATAAATTTAATGAGAGAGAGAGAGAGAGAGAGAGAGAGAGAGAGAGAGAGAGAGAGAGAGAGAGAGAGAGAGAGAGAGAGAGAGATCAAAGAAGAAGAAAAATTAACTTTTTAAAGTGATGCGTTGTGACATTGGATTGTAAATTTGTACCAGAGAATAGATCAGAAAGACCAAATTAAGTGTCTCTTGGTTTTGATTTTTAGTTTTAACTGCCTTATCCCTTTGGCATGGCCAATGCATACTTCTGGACCTGCTACTGTCGATGATTTGGTAGTCATCACTAGGGTTGGTATCTCATATATAGTAGGTATGTGGACCTATGACGTATATGCACATGGGCTGCGAGATTTAGTTAGTCATGTGACTAGCAATTAAAATGGTGCGAACGAGGTCAAAATTCAACAACGCTGTAGTTACGTCTCGTCTGACAACGGATTAAAGACAAAATCGGTGTTATGCATGTAATTTCTGAGAAGATAAATGATTTCCCTATCGATTTAATGTAATTATGGGTCAATGCAAGGTCATTTAAGTTTTCTAGGCCTTATAGTTGGCGAGTACCCTATGCCGACACCAAATAGTGTCGGCAAATTCCAAGTTTTTGTTAGGGAATAGACTCTGACCCTACACCCCAACATAAAAAACCAGATATCAAAAAATGCGGTGTCAAGGGTCAGAGGAAACTCGGACTACAGTTTATAGTGATGTCTACCACTGGGGCATCATGCCGCAGACACGTAGCATGATGACCCACCCAGCCACATTATTCTGACACCAGGCCGACCAGTCCTAACACTAATTTCTTAATGCTGATCGTCAAGCGAGGCAGCTGTTAGTACCATTTTTGTAAGTCTTTGGTATGACTCGACTGGAGATAGAACCCACGACCTCCCGCATCTGGGGCGGACGCGCTAACCACAAGGCCACCAGAGCGGTTCAAGCTGAGAAGGAGAATGAAGGCCATTGTTTTATTACTCGACACATCAAGGGTCAAGGTCAACAGAAGTGTTCATTTGTGTCATTCTTGATGAAAATTCAAGAAAGCCAAGATCGTGCAGCAATTGTCTGACACTAAAAGCTGATTCTGGGATACGATAATAATGTGAATTTATTAGTCTGTGTGTATGTAAAACAATATATTGTTTTTGCACGAAATGGCTCACTGACTCTTGAGATTGCTACATTGACAAGCCGAAAGTTGAAATAAAAAGAAACAAAACTAAACTATATTTTACATTACACAAGTTTTGAAGAAAGAAAAGAAAAGAAAAAAAAAGAATCGTATACGATAACAATTGATCATAGCCTCGCAGCTGTAATGCAGTCCTTGGAAGTGCTTAATACAATAGTTCATAATTACTTCAACACCAAATATACCCGAAAAGAGCAGCAATAAAATGAAACTGAAACAATCGCGATTTGTTGTTGCTGCTGCTGTTGTTGTTGTTACTACGTTTGGTTCCTTACGTTTATGTCATATTCAACTTTGTATCAATTGGTGGCAAACTATTTCAAAAACATAAAGATGTAATCTATGTTCTAATGATTTATTTATTGCACTTTTGAACAATTTACATACTTATAGTTCAGATTTTAGTATAAAAATAGTGAGGACATCTGTGGAAACATGCCTATTTTGTCCTCGTTCGTAATTTTTGTTTAGCGGCTTAGTATGCCAATAATACTTTTGACACAAGAATGTAAAGCTGTCATTTGGAAAATCACAATAATCTTTAAATTTGGCGCCATGTTATTGCATCTGATCAAATTATCGCACGACCGATGTCCTGGAAAATATTAATAACTTTAAATTTAGAGTTTCTGTTGTAAATCTAATAGTTCTCTATTTTTTCATTTTGCTATATCGATTAACGTATATGCTAGAAACGTTATAATGATCTCAAAAAGAACGTATTGTAACATAGGGAAATAAAAATCTTTAAAATCAATTTTAAAGCTGAGATTTCGAATACGGTATTATGAATCTCTTAAGTTGTTGTTATTATAGGGTTTAATAGGCTATACATAGGAATCAGTATAAATGGTGGAAGAAGAACCCGGGGAAAACCCCGGAAAGAACAACTGACCCACGAGAAGCTAACGGCAAGCTTTCCTCATAAGCACACATTGCCGAGCCTGAGACTCGAATCCATGCAGACAGAGATGAAATGGTAGTGATTGTAACGGTGAGTGCTTTAGACCACTTGGTGATTCGGGTGCCACCTTTAAGTAAATCCTACAACTGAGGCTTTATGCTATGGTCGTATAAAACTCCTTGAATACGTCCTAAAGCTGCGATTTAGAGTATGGTTTTAGAAACATTGCAAAGTAATCCCTAACACCGGTGCTTAGAATATGGCATTAATAATCTCTAGTTAACACAATAGCCTTTATTTGACTGCAGTCATGGAAAAGAGATAAAATCGAAAAAAAAATGTTTAGGTTTGAGCAAGAAGGATACGCTTAGGTAGAGATCGGTCCTCAATAATAAAGATTTATTCTTTAATAATGCAACTGACGCAAGTATTATTGTCACATTATTCAAACCACGAAAAAAATGTTAATTATATATTAAACTAAAATCATAAATAAATATGGTAAGGATATCAAGCACTAACACTATGCATTTATAGCAGATACACGTTGCTATATGTTTGAAAGACCCCCAAAACGAGAAGTAAAATGAAGCAGAGAAAAATATATAGGTGTTGGCGTTGAGAGTTTGGGTGGGTAAAGGAGTTTTGACTTTAGAGCAGGCGAGGCGATTGGTAGAGGTTTTAGTCTCCAAGACTAAAAGACAAGGATTATGCATGTAACACCTTATATGGAGAGATTGCTGAAACATAAATACAAGAAATGTTGTTTACCCCTCTTCAGTCGCGCCTAACAACTCTGCCCCTATTAGTTAATGGTATCGGACATCACCGAATACCAAATACGCAATACTTCATGATATTTCGCGTAATTATACAATTACATTTATAATAACGCACACAAAATAAAAGAATTGCATTTCTGTAAGATACGATTACCCCATATGGGTATGAAAAAAAAACAACAAAAAAAACCAAAAAAAAAACGATAGTCGCCAGTAAATTTAGAGTGATTATGTATTCACAAAAACTCGGCAACAATATCTCAGAACATTTATTAAAATAAAATAAAAGAAAAGAAAAGAAAAGAAAAGAAAAGAAAAGAAAAGAAAAGAAAAGAAAAGAAAAGAAAAGAAAAGAAACAAAATTTCAAGAGAATCAACTCTGCTAAGATATAATGTATGGACAATGCTATCAAAGTGATCTCCCTTAGGAAGGATATAATTTTTGAGGTATGAAAATCAAAGTTGCAGCTACGACTTTTGGCGGTAAAATATGCAGTAGGAAAAAAAAAGTAAGTTCCTGTCCTTGATCTGTTTACACTAAATTTCATTTTGAGTAAATTTATTATAAGAATTGCTTTCAGCATAATGCAAGACTATCGCTCATGGAATGTGTTAAATGTAAATCGATGACCTTGAAAATGTTGACATACAGTAGCCTCAATGGACTTTGGACATCATTAGCACCCTCACATAGGGGTTAAGAGGGGAGGGGATGGCACTCCCTCGCCTCCATTTCACCTCTAAACATATTGTGGGCCACATCTGTGAAACTTGACAGCTGGCTACAACATGTCTCCTCTCTCCTGAAAAAAACTCTGCAGAGGCCCCTGCTGGTCATAGATCAGAGAAGTTTATGTAATGATTTTCCGTCTGTCCTTCGTTAGTACATCTATATTATCACTACTCTCCCTTAACCAGTGGGAGAATTACAACGAAATTTTGCGGACACATTCATCACGGTCCTGGTGGTCCAGAAAGACGATGGCACTGGGTCTGACTTCCAATATGGCTGCAACGACGGCCATCTTAAAAATCTTGTTATTATAGTCCTTCAGAATGAGTGGTCATATAAACGTGGAACTGACAGGAAAACACTGATTTTTATTTCAAACTGTCCATTGAGACTAATTGAAAACAAATATGTCCTTGATGTTTTTGATGAAATTGACATTGAATTTTCACAAAAAAAACTTTTTATGATTTTTTCTTAGTCATAAATGAAGATGGTTTTTTGCTGACATCCAATGTGACCTCCACTGCATTTGCTTTGATTTTATTTGAAAACAAATATGTCCTTGATGTTTTGGATGATATTGACATTGGATTTTCACACAAAAACTTTTTATGAGGTTTTCTTAGATATATTTTTTTGTTACCAAATTTTATATGTTGGAGTTCCTCAAAAATATTAGTGATGTTGTCAATACTTTTCAGTTAAATAGAAGAACTGGACTTATTTTGGATTCCTGACATTCTTTCCTTACAATAGAGTATGAGTACCTTTGGAAACCATGTTGTGGGTAAAAGTCAAATGTTAAAAAGAAAAGGGTATTTTTTGGACAAAATTTCAACTTCTCTGTTTATAACGGGCATGTCTAACATTTATCATAATTATCAGGGTTGATGTCCTCCATTGGAGGACTGAGAGAATGATTGAGGTCTTTGGTTGAATGCGTGTAATATATATTTAGTTGGATATGTAGCTTCTGCTGTGTTGAAAGGGAAATGCGAGTTTAATAAGATGGAAGAGAAAATAATGATTAATATATTTTTGTATGCCTAGGTCCTGGACTTTCAATCTGCGAAAATTTAGGATCCTGACAGAAAACAGGGTGTCGAGGTGAGACATGAGTGAGTTCACTGGGAATTTAATTGTTGCACATATACATATTTATAAAAAAGTACTTTGGTAAGCCTTATTCACTTTTAAATAAAAAAAAATTCTTTATGTTTGTTCAATTTAAGACGGTTGTTATAGGAACTGCTGGTACATATATTAGGGAAATGTTCATCCATTGAATTCATAGTTTCAAAAGCTGAGTGTCTGGTTAGTGGAGTCCACAGGATGCAGTCTTAGAATGCTGGCTGTATAAGAACTCAGGATGCACTAGAAGCACTATGAGACTTCTGTTGATATTGAGAAATCATTCATAAATATTTATATAAATCACTGACTAGAATTACAGAATTATATAATTACATCTGTTGTCATGTTATCAGGCTTCCAGGCACTTGACACAGCACCTTAAAGTGCCTAATTTGTACACCACAATGTCTTTTTTTTTTCATTTACTTCAAGTATACAAGTATTTATACATTTGTCAAAGACATGTAAATGATGTCATTTATTTTGACTTCATATGACAGTTGCATGGAAAAAATGTTGATTGCAGATTTGCCAAAGTCAGGAACATGTATTTTATCTGAAGTATTTTAAGAAAATTAGACTGCCCATACCATTCAAGTGCAGTGTGACCCCACTTTAACAAGGTAGTTGTGAACCATAGAATCCAACCGTGTTATGAAGTGAACAGCATTATAAGCAACCAAGTTAGTTAGCTGAAGAAAATGATGCAGGTAAAGTACCAACAAATTTGTGGGGGGTGGGGGTGAGACAATAAAAGTGGGTGCAAAAGTGTGCTTTATTGGCACAGTTACCATTTTAAAGCAATGTATATTAAACGAGAAAAACAACTGGTGTGATAACAGATTGCATGTATAATATTTTATTTTATTTTATTCAGACAACCATGTGTTGGAAAATACACATGTATAGTTTACATATACATGTCTAATCTATAGCATGAATATAGTATCAACTCTGTACTAGCTTGTGAATCTCTTCACATGTATTGAATCAACAATACAAGTATTTCCATCAGAAATATCTGACATATTTAAAATATTCAATAATTTTGTCATGATCATTATGTGACTGAATTCAATGGGAAAAAAAGAACCATTACATAACAAATGATATAATAGTATGTCTCAA
Source organism: Potamilus streckersoni (assembly GCA_016746295.1). NCBI lineage: Eukaryota > Metazoa > Mollusca > Bivalvia > Unionida > Unionidae > Potamilus > Potamilus streckersoni. Next base: position 383,291 of record JAEAOA010001148.1, on the reverse strand, counting down.
GGTTAATTAACGTATCTGTATAAATTTCAGTCTGCTAAATTTTCTCATCCATGAATGGTATTGATTATTGTTGTTTGAAAAACAGTGATTTTCAGCTGCTTTCTGTTACACATTTGCTCTTGGCAAAGTCACTAATGTTTCTCAACTAAAGAATTAGAACATATTTGATATCTTTCATCTCCATCCATCTTAAATCACACTCTTTACTTTTGAATTCTTCTGTTGCTGATGGTGGATTATCCTCAGGTTTGGTGTCCTTGCTATCATCATCAAAAACATCACTATCATCAGCATCACACTTTCTGCATCTGAAACATGGTCTGCAACTGGGTAGTCATTATCAAAAGTGAGCCATTCATTAACACTGTCACATGACTGCATCAGCTTCCCAAATGCCTTTTCAGCCTCGAACACAACATTCTCAGAAAATCCATCAAATAAATAGTTCTCCTCATCACTGATATTGCCACTGTTATCCTGAGTATTCCTTTCCCAGCATTTCTCAATGCAGCTGGTCGTAATGGCATCCCAAGATTTGCTGCTTTAGTACATTACTTCTTTCAGTTTTAGACTTTGCAGTGACACTAGGACCAAGGTTTCATCGCAAACAATCTTTATCACAAGTTCTCTTCTAAAATTCATTTTAAAAACTAACATTATGCCCTGGTCCTGAATAATGGAAGTATTTTTGGGGAGAAAGCTGGCTTTTATTTTTTCATCATTACTAACCTGGAGGCTGTCTTTGGTTGGGTGTGTGGGGCAGTAGTCCTTCGGCTCCATTGTCAGATTTCGGAGGTGGAATCGAACTGCTGGTACTTAAATTTGCCCCATAATTTGATCATATTTGAATTGGCTATTGACTTTGATGATAAGCAATGTACTTAATTTACTTATAAATTCAGGCGAGAATGTTTTATCAACCACCTTATTGTTTTTTTGCTTAGTTATATATGCAGTTTAGAGAACATGTCAGCAATGATTTTATATCTAATGCATTAAAGATAAACACAAAGTTGACTTGATGGCTTCATTGCTCATGGATCAGTAATAATAAGATTAACACTATGAGCTGTCATTTTTCAACAATAAACAATGATCAAAGTTCTCAAAAGGCCTAGCCATTGATTCAGATACTCATATTTTTTGTTTATTTTGGCACAAAACTGTAAATTGCTAAATTTCAGAACTTTTTGAGCCATGCCACAATTTATATTCTATTTCATACATGATTTCCTCCCCAAAATGATAAAAAACTTTTGCAAAGAAATTTGTTCTGCATATGAGAATAATACATGTATATGATATTTCAGGAGCCACATCACAATCAACTTATATTCAGATTTATATGCGATCTCTTCTCCATAATATTATTAAACTTTTTACGTATTTTATTCATGTCCTTATAAGAATTTGCTTTATGAGAAAAATATCTGAATAAGGTATATGAAATTTCGGGAGCCATGCCATGACCATGTTGTATCCTAATTCGTGATATAATGGAATGTGTGTTGGTGGTGGTGGAAGTCACACTATTGTAATGAGCTGTAGATAGTCTGTCATTAGCTTGTGTCATCATGTCATTGGACCATTAAGTTATCCATTAAGTTATAAAGATTAGTCTCATCATGTCAATAGACCATTAATTTATAAACATGCAATTCAACATGTCAGTGGACCATTATGTTATAAACACTTATATCATCATGTCATTGCACTATTAAGTTACAAACACTAGTCTCATCATGTCATTGGACCATTAAGTTATCCATTAAGTTATAAACTTTAGTCTCATCATGTCATTGGCCCATTAAGTTATCCATTAAGTTATAAACTCTAGTGTTGTCATGTCATTGGACCATTAAGTTGTAAACTCAAGTGTCATCATAAACATTAGTCTCCTCATGTCAATGGACCATTAATTTATAAACATGCAATTCAACATGTCAGAGGACCATTAAGTTACAAACACTTATGTTATCATGTCAGTGGACCATTAAGTTATCCAAAAAGTTATAAAGATTAGTCTTATCATGTCAATAGACCATTAATTTATAAACATGCAATTCAACAATAAGTGGACCATTAAGTTATAAACATTTATATCATGTCAGTGCACTATTAAGTTACAAACACTAGTCTCATCATGTCATTGGACCATTAAGTTATCCATTAAGTTATAAACTTTAGTCTCATCATGTCATTGGCCCATTAAGTTATAAACTCTAGTGTTGTCATGTCATTGGACCATTAAGTTATCCATTAAGTTATAAACTCTAGTGTCATCATGTCAGTGGACCATTAATTTATAGACATGCAATTCAACATGTCAGAGGACCATTAAGTTACAAACACTTATGTTATCATGTCAGTGGACCATTAAGATATAAACACTTATATCATCATGTGAAAGGACCATTAAGTTATATACACTTATGTCATGTACAAGGACCATTAATTTATAAACACTTATGCAATATCAGAGGACCATTGAGTTATAAACACTTTTGTCATCATGTCATAGGAGTTGAGTTATAGATACTGGTCAGAATAAAGCCAGTATATCTGCTAATTAGAATTATTAAAACTGCTTTTTATATTTTTTTTTATTGCATAATATTGTCAATATCCCACTCATTAGACATGAGGCTAAGCATTCTTGTGTCAGAATAAATGTTTGCATGCTGGTTTTTTCATGTATATATTGTCTATTACTAATTAACATCAAAAGATAATCAGATGTTTGAAGATTTAAAATATGGGAATCTTGGATATACTGTATGCTTGGTCAAAAGTCGTATTTAACATCCGTTTCTAAACTTTTTCTTTTATTTTTGCCATCTTTAAAAAATGGCAGCCATTGATCTTTTTATATTATAAGTGCATTCATGAATATTCAGAACGTGGATTGATGAATTTGTTGTGTGTACAGAAACTAACAGATGCCAAGATACAGTTCCAGATAATTTCAGAGGGTTTTTAAATATTGCAGCAAAGAAACATATAAGTGTCAAAAATCTGATTGCATAAATTATTTTGTTTTTTGTTGCCAATACACCATGTGTGTTTGTGAGGTATACTCATTGTTTTTATCAGGTTATGGTATGTTACAAAATGAAACATACCTGCAGTAGAGGTGAAACATGTACTTGGATTGTTTTTTTTTATCTGTATGTCATTTAAAATTAAATTAATGTACAGAATAAAAGAATTTGTCCAAAATATTGATGTAATATCTGCCATAAACAGCAAATCTCTTGAGTATAATTTTACATGATATACAATGATAATTATATTTAACATGGTAACATGAGTATAATTATATTTTACATGTTATATTGTTACGTTGATTTACTATATATATATATATATATATATATATATATATATATATACGTTTATAGGATGAGTCCAACTGAAAACTACACTGACCTAAATAAGCTGGTACAGTATGCAACTGCAGAACAAGGTTTGTGTGTTTTGCAGTTGGACTCTAAAGTGAGTATATATGGTACTGTATATGAACCATGAATGTACACAGTAAACTTTAACATTTAGAACCATTGATGGAGATAATTGGTATTGTGCCCCATACATGACCATTGCATACTGTACCTGGACTAGAATTCCTACCTAATTGCCTTTGTCCATTGTCAGTGGAACACATTATTGTAACTATTTTGTGATCTGAGTTTCTTTATGACCTTAGAAAGTTCCAGAAATAAAATTTTCCAGTAAGATGACAGAAAATGATAATTTCTACCTAGGACAAATGAAGGGGCATATAAAGTTGTTTACTTATTTTTAGGATTACTCATTTCTATCTTAACATTCAAAGTGGAATCGGTTTTAGTTGTGTTCACTTTTTAGTTTCAGTGGAGTTATGTATTTAAATTATTCAATGGAATTACAAAGTGTTAATTAATACTTGGAATAAATTTATTAGTGTAGAATTATATTGAATTCAATTTTGGAAATTTTGGATTATATTACATGTATTGTGATACATTGAAAGACTAATAACACATGACCACATTTCAGGTCTTTAGGATATTTAACTACATGCATATCACATTTAATATTGTAATTTATTTAGCACACCACTGGAACTCATTTTCAATTTTATGCATTTGGATCTGTGATTGAACTTCTAGAACTATTTAGGATTTATTTAATTCACAATACTATTAATTTCTTATTAAATTTTCACTTTGTATTATATGTAAATAAATTACTTGTTGAATTTTACAAAACTTGTTAACCACTCCGGTGGCCTAGTGATTAGAGTGTCCGCCCCGGATGCGGGAGGTCATGGGTTCAAACCCTAGCTGAGTCATACCAAAGACTTAAAAAATGGTACTAACAGCTGCCTCGCTTGGCACTCAGCATTAAGAGGTAAGTGTTAGGACAGGTTGGCCTGGTGTCAGGATGATGTGACAGGGTGGGACATCATACTAAATGTCTGCAGCATGATGCCCCAGTGCCAAACATCTCTATAGACTGTCACACTGCAGACATCATAGCGATAGCGATATGATGGAAAAATTGTTAAAGCTGTTAAAAATCTAAATCACACACACAAAACTTGTTGATTTTTGCTCATTTCTGTTGCTTAGCTGAAGACCATAGAGTCATAAGAATATACAGGGTTGTATTTAATAGTGTAATAATAGCAGTAACTACAAAAAACTAGAATATTTCTTTTTTTCTCTCTCTGATGGAAATAAGATATCACAGTCAGTACTGGATTTAGGCATAAGCCAAACAAGCTACAGTGGGTAAGTGAGAAAGTCTGCCAGTAGCTTCTCATGGGTTGGTGGTTCTTTCCTGGGTTTTCCAGGGTTATTCCTTCACCATTAATACTGACTGCCATGTATAGCCTATCTTGTGCTGAAAAATGGCATTAAACCCTACAACATTTGTCTAAATCCAACACTGAGCCCAGTACATATTATTGTGAGTTGTTATTGGCACTGTATATTTATGATATCTGTGAGGTGAGTATGCCATTGCTCTTACTGTAATTTCATTTGTATTTATATTTATTTTCCTCTACAAGTTTATGACGGTAAACATCTATACAGACATAGGTGTCATACAGGTAAAATAGGTTGTCATTTATTTACCTTGTATAATACATAATAGTGTATGTTGTATGAATTGTTTACAAATAAGGTGAGTATGTAATAAACTGTAGATTATGTATGGACCTCAGAAACCTGGAATCATGCTGATTCTAGCTGTACTTATGGATAGAGGAGGAAGCCAAATGTTTCCTCTCTCTCATCCTCATCAGGTATGTCACTGAGAAGCTTACCTGTTAAGTTCAGATCATTCCAGGATCCAAACGCTTATGGCACCATCTTCGTCTACAGCAAGTGAGGGTCCTCCATGTGGAACTTAACATTTGAAGGATCAATCCCTCCACACAGAAGGAAGATGTCAAACTCTATTTATGTTCAGGATAACATGTTCCCTCCCAATAGGGAGGTGTACACTGCTCACTGTGTGCTACGAGTAGTGTGTTGCTCCTACTGTGTAGGGAGATAGAGTACTGTACTCCAGTTAGACAGGTAGAATACCACACAAGTATAAGGGAGGTGAAGCACCACACAGATGTGGGTCTTCCTTCAAATAAGGGGTTGAGCACTGCATAAGCATGTGGATGTCCTATTAGGGAGGCACCACATAATGAGTCAAGGGAATCATGTTGTCACATAGGAGGTTGTGTATTGCAGCCAACATTTTAAGATTGGTATCTTGTGCCTCTCAGCACAGCACCCTTTGAGTAATGCACAGTTGAGGATAATGTATTCTCAGATTATTACTATGTGACTACATGGTATGGGGATAGGATACATATGGTGTACCCCCTCTACCATCCTATCCTGTATATGATTGGGAATCTGCCTACTGGTGTCAGACTAGGGAAGGGGAACAGGTCAGTTTCCCCCCTTTTCTTTTTATCCCAACTATTTCTTATGGGATAATAATAGGCCCTTCACCAGTATCATTGGTCTTGTATGGCCTTGTGGAAAGCAGGAACTTACCATTATAGTAGAGTTAGTGATGTGGCTTGTGACACACCATCACCTCTTTGCCATGTCATATCAGATTGTTAGACTAGAATGTCACATCGTCTGGGGCAGGAAGAAAATCCCATCTACTTCCTTCTGACTACTCTCTGTTGATGCCCTCTCTGATATCTGGCCAATCCTTAGTTCAGAGTATACTAGATGGAGGTGTTGACTCCAGTGAGTTTAAGGTAGAAACAGTGCCATTGACACCTCCTACCAGACACATGCCTTTCAGTTGGATGATGAACAATTGAAGCCTGGTCCTTCGATAAGGCAGTAATGATGTCTACCTCCTCTTTCACCACAACTTGTACCCAAAACTATCAATCACACAATTCTGGAAAATACTCTCCTTTTTGAAAAAAAAAACCAGTGTTACAAACTCAGCTAGACCTATTAGTTTTTTTTATTCATTTCTCCACATCTGTGGAAATTTCTCCAATTTGTGGGTGGCCAAAATGTTGTGATGTTGCTTAGAATGCTTCAAAAGGTCTTGCTTAACCCTAGTAAAGACCTTTTAAGGGCCACTTCATTAGAAGTTGAGACCTTTTTGCTGGATTCAGTGGCTACCAAGGACTTACTGACTTCAACATTAGTCCTTGACTATTTACCCTTTCTATCAAATTCAGCTACACAGTAGTGATGGCTAATGTATTACTGCTGTTAGTGTGGGAGATGTAAAAACAATTTTAATGATACAGTACTTACCCATCACTAATTTTGAATGCCTTTCTCCCACCCTGCTCAGATCTCCTGGTGGAAACATCTGTGAAAAAGATAATGGTTCTACACATTACCTTAGCATAGTGGCATTGTTGTACTAACAGTTTCAATACAGATACAGACAAAAAACCCTAGAAAGTATTACATAATTCAAATTAATTTCAAGTCCCCTAAAAGATACATTTCAGTATTTGAATTGACTGGCTTCATTGAGATCAGTGAATGATAATCCACTTGTACATGGGTTAATTTGACTTAGTATAACAGGTTGTTTAAAACACTGCTAACTAATTATATTGGTATTGTTTTGTTTTGAAGTGTTTTGATTGGTTGATAATAAGATCCCTTAGCCCTATATATGAAGTCAAACAGTAATTTGAACTTGTGCACATACAATAGCTGTAAATGACCAGTTATAATAGATGGGGTATATCACAGAATGGTAATCAATAAATAGCTTTTTGATAGATTCAAGGGTTCATTTCCCTAGAATGGGCCAGATTACAGTATATAAAGTAATTAAATCATGAAAATTAGCACTTGCCCAACTCTTACATTTTTAGAATGCTACTTCTACCCATCACTAGCCAGGATTTTGTTGATGTGCCATTTGCATACATATTTAATTTTTTATTAATACTAGATGTCTTTTATAGTGTGGTACAAAAAAAATGCTGCAACTTTTTGGAGTTATACACACATGCATGTGTGTAATATTTAACAGTGGATGCAGGAGGTCATAGGTTCGATCCCCAGCTGAGTTGTACCAAAGACTTACAAAAATGGTACTAACAGCTGCCCCGTTTGATGCTCAGCATTAAGAGGTTAGTGTAAGGACTGGTCAGCCTGGTGTCAGGATAATGTGACCGGGTGGGACATCATGCTATATGTCTGAGGCATAATGCCCCGGTGCTAGACATCACTATAAATTGCCACACAGCAGACATTGAAGCAATATGAATAAAAAATTATTAAAGCTACATTAAATTCCAAACCAAACATTGAAGTTTCTTTAATCTTTCTCACATGAACTCCTGCACAGCTGGGTCCAAAAACTAGAATAACACAAAACTAGACCAAAACTTAAGATTCTATGGTATGTTAGAAAAATTAAGAAACTGAAAGTATGGACATTAACATTATTGAAGGGGGTGGGTGATTTATTAATTAGGTGGTTGAATGCTTGTTCTGTAATTGTGTTTGAAATAATTTTCAGTAGGTAGCTTTTCTTAATAAAGTTGTTCACTTTTCTGCATAAATTAAAATTGAAATATTGTTAGAATCTTTACTCCAGGATATTTTAATATACCCGTACATTAACATGTCTACCAGTGGTAACATTGTCTATTTATGTAACTGCCTTTTGATTGTGAATTTTGGATACATGCTAGTGTTATTGTTGATAAAAAAAAACACTAGATTTGTTGTTACAATATAGTCTTATGATTTCTATTTTTAAAATATTGTTTATTTGATAAAATATTTTTGTTTTGACTCAAAATGTTATGAATAAAACAACTTTTAAAACTAGAAATCTTAAATTCTGACATTTTTGTTTCTTATTCCAAGTAATTAAAAAAATTATTCTCATCTTTGAGTAAACCTATGATTGTCATTTCAGGTATTTTAAACTCATTACACACTTATGATCTTCTTTTTCCATTATAAACCTTATCAATTTAAATGAAGCTTTTTCTACATTATATATATATATATATATATATATATATATATATATATATATATATATATATATATATATTGTTTTTGTTGGTTTTAAATTTTTTACAAATTATATTTATTTTATTCCATTGCCTGTTTTTGTAATGATAATTTTGTCTATTGGATTGATTTTTTTTTTTTTTAGAAATACAATTCTGTTTGACCTGATAAACAACCAGTAGTTGAAACATTGTATCTTTTGCTGACTTAGATTCAGAACCAGTGTCAGTTTTGGAGTAAACAATTTTTTTATATTATTCATTTCTAGAATGAGGATCATTGATTTTAGCTTCAGCTATACTAGACTAGGTGATTTTAGGCATGTAATGTTTTTACATTGTACTGGGTAAATGATCACATGACTCTCATCCAGGAATCTTAATTTTGCATCTTAATTTCCAATTGTCTTCTTGAGAAGAACTAGCCAGTAGGGCTAAAAAATTTCAACATTTAAAGGTGTTTTGTTGTGACCAGTTTGAGTAGAACTTTTATTTTTTGGAATCAATGATTCTTTTCCCTGGAGAAATATATACAAGTGCTTCCTTTCAGAAATTCTTGGACGAAGACATTTTTTGAAATTATTCAGATTTCAAAAACTGGAATATTATTGTTTGTAATTGAACAAGGAACTGTTAACATAGCAACACTTTAAAGGTTACCAAAGACATTGCCTTCCGTTTTGGAATTTCAATTGGGAGTTTTTATTGATATGACTTATATTTTTTAATTTTTACATTAATTTTGGAATATATATATATATATATATATATATATATATATATATATATATATATATATATATATATATATATATATATGCCTTTGACGTGGTTTCCTTGGTAGCCTTGATCATATTTCTATATGATTGGATAAAGCACTGATTAATAGTTTATACTTGAATGATGTTGCTAATATACAGCAGTGATTTAATTGATTCTCTACAATTCACTTGTATGAATATAAAAATGTAATAACAATTTACAGAGTGATATTTACTGGTGCACATTGTCATTGACTGCTCGGGTGGCCTAGTAGAGTGTGTGCCTCAGATGCAGGAGGTTGAGGGTTTGAACACCGTCCTAGTCATAAGAAAGACTGATAAAAATGGTTCAAACAGCAGGCATTCAGCATTTAGAGGCCTGGTTGGCCAGGAGTCAGGACAATGTGACTGGGTGGGACATCATGCTACATGTCTGCAGTATGATGCCTCAGTGCTAGACATCACTATAAATTGCCACACTACAGACATTTTAGTGATACGACTGAAAAATTCTTAAATGTAAGTTAAAAATACAAATCATACACAAATACACACATATTGTTATAATAAACATAAAAGAATTATACATTGAAATTTGTCCTAGAGGATATCATATAAAACACGTGTTCATTAAGTACACCATAGAAGAAACTTTCTCTTCATTATACATGTATATTGAATCCTAAATTGAGAAAATCTATAAAGAACTTACAGTCCTCTTGGCATGAGCGTTATAGATGGGTTGAGCTGAATTTTAAAATCAGAAAGACAAGTTGAAAATTATGTTCTAAAGAACAGTAATGTAAAGAATGAGGAATGAGAAACATAATCTTTAATTACAATGTCATAAAATATGTATTTTAGGTGTTATTATGCATTTTTTATCTGTTTAAGATTGAACATAGTTGGATTCAGCATCCCATTTCATACCCTTATTATTTTTAATTTATTTTAGAAACATAATCACTAAAGCTTTATTGATTTCAGATTATACAGACCTGTTCTTCAGCTGGAAGTATACAAGATTTTAAGGTAAAATTATTCTTCCTGCTGTTATTCACCAGTTCTTTGATAATACTTGATTCCAGATTGATGAGAAATTTATTTAAGTTCTTAGAAAATATCTGGACTCAGTTTGGCATAAGCAGTATAATGTACAGTTTGGCATAAGCAGTATAGGATATAATGTACAGTTTGGCATAAGCAATATAGGATGTAATGTACAGTTTGGCATAAGCAATATAGGATGTAATGTACAGTTTGGCATGAACAATATAGCATGTAATGTACAGTTTGGCATAAGCAATATAGGATGTAATGTACAGTTTGGCATAAGCAGTACAGGATGTAATGTACAGTTTGGCATAAGCAGTATAGAATGTAATGCACAGTTTGGCATAAGCAATATAGGATGTAATGTACAGTTTGGCATGAACAATATAGCATGTAATGTACAGTTTGGCATAAGCAATATAGGATGTAATGTACAGTTTGGCATAAGCAGTATAGAATGTAATGCACAGTTTGGCATAAGCAATATAGGATGTAATGCACAGTTTGGCATAAGAAGTATAGAATGTAATGCACAGTTAGGCATAATAAGTATAGAATGTAATTCACAGTTTGGCATAAGCAGTATAGAATGTAATGCACAGTTTGGCATAAGAAGTATAGAATGTAATGCACAGTTTGGCATAAGCAGTATAGAATGTATAAGCAGTATCAAAGGATGTAATGTACAGAAGGACAGATGGACATTACTAAAATATCCCTGCTGTTTTTTTTCTGAAACGCATCATGTGTTGCCTGTATTTGTCAGAAAACCATAAGTCATCAATCCTGATAGTTTTCCTATCTTTCCATACAAGTATAGACACATAAACTGTATGTCAGAGATGACATGTTTCACAACTGGTTGTAAATTATTCATTGCACCTTAAGAGCAGGATCATGAATATCCCATGGCTTTTGTCCTATGTCCCCCAAAACTTGACACTCTGTACCCCCCCCTTCTCCCACCGGTTTGCTCTTTGTCTGGAATAAGATAAAAGAATACATCAACTTTTTCTTTTGTGGATGTCCATCCATGTCTTTGCTTGCTATCAATGTCCAAATAAATTTGCTGAAACTAATAAATACTGTTAGATGGTAATGAATAATCCATGTTATAATGGTGTGTCTGGTAATGAAAATAGTTAGGTTTGTGCTGGTCAGCTGAGATGGAATGTAAAGTGTTTGATGGACACTAGTTTGTGTATTTTTGAGATTTACAGTCACATGACAGCAAGGCTGAATTTATGACAAAAGAGACTGAATTTACACTAATACACAATTCATTATTTAATGAATGATTTATTAATTTGGAAAGTCCTAATTTAGAATATGGATATTTAGTATAGTAAATGCTGGTTAATAATTTGTGAACACTAAAGTTAAAGTAGAGCAAGAACTGAAACTGGACATTTTCTATGATACAGCTGATATCAGGTCAACCAGATATTCAAACATCAGAGCAGTTTTAAGAATTTTGGGGGACCTAGGCACAAACTCGAACCTTAAAAGTAACCAGAGTTGCGCCTCAATCTCTCAGTCTCAGATATAGAGAATTGCATTGCATTTCCATGTACATATGTTTAATTTTGTTAAATTTATTAATTGGTATTAAACTGATAATAGTACAGGGTACATAACAATGTTAAGGTGGCAAATTTGTCAAAGGAAATAAGATTATTTCTAAGAATAGAATAGTAGTGTAATAGATTATAACTCATTAGCTTTTGGCCTTATCACAAGGTCTTCATCAGAAGAATGACTTCTGGAGTGGAGTAACATGATAACTAAATTTTGACCATGTGGTCAATCCTTCCATGCAGTGGCAGAACTTCCATTTCACATTGAGCACTTTTTATATTGAAAGAGTTGGTATTTTTGTACTGAGATTGAGTGGATTGTTTGTGGATCACATGAGCTCCATGCTTTCAGAAGATACGTTTTGTGTAATCTTTTGGAGAGACCACCAACATATGGTAAAAGGACAGTTACACATTTTTCTCCTTTCTCCTTCAGATGTTCCTCCCATCTCCACTCTTTTTCCTGAAACACCAATCTTTTTACAGTTGGCTCTTAATATGATTATCTCTAGTCTTCCTCAACACTAACAATGCTGTTCACAACAGAGTTCTCGCCACTAATCTCTTATATTCCAGATGGTGGTTGGAGTTCAAGTTCAGATACTGATCTTTGTTGGTAGGTTTGCAGTAAATGGTAACTTTTGTTATCCCATGATTGAAAATGTGAACACAAACATAAAAATGGCAGCAACTTCCCATGACTTCTGTCAGGTTACCTGTTTTGCAGATCTACAGTTTATACATATAGCCTGCTAGACCAACAACAGATATCAATTTAGCTGATGGCTAGTGGGTTTTGAGGAGGGTCTGTTAATACTTACAGCCACAAGCTCATGTGGCCAGTTAAATTTTCTTAACTTATTATTAAAACTTTTAAATCATGAAATTTCAGCTGGTAGTTTTTTCTCCAATGCCTGGACATTGACTTATTTCATTAGATATTTGAATGTAATATTGTCACATTTTACATACTTTGGTTTTAATGTGGTGTTTTACACTAAAGTATGAATGGCATTGTAAATAGGCCAGTGTACCAGTCTGACCAACACCAAATTTTGATAATGTGTGTAGATACAGGAAGAAATTGGCAGCCACCTTCAATCACTAATCTCAATTATGATTTCTGTTACATTATATTCCACTGCAAGAAATTAAACCCAAAGGCAACTAGAAATGTTTAACAATAAAGGTTAAAACAAGAAAGGAAGTAGCATGCTTATTTGCCAGAATGGGAGCACAAGTTTTTTTAATCAGTGCTTATTGAGGTATTGAGGTAGGTATGACTTGAAAATTACAGTATATATATGAAAAAAAAGAATTTTTGTTACAGGATTAAAATTATCTTTTATCATCAAAAGTCAGAAAGCAGTCAAATCAGCATCAAGAAGCACAATGCTTCTGTGTAGAATCCCAGCAAAACTGAGGCCACCTCTGCACCTAGAGTCTTGAATCTGAGAATATATTACCGTATATTCTCCAGTTAACACCTCTGCCAGTGCTACATTTTCGGGGGTGGGGTGGGGCAATTATTCTATCAAAATAATGAAAGCTAAAGTTGTAGTTTTGATGTACTTTTATGTTGACAACATGTACTTATGGGAGTGTTTCTGCTACTGAATTTGGTCATTGTAAATATCAGCACAGTTAAAATGATCAATCTATCAATACATTTTCACACTCAGCAGCTGGTTGAAGTTGGACTGGTATTAGTCTTTCAGCTAGCTGCCCAGCTGTTGCAATATGTTTAACACTACATGTATGCCTGTGACTTTTGTAATTTACACATTATAAAAAATTGTGTTCAGATGAGAATGCTGCATTATTTAGTTGTTATTTTCATGGATCCTAATCAGTATTGCAAAGCACAGGTAATCTTTTAAAGATGCTGTTTTTAAAGAAGGGGGACAGGGTGTTAATGATAATGAGGGCTTTAATTAGGAAATATAAGGTAAGTCTGGTGTACATATATAAATTTTTAGAAAAAATACTTATATAAGTATTTTTGTAAAATTAAATGATACTTTCCAAGTTGAAGTTTGATAATTTCATTGAACCTGTAGCACCCTTAGGAATCACATGAATGTTGCATAGGTCATGTGACTGGTCAATCATTAGAGTGGTCACAGGATACAAGATGAGAAACAGGTGTGGGTTGGCGTGTGATCCCTAAAGATACATAGAAACTCATGAGAATTTATTATGCAGATTCTCTTGAACAAGGTCAAATGCTTCAATAAATTGAATAGCAATGGGATGGAGCTGATTCTAAGATTTTCACTGAATGGCAGATGTGATAGGTTTAATTTTGCATTATTGAAAACAGCCATGTTTGATGACACAGGCACATGACAAGCAATACATTTTTGGCTCTTCAAATTCCAACCCAATAAAGAAACTGCAGCAAGTTTACTTCATTTGTTCACTAGTGTTGCTGAGCTATCAGCTTTGCTGAAGGGGGATTCATTGTCCTCATCAACTTTGGAAATGCCGCTTGTGTGAGTGCAATTTTGGTGATGTTACAGCGAACATGGGCATTGAAGAGAGGTGACATTGCTAGATCAGCTTCTTTATGTTACAACTGTTCATTTGCTGTCGTTGTTGGGCTTAACGCCATTTTTCAGTACACGATAGTCTATTCATGGCGGCCAGTATTAATGGTGGAGGAAGAAACCGGGAAATCACCGGAAAGAACCACCGACCCACGAGAAGCTCTGGCAAGCTTTCTCACATATCCACATTCAATGAATCCTAGACTCAAACCCACGCAGACAGAGGTGAGATGGCAGTGATCCATAATGGACAGCACTTTAGACCACTGGGGTACTCGGGGGCCCCTTTTCATCTGCTTTGCACTGACTATTGATTGGTCTGCATGCAACCATCTTTCTGTTGCTTGACTCTTGCTTGCCATCACTTGATGCAAAGAAGTTGAACCTCAGCTCAGCAGCTATCTAAATGACTGTTCTGTGGCCCCATGAGCTCCAACAGTATGTTCAAGTTCAGGTTCAGATTCACCAACATTAGACATGGTCATGGTTGGTTTTCTTCAAGAACAAAACCCTTTATCCATTTGTAACTATTCACAGTTGACACAAATTTCTTGCAAAATCCACATACAGCTGGAAGCTGGTTTTTCATTTTCATGCAATCGGTACATCTGCTTTTACAGTTACAGCCCAGACCAGTGCACTTAAAATTTATATAGGAAGGAATCACAGCACAATCAGTCAAATATCACAATCAGTCAAATATAAAGACAACATTTAGCAAAACAAATCTAATGATTTTTAACATAAATGTTAAAATGCAAGGAAAGCACTGAAAACAAGAAAAAGTTACAAAAATTTGTTAGTAGCTAAAAACATGAGCTATCATTCTGGACTTGTGTACTGACCAGTCACATGATCTAACATTACACTGTCATCTTTTGGAGTCCCTTTGAGTCAGGCTAGGTCAATGAAATAAAAGTGACATTAATTACTTGTTCACATATATTTTCATAATACTACAGTTTAATATTTTATTGAAATTATTGGTATATTATTGGGAGGGCCAGTTTACTTCCCTGTGACTTGGCCCTGGTGACCAGTGAAAAAATTTGTGCCCAGTCAACCACTGCAGCAGGTTGTTCTTAATTTCTTGTATAATTTGTCTGACATGACTGGTGGAAGCCACAATAATGTCATAAATGAAAAAGATACTTAGAACAACTCATTGGCTAGCTAGTATTGTGGCTAAGAAACACTGCATATCACAAGGGTCATATCAAGGTTCAATTTACTCAAAAGGTTCCTTAAAAGTTGACATGTTTATAAATGATACAATGAATATTCAAATACCAAGTTATGTTGAATTATTTGCCAAAAAAAATTCTTATTGGGGTATTTGTTTCAGCACTAATGGTTATGCATACAGAATGAATGCATTCTGGGACATGTGCATAAAAGCTCATGTGGCATCTGACACTCAGATTTGTGCTGAAAGTCATCATTGGTAGAGTTGGTAGTGACTAGATGAATGAATAAGACCCACTTTGGCCACTTGTTAAATTTATTCAACATGCCTAATTTGTTTACTTATTTCATGGTTGTTGATGTTGAATTGTTTGAAAACCATTTTACATGCCTTTTTCCAGGTGTGATTATTGTTTTCTCTATAGATTCTCTTCAGTACCTACCTGTTCGTAATTAAATAACCTTATCAGGGTAATACAGGTAAATACCATGAGCTGATTCTGTTAAACTGCCAATTCCGAGTAGGTGAAGTGCTGGATTGAGCTGGGCTGGAATCTTTTTTGTTATATTGATTATTTATTTAGTGTAATATGCCTAAGTGATCAAGGAATATATGGTTACCTTGGTAACACAATTGTTTGGAATTGACAGCACCTTGGTTTTCAGGTTATATGTTGAATATTTGATGGTGTAGTCATGAAATTTAGCACACGCCCCTGCTGTCTCAGGTAAAGACATCTTTGTACACAGTATCAAAGAGTCAGTATGTTGATGTGTGTCAAGACAACTTGTTATCTTTGTACACTGTATAGAGGATTCATAATTTGGTCCCTTTTAGACTGATTGTGCTGCCTTGTTAATAATAATGGATACATCTTTAAAATGGAATGAGTAAGAGTGACAAGTTCAGGTAAGAGTTTTTGACTTTAAGTTACTATCTAACCCCCTTAACTATTTTTATTTCCAAGATAAAGTGGGTTGTTTTCAATATGAAGTTGGTTCAGTAAGTTTTCTTGTGTTGACAAGTCTATGGAAGCTTATACTTTTCTACAACAAAACAGCAACAACAGCTAGAAGATGAATAATAATAATAATAATAATGATGATGATGATGATGATGATGATAATGATGATGATGATGATGATGATGATGATGATGATGATAATAATGATGATGATGATAATAATAATATGCATCAAATAACTTAAATTCAATATTAAATAATCTTGTTATGATCATATGAACAAACAAAATCTTCCCCTTAATTTAGAATTTAAAATTGTGAAATTATGGAGTCAAGTGGCATTTAATTCAACATAACAAAATTCTTCTCTGATCACATATTTTTCATGACAGCCTTTTTTATGACTATATATAGAGGGGATATATGTATTTTGAGTAAAATATACAGAAATCTTTCACAAGTGAATGGAAAACAATTTCCAAGTTATGCCCAGACCTTTTTTGAAACAAAAAGTTTAAAGATGAGTATACAAGGGCCATAACCCTTTTAGAATAATGTGGGTATTTAGGGGTCATAATTCATTCAAGTTCTCATCCATATAGAGCTATATGCCACATTTCATTCAAATACAACAGAGCTTAATAAGGTACACTGCAAAAAATAGAGGAAATGATAATCAGGGGGATTAACTTCTGTAAATGATATCATGGAACACTGGTAAATGAAGTCATTCAATGTCTCAATAATACTTTGATGACTCTGGTCATAAAGTTACTAACTGAAAGAAGCAAAATTGAGAAGTTTTGTAAAACTTAACATATAATTTAATTATCAAAGTTATAAAATTAAATTTAAGATGAACTTGCAGCATTATGTTTTAAATCCAAAAACAAAAGGTTCCACACACATCCAAAAGAATCTAAAAGTTGCAAATAAACTTCAGATCTTCAAATGTACTGGTCTGCCAACAGTCCTGATTTATCGATCACAATGGCATCATCCAGCTCTCCAATGAATAAATTCACAATAGTTCTAGAATTACATTTTGGTTCAATGAGCACTCTGCAATTTTCAATGAATAATCTAAATAAATTGTTCCTCTCAAATTATATCTAAACACAGCACTAAACACATCTTCTGACTGATGTTTGAAAAAAGAACATTTGAAATAAGAATGAATAGGTCAACAAAGAGAATTCATTAAAAAGACCCTATTCTTAAGACCCTTGCATATAATTAAACACTGAAAGGTTAATTAAATCATCTCTATTTTATGCAGTATTTATCTGTATGGACATATGCAGTCAAATTTCAAATTTGAATATTTTGTGATTATTATTGCCAGTCATTTGTGAATTTATGTACTTGCAAACAGGTTAGAAGTTTAATTATATATTTCTTCATTAGATACTGAAATTATATTGCCAATTTAGTGATGATACCAGGTCTGAAAAGCAGAGCGAAAATGCCCTGTCCAAAGTTACAAAGAGAAATCAACATGAATATATTTACAAAATTCTATACAGATGAACGAAAGAATAATTCATTACCACAAATATTAATCAAAACTGCCAGATCTGCAGAAAACCAATATGAAAACTTTTCAAAATTAATATGGACAAATTTTTATAGCTAGTTTTTACTGCAAATGTTGATGCTGAACATTGCAAATACAGTATGTCCATTTGATTTAGCACCAAACTAGTCAATATTAAGAAGTCTGTCAGATACAGCTGCTATGGTATGTTTCTAATTACCCCACCCAAACAGTGTTTGCACACAAATAGCCATTATTTTTGAAACAGTTCAGGCATTATATGTACAAGCAAAATTTGTAAAACATCATTCTCACAAAAATGTTAAAATTTAGTAACTTCCTTCTATCAGTGTATTAGTGTAGTTCTTAAATGCAGTTTTCTTAAAAGTGAAAACTGATGCAAATAGAAGATTTTTGTCTTTATACAATATATAATGAAAGGAAAATCCACAGAAATAAAGAAATATTTCACTAGTGAAGTGTAAACATTTTGTGTTGTCACTGTGGCATCACATAACTTGTGACACTACAATTATGATTGTGATGAACCTTGTCCCAACCAGCTGGAATATTTTCTTTTGTTTTACATTTGTATTTTGTTCAAAGGGGAAACACCTTCTAATATAAATATTAGAAGGTGTTTTCATTGTTCTTTGCCTGGATCATTGATGCAGTTAGGGAAATGCATCCATTTTGGGTGCATTTTGGAATCCAGAACTGTGTGTGTTAAATCACTATACTGCAAGGATTTTAATGTTTCTATCACCAGATGAAGTGATTCTTAATTAAGCCTTTGTTTATTTAACAATCAGACAGACTGAAAGCAGAAGGTTAACTATGATCTTTGTATCCTAAAATGTTGAAATTGTCCAGGATCAGTATTTGGTAATCTGGAGGTCAGGCAGACAGCAAACTTTAGTGCCTAGTTAAAGATGGTAGATATATTTAATCTGGATTGGTTACGCTAAATAAGGGGCGTGATTCCCACAAGAAATTTCTTGGTTTTAATGTGCGCTATCGCAAAATTAAATCAGTTTATGTTTGTCTGCAAAAAAAAGAGTATAGGAGACTCTGAGTTTGAATTTAGAAAAAATTCTCTTGTAAAAACAATTATCCGTGGGATCTGATGTCTGGAAAGTTGATGCACACAATTCTGGCAGTAGAAGCAATCAGTAAAGCTTCAAGCACAAGGAGAAACATCTCCACTGATGTATCCATTTACTTTCTTATCAAGTATCTACATTCATATCCACCAACCAACACAAATTTTGAGGGTTAAAAGAAGCGAGACAATAGAGAGTTTGGAGAAGGAAAAAGAAATGTGAAAAAGGGCCAAGAAGTATAGCCACAGTGACTGAATTAGAATGAAATTAGGCAGGTTATGAAGTTGTACAAGGCAATGACTTTAATTGTTCACTTGCTTCTATGATGAACTGATTTTATCATTTTAAACAGATCATCTATCTATATAAGTATATTTGTGTTTGAAATTCAGTGAATGATTTATTTAAAAAAGAAGTGTATCTTCCTAATGTAATGTTTTGTCAAAGTTGTTTATGTAATTGGTTAAATATTTTTGTCTTTTCATGTATGGGGGCTTGTGTCATTCTCTTATATCTGCTCAGATCTCTATTCCACCTATAAGTTTAATACTTTATATTAATATTTACTCTATTCATGCAATAACACCAAGGCAATCAATATCTAGACTAAGATTTACACACTGCGCTGTGTAATATCAAGTTGTTATGTGTAAAATCAAGCGGAAACTACACTATACTGTGTATTGTTAGAATCAGATTGACTTATTAAGACCCATGGTGGAGTTACCACCTGCTGTTAGTCAAGTAGGAATATAGATTTTTTTTACAAAAGTAGTCCATAAATGTATGTGCCAGGAAGACAGTTTTGCCTTGGAGTTGAGAACCACTTGCACCTGACCAGAATAATTCAGTTAACTACATCAGCACAAGTGTAATAGCATTAGACCATTTGTGTATACTTTAATGTGCTTTTTGATTTGCAATATACCTGTAGGTACCAGTAACCTTGTCTGAATTTTGTTGTTATGGCCTTGAGATAGTATTATGTAGTACTGGAATGGAAAATTGTTATAAACACAAATTCTCAGAAATTTTTTAGAATGGAGTAAACAATCTGTACATTTTGATATTATGGTTTGGTATTTTATAGCACATTTAAGCACTTTGAAGGTTCTGTAGTTTTGTAGTCCAGTGAAGTATCTTGACCAAGGATACAGTGCAGTAATTGAACTGGGAGCTGATCTGGCGGTGGCAATCAAAACTGCACATTTCTAGCTACAAGCATCTTGGCCACTAAGCTTCTACAGTTCTATTTAAGGACATTAAATGCGTAGTTATGGAGGATAATAGAAATACGTGTATTAATTTTATGGACTCTGTAATGACATCTCAGGAGAGATAAAGTTTGTGATAGTAAAACCATCATTAACATAAGATTATCAAACAAAAGACTTATTCCTAATTTCAAGCCATCCAAATGCATCATGTAAGAAATGGTTATTGAACAATTGAAGTAGTCCTGGGTTATTCCGTATATACATGTTTAAAAGTCTAGTCCAGTTGCAAGCTGCATACTCAGGTCTTTCATTGCATCATTTGATGGGATATCTGCATGGTGTATGCATTTTGTTAGGAGTAATCAGTAGAACACCTGATCTGCTGACACATTATGTGACAGCGTGTCAGTGTTGTTGTTTGCAGTTGGACTTATAAGGCATTGTGCAGTTGGACTTGTAAGGGATTGTGCAGATATTTTATCAAGAAGAGTCATGAATATTAATGTGGTTGTTGTTCTGGGGCTTAACTCCATTTTCAGCACAGGGTGGAGGAAGAAACCAGGAAATCTGCAGAAAGAACCACCGACCCAAGAGAAGCTACAAGCAAGCTTTCTCATATATCCATATTCGATGAATCTTAGACTAGAACTCATGCAGAGGTAAGATGGCAGTGATCCATAATGGATAGCACTTTAGCCCACTCAGCCACTTGGGGCCCCTGAATATTAATGTTACCAAGACTGTATTGGCCAAAAGAGATACAGTAACAGAGATGCTGCCATGTGCACAGTTATCCAAATCACACAAATATTGTCTGAATTTACTTGGAAGGCAGTGATACATGAGACTTCCCATAAATTAGTTCAGAATCACACATACAACAAAAGCATTCTGCACAGTTTGTATTTTAGCTGTTAATTAGGTAACCTGAATAAATTAGGATATTAAAAATTTGAAATAGGATACTTTTTTGATTAAAATACCTTTGCCCATTCCAGAGTATACAGATGTAGGTCAATACCATGGGATGCTTGGAAATCCTGCTAATTGTTTATAACTGATAAACATGTGTACTAGAGGGTTTGTGCAATTTAAGCCCTATCATATTTGAGCATGCACAATTTACTTTTGTCCTTTTTCTTTTGAAGATTAGAGTTTAGTCAATGGCTGGGTAGAAAATTACTCAATATTTTTGACTTAAGTTAATGTTGGTGCAAGTCTAAAAGGGAATGGCAGAATGTAGAAGGTGAACGATACAGAGAACAATATTCCTTAAATGAAGTGTTTCAAAACAACACCAAAATGGGAGCTTTGTTGTATGTTATTTATGGAAATTATGGGTAGTAACTGTTTTGTCTAAAATCGGCCTTTTAATATTAGGACTTGAAGAAGTCACCATTTTGGAGTATAGATATCCATGAGATGATATCTGTGTGGGAAATTCTACAAAATGACCATAAGGAATAGTTTTCAGATTTATTGAAGCTAGTTAAGCTATATATGTATACATCCCTTGGCTGGCTGGGTGTTCTCAGCACAGGACACTATCCACACACAGATAAGGAACAGATTCAACTAGAAAAGGCCAGATTATGATTTTAATGTTAACAGAGACCAACCAGAGGGGAGCAGAACAAAATAGAGATGGATATTTAAGAGTTTGGTAACTAAATTGAACTTTGCCCACTTCTCAGCCCCCATTTACTTCTACCTTGTTTTGGTGACAAGAAGTGAGATTACCCTGTCCCCAATAAAATCTTAACAACATCTCTACAGTAAAACTTGACCTGTCTTATCCCAGGGTTTGAAGACAACCGTCATCAAACACCAGATTTTAATGCACAGATTAATAGTTTAATAGCTTTAATTTCCAAAATGGGAGAACAGTAGTTTTAAAAGATCACTTTTTATTGGTGGATTTTAGTCTGCCTGCAAGACTTAGGACTGTAGGATTCATTTTACATATTAAGCTCCCATATATAGAAAGACCAGTATATTAAAAATTCAATAACTTTAAATTTCTGAATGCTCATGTTAAAACCTATATTTCTCAGTATGTATTTGACCTTGATACAGTCTTATGTGCTTTGGAAGTGACAATATTATCTGCAGGATTTTTTTTATTATTTACATGTGTTTTCAATTCTGCACTTAATGAATCAGGTTCTGAGTTCAGTAATGAGTGTTCCAAAGTAGTCTGTAAATGGACTGGAATTATATCAATGCAACAGTTTTTGTTGTGTTTTTTCAGTAACAGTTATATTGTCAAAAGATTTTGTCTTTTAAAAATTTTACATTTCATTATCAACCTGCCAAAAAAAAAAAAAAAAAAATATATATATATATATATATATATATATATATATATATATATATATATATATATATATATATATATATATACATGTACTCTATTTTATATTTGTAGACTGGTTCCCATTCTTCTATATAATTAGTACAGTTAGTACTGTACTGATATAATGGAGAATTGATGATCCATGTCATGATACACATCATGACTTTTTGGCTTCATTGGGAGTAAGAGTTTGATTTTAAGAAAAAACATGCTATATAGTAAAATCTATTTTTTATTTTGATGATTTAATGGCATTTAGAACAGTAAAATGTAATATTAGCAAACTTGGTTTCTCTGATAATACGATTTTGAATGTGTCTGCAGTTCTGCAATAATGTTTCTATTTCATCAACATCACAGCATGACAGTACATTATGCAAGCTACCTAACATGACAATAATTTCTTCTCACAAAAATCCATTAAAAAATAACATGTTCCTTGGTTTTCTTTGATAATGACATGCACTAAAATGATTGTGTGTACAAAATTCAAGATATCTTTAACTTGAGGCTGCATGTCAATCTTTGAATTACTCTTTGGGGCTGATACATGAAATTGGATTTGAGTAAATGACTTCATCAATCAGTCAAAACTATTCCTTTTTTTGTATCATATATACTTCCTTATAAGACAAGTCAAACTGCAAATGGCACAGACCCAGAAAATGTGTCAGCAGATTTGGTTCTGTGCAGTCTGTTAGGAGTAACCCGTAGAACAAGCAACATACCCAGATCTGCAGGTGCATTATGCTATGGAAGATCCAGATCTTAGTTATTTATATTTTGATTTGACTTATAGATGAGTATATATGGCACATTCACTTAAATTAAAACTGATATGTTGGCTGTGGACAGATATTTCTTGTAATATGGACATAGACAATTAAAAATTAAACCCACTAGGAAATATTATTTTAAAGATTTATTCTATAATGTTAGAAGTTAATTAGAGTATCATTTATTGTCACACATTAGTTAGCTTGAATACAACAAAGTATCTAATTGAATTGTGTTCATTGTGGAGCATATTATGTTAAATGATGTCTGTCCAGCTGTTCCCTGGATTGGTGAGGGGTAAAGGTCAAGGTCATTAACTTGAATAAGAAGTAGAATTGGTTCTGGCAATAATATTATTTCTATATCATATACCTGAACCAAATATTGCACTTGGTTTAGACTTAGGCTTAGGAAGAAACCTGTTGATTTGGGGGTCAAATGTCAAGGTCTGTGTGATGTCTTCTTTTAGGGGCATTACTTCTACTTCACATACGGACCAATTTTGTGGATGGCTACACTTGGTGTAAGAAAAAAAGCATTGATTTCAGAGTCAAAATAGCATCAATAACTTGAATTCGCCACCATCAAGCTCCCAAACTTTATCAGTGGCTTGTACTTGGCTTAAGTAATAATCTTATTGATTTTGATTTAAAAAGATTAAATGTTAAGCTCACTGACTTCAAGAAGAAAAATGGTTCTTTACAATAAGTAGAGTTTTCTACCATCTACTTTAGTTACCAGAATTTATCAGTAAGCCTTTACTAGGGATATGTATGACCCTGTTTGTTTTGAATCAGAGGTCAAGGGTCAGTGTCACTGAATCATAGAATAAAACATATTTTCCACACAGTAGTTTTGGGTTCTCTGCCATCTACTGCAATCAAACTTTGCAAGTACATGTAGTTCGCATTTGGGTCAAGAAAGAAGCCTACTGATTTAGGGTTCAGAAGGTTAAAGGGTAAGTTCATTGTAACTGAAAGAAGAAAAATGGTTTCCATAGCTTAACAAATTAGTTTAACATCACAAACCAGGATGAAACTTTGGACTTAAGGGAAGAAGCCAATTGATTTTGGGATCAAAAGGTGAGAGATTACAGTCAATATGACTGATGGAAGAAAATTGTTTTTCACACAAAAGTTTAATTTGTCAGCCATTTTTCAAGAGTTCACAGATGAATTACATGTTGGGTAACAAAGAACTGTTGCTATGTGTTTTACAAAGAAATGGTGTACAGTACAGGTAGTTGTCGAATTATGAATTACGACCTATGAAACTTACGACCATTCGACTTTACGACTTTACGACACCAAATTGCTAGCCGCGATTGTCTCAATGTTCTATAATTATTTGATGTTGCCGAAGCAATAACAAACAGGTATTTGTTTGGTCCTTCAACTGGAGCCTTTAGCAGTGCCTTCAATAACACATGCACCTTTATCAAAGAAAGCAGGTGACCTTTGAACAAAGAAGTCAGCAACAAACTAAAATAAAAGCCTTGCTTCAGTTATCATAGTGATTAGAACATATTTATTTTGCCGAAAAAGTTTTCTCTTTGCAACAAAAACATGTGTACAGAGGCTTCTGTGTGGGTGATTTTCTGCATCCCAAATCAAAACTGTTAAACTGCTCGTCCAAATACACGTAATTAATCGTTTTTGAGATCTCTGCTACGGTACATAAACCAAAAAATGCACGTTGTATGTGGTTAGCTTATATAAACATGCAAATAGTATCTTGTTACCAGTATAATTATAAATGAGAAATCAATTTGCTTAGCATTTTTTAAAATTTTAAAATTGTCACTATGCCGAAGCGAAAATCATATACGGCTGACTTTAAGTTGACGTTATCAAGTTTGCCAAGGTCTGTGGCAACAGAGCTGCTGGAAAAAAAATTTCTTTTTTTCATAGTAAGAATTTGCTGGTCTGTCAGATTATGTTTTTCTTCCTGACTGTCTCCACCATACTAAATAATTTATAGAACTCTGTGATAATTAGTTACAAAGCACTTCTTGATTTTTTGTGTAGCCAATTTGAGCATTGCTTCAGTATTCATGCATGATCAACCACTCCAGACTGTAAAGAAAGAGATTCAGGATATTTATTTTTGATGAAAGTTCAATTCTGTGTAAGGCAAGTACTTTTTGTGATAGCAAATTGGAAAAACAAACATATTCTAGGATTAAACTGATCTGTATAAAATGGGAAAATGTATTCATTTTAATTGAATGAATCATCTCCAATGAAACTTATTGTATTATATATAAAGCTTTTTTGATTTTATTTTAAATTCTAGACTTTTTGTATGCATGCAAGATTCCTGCAAAAAGTGAAAAATTGCAGCTACTGGCTTCTGTTAAAAGTCCTGTCCTGGTTAGTAATATTGCTCAGAATATCCACTGTAAAAGAAAGTGTGTGACTCCGTCATGGCAGTGGAGATGCAGAAATATTATTTTAGTGCTGAGATTTTTGTGAAAGTTTGAACAAAAGCACTGTTCAGTCTCAAATGGTTGCAAAGATGAACACAAATGACAATTTTGTCACTTTTAAAACATAACTAATTAGAGCAGTAAAGCCAGCAAATGCAAGTTGACTCATTAGTCAAATACAAGTTAACTCATTAGTCAAATACAAGTTAACTCATTAGTCAAATGCAAGTTGACTCATTAATCAAATACAAGTTAACTCATTAGTCAAATACAAGTTAACTCATTAGTCAAATGCAAGTTGACTCATTAGTCAAATACAAGTTAACTCATTTGTCAAATACAAGTTAACTCATTAGTCAAATGCAAGTTAACTCATTAGTCAAATACAAGTTAACTCATTGGTCAACTGCAAGTTGACTCATTTGTCAAATACAAGTTAACTCATTTGTCAAATACATGTTAACTCATTAGTCAAATACATGTTAACTCATTAGTCCCATTTGCTACATTTTTTGCATCTTTAATTATTATCCTGGTTCCGAGTTGTCTGGTGTAATCATAATTTATGACACAAAAAAGCTGGTGGTATAGTGTACTACAGAAAAGGGGAATTACAATGATAAAAAGTAATGTAGACTTTTACTCACATAAAAATAAAGTCACCAAATACTTTTGAGACCAGATCTTTTTGAAACTAAAAAAAATAACATATTTCAGAAATGGAGTTTGTGCAAATTTTAGACTTCTTGCTATTAAATTTTGGGTATAGACCAGTTCCATCAGTACATGGACAAATGAATGTTTCTGAAAAGTAGGGCAAGTTTGAGATTTGCAGGTAAAAAGGGAATTAGACACAACAATCATTGGTCAAGAAAAAAAAGGAAGACAAGGAAGAGTATTTTAGCCATCTGATTATGATTAGATGAAATAGCCATTTGAAAATTTCTTTGTATCTTAAAGCATCAGGCAAAACAAAATTCTATCTTAAATGGTTGTGCATGTTAGATGCACTCAGAAGTATAAAATATGACATATTTTCTATCCCCATTGATACAAGGAGAAACACAAGGAGAAAACAATCTCCTGGGGAAAATGAATTAATACTATTGTCACTGTTCAATGGATTTTCAAGATAGATACTGTGTGTGTGTGTGTGTGTGTGTGTGTGTGTGTGTGTGTGTGTGTACACAAGCATATATTATAGATGGCAATCCTAAGTCTCATGCCTATTTTCTTTAAGGTGCATGATTCAGAGAAAATATTTTAAAAAATTTTATTCAGATAAACATTGTTATTTTCTGTGGGATTTTATAGTACAACACACTTATTTGGGTAATAATAATAACAATAATAATAATAATAATAATAATAATGATAATAATAATAATAATAATAATAATAAGGAATGTAACACAATTAGCTGAAAAACTAATCTACCTTGAGACCCACATACAAAGGACATTTATATATTTTAACTGCATCTCTGAAGCGACTGGATATATTGAGTTTGGAAGAAGGAAATAGTGGGCATGAAATTTTGCTTGAAAAACAAAACTATTAATGCTGTGAAAACTTCCGAAACTGGTGCAGAATGTAGCTTTAAAATGTTAACTTTTCTGAAAGTAAAAATTTTATTTGTGGAGCACCACATAGCCCTATCCTTGGACCCCTCTTATTCATTCTATTTATCAATGATTTTCCTCTTAAGATTGGAACATCATTTTCTATCACTGGCCTCTATGCAGATGATACTACACTATCAGAGAAGGGTAAAACCAAAATGGTACTTGAAAATAACTTTCAAGATGCTCTCAATAGACTTCAAGTATGGTGCAAGAAAAACAGTATGATCAAAAATACAGAAAAAAATTAAAGTCCTACTAGTTACAATACAACAAAAACAAGCAAGGCTAGATAGCGACAAACTGCAGGTTCTATTTGACAGTGTGAGCCTTAATATGACTTCTCATGATAAAATTCTTGGTGTATTCATAGATAACACATTTCAAAAAGGTTAATTCTTATCTTTGGCTACAGAGAAAAATCAAAACATATTCCATTTCAGTATAGAGTCATCTTTTATAAGCCATGAGGCCATTTATCAGTTAGGGAGATCAAGGCAGTCTCACATGATTATTTCTGTCTAAAGCTTGATTGACTAAGGTGTAACAGCAATTTTTTGGTTACATATGATACAAACAATATATTTTAATGTCTTTCAATCAATTTTGACAAGTTTTTTAGTACTGAAATTGGCCAGTAGTTACCAGCATCATCCTTAGCACCATATTTGTAGATAGGAGTTACTTTTGCAGTTTTCCATATTTAGAGGACAGATGAGGTTGCAATTCTTAAATTGATTATGAATGTTATGCTATCAGAATCAACTGAGGTAGAAGTTTTCATGAGTCATTTGACCAATCTGATCAAGTTCAGAAGATTTCTTTGTATCAGGTTCACTGAGACATTTTTTAACAAAGTTATGGGATACAGTCAGGATAGAAATAAATTATACCTACCTACCATGGAACCACTAAACATGTTTGTAACTCCAAAAACCTCCAATACCAGACAGAGACTTTATCATCCAGATGTTGAATTCAGGACATTTAGAATTCAGGACAGTTGGGTGACCAGTAATACTTGAAGCTGGATTTAATTCTATGTATATTCACATATTGATGTAACATCAGGAACATGAACCAGTGTCATGGTTTACACAGAACTGTGGCAGGAGTAGGAGCAACATGTTAATATCTTTATTAATTGGTATTAATTGTTCTGATTTATTTTAATATGTTAAAAATGTTTGATTTTTTTACTGAACCATGATATAGTGAAAATGATTGAACATTTAATAAATGTATGAATGGTGGTGGTAGTATTTGTGGTGGAGGAACAAAAAAACACCAATCAGTGGTAATTTTACTGATTGACAAAGTATATTTGTATGTGTGTGATTTGGAATTTTAAAGTAGCTTTAACAGTTTTAGTCATGTCACTATGATGTCTGCAGTGTGGCAGTTTATAGTAATATCTAGCACTGGGGCATCATGCTGCAGACATGTCGAATCATGTCCCACTCAGTCACATTATCCTGTCACCAGGTCAGCCAGTCTTAACACTAATTTCGTAATGCTGAGTGCCAAATGAGGCACCATTTTTAGTACCATTTTATAAAATTCTTTGGTATGACTTTGTGGGTGTTAGAAACTGACCAGCATCAAAGGCAGATGCTTGTCAATTTCTATAACAATCAGTATTAAGATAGTCCCATGCTTGAAAATGAATCATTGTTGCATAAAAACATTATGATAGTAAGCTAAAGGTATAACAAACTTAACTAATTTATTTTTATTTTATTTGTTGGCTTGGCTGATGTCTTCAGTGAATAAGCAACATTGAAGACAAATAATATAGACTCATGACATGACCACATTATATCTGAATTTCCGTTACAAATAAAGCACTGCATTGTTTGGTTCTTCTGTACCATGAAAGTGTTTCCTACATTTAGATATTCCTAATGTGAATATTGTGAACTGAATCACACCTGCCTTCTAGAAACTTTTTGTTCCTGCACCCTAGAAGCAAAAATCAACTTTAAACTGATGAAGTATGCATTGTACACTTTGTGTCACAAAGTCTTGTTCTGTAATGTAAAATACAAAATAAATCCCTTTTTAGGAGACTTTTTGTATAAAAAGTACATTATACTGATGCATGCTATAATGTTTGTTTTTCTTAGAGATTGCATATTGACCATTCAGGCATGATTTCCATACTATTTGGGTTTGCTTTTAGGTGTGATGCTCAATCATGCATGTGATAAAGAGGAGATAAACTGAGGCAGGCGTTGTGGTTAGAAGTTGTACTGGTGATCAAAAGGACCAGTTTCAAATCTGACCATTGGATCAGGTTTGCTACTGGGTAAAGCTCACTCCAGTTGCATCAACTTTAAAAAACCAACTTGTGTTGTTATACCATGAAATACCAAACTAAAACAGTGCCTGTCTGTTAGTTGATTTATTATACACAAAGCATTCCATTTTAGATTAGGCTTGTATATAAGAGGCAAAGATAAATAATTCAGTGACCAAGTAATTAGATCAATATATAGGTCATTTGTAATACCATGCCACTGGGATTGGTGGGTCAAGATGCTTTTTTTTTAAAGCTGATCTGGTTTACTAAACCAGTTAAGCATATGGTATATCCCAGCATATATACCACAGTGATCTTATTCAAGAGAGCCCTTAAAACCCATCTATTTCAACTGCAAGAACAGACATAAAAAGCTACCGGTAATAATGTATTCTTTTTAACGTATCCTTACCTTAAAAATGTACAGCATGTTTTCTTTTTCTAATTTTGTGGTGTTTGTTTTTAATTTTTGTAATCATTTCATTATATATGGTTTGTTTTTCATATTCTTTTTTAAGCGTTGTCAAATGTTGTAAAGCGCTTAGAACTTCTAAAGATTAGGCACTATATAGAATACTCATTATTATTATTATTATTATCTTGCATCTGCCATCTGACAATAATTGCTTGTTACCCTGGACACCAGATTTTTGTACTTGTGATCTGATTTTGATCAAACTTGGAATATTGGCTTATATTGTCAAAGTCTCTGATGAGTGCAATGAAGATTTTGATTCACCCATATTAGTGCTGTGATCTTGCATGTGATTGGCTGATATTATTACTCTGGAGACCATACTTCAGGTCTGATTTTGAGTAAAATTGGAATATAGGCCTAAGTCAATAAGATCTTTGATTAATCAGTAATGAGCAAGATGAATGCATATAATATGAGGTTATTTGGTTGAGCTCAGTCCTATTCTGGAGGCCCTATTTCTTGTCCATTTTTATCAGATTTGTAATGTGGTTATGAATCAACAAGATCATAGTAATGATTTAAATGCAAAGCAAGATTTGAACATGAGGTATTATTGCATCTGTTTGACTTATCATGTTACCACTCTGGAGGCCATACTTCTAGCTTTTGATCAGACTTGGAACACAAGCTTTTATTTTCAACATCTCCGATGATTTCACTTTCGTATGATGTCCACACATATTAATGAGCTATTCTAGCATCTGATTGGCTGAGCTTGTTTTATCTCTGGAAGCTTTTTTTTCAGATATGATTTGAATCATTGCTTGCAATATGGGCTTAATTAAAATCTTCGATGAATTTGATAATCAGTAAGATCCACAAATATTAATGAGGTAAATATTCATCTGAATAGCTTAGTTTATTACCGTACTAGAAGCCATACAGTGTTTGATTTTTGTGGAACATAGACCACGGTGGTGAGTTGTATCATCATGATGAGAGACAGGTATGAAAATGAGAGATCCATGCATTTTTTTATTGAGGTAATCTTGCATCTGTTTGGCTGGTCATTTTACTGCCATATTTCTGATTCAGTATGATCAAAATTAGAACATTAGTTTATATTTTTAAGATGTTGTGTGAATTCAACAATTAACAAGATTTGCATATTAATAAAGTGATTTTGCATCAGCTTCTTACTTACTCAGTGGATGCTGTATTTCTATTCAGTTTTGATCAAACTTGGAAAATGAGCTTATATCATCATGAAACTTTGTTAATGAGCAAGATTCATGCATTCATGTTATAATTAGTAGATTGCATCCGATTGGCTGAGTTTTTCAATGCAGTTAGTGATTATTTGGGATCAGATTGTGATCAAAGTTGTTAAATACTTTTATAGCATAAGAATGTTGGAGGAGTTTTGATCACATGTTTTTTTTATAACTTTGTTTATTTCAAGATCTTTGTTGAGTGGGATTGTGGCCATGACATATTAATTTTGCATTTTTCTTGGGGGAAGAAAAGCATCTTTTCAGATTGTAGTAAAAGATTTGAAATTAACATAATATAAAGTCTGGGAGATTGCTTACATATATTGTTGTATTGTTTACATTTGGTTTTGTTTAGTACCACTACAGTCATTTAGTAAATTGTTCAACTGTTACAGTATGTAATCCAGGTGAACAATATTATGCACACTTGGGTCTCATGTTTCATGAAGTACTGCTGTGTGTATTTTTTCAACTCTTCATATGTCATCTGCTAAGCAATCATAACATGTTTTGTTTTTTTACATTGTCCCAAGCCTTTAAATACATCTGATGAGTTAGCATTTTGGTTTCAGTTTGATAATTTTAATTCTACCATGTGCCACAACCTAACCTTGTGGAAAGCTTGCAGTTGGGTCACAAAAATACTATTAGGAGTAAAAGGGGTTAGAGATCAAGATAATGTTAAAGGGGCCTGAAATCAAGGTAATGTTACCTTGGAGATGAAAATTGGTTTTTTGCATGACAGGTTTACTGCTAAACCACATAGATCAACATTTTCTTCCATTTGCAAGAAAGATATGGTCTTCTTTCCCCATTACATTTTCTTCCATTGGGTGCAAGAAAGATATGGTCTTCTTTCCTCACTATATTTCAACACACCATTTTAGGGGGATCCGATGGATAGAATGGGTTCAACAAAAAAAATGGATCATTTAGATCTTTAAATTGCACATAATACCATAACTAACTTTGTCAATTGGTTTGAACTTGGGACAGTGAAAATATAAAATAATTGAGTTGATGTAAAAAGTTTTGGCAAAGACCAGCAGTGTACAAAGGATTACTTTTTGAAACAGACACATGCTATACCAGTTATTGTACTAATTGAGGTGGTTCTTTGCTTGTAATAATGTCATGACATACTCTCTATCCAAAAGAATATTAGAAATAAACTGAATGATATAAACTATCCAGAAGTAAACATTTTCTGGTCAATCCTTTTGAATAATTTGAGAAGAAGAATGATAACTTTACTTCTGTGCCACATACCTTGGCTGTTGTTTGTATAGGGCATGGCTACTAAATGTATGGAAGAAGCCTATATTTTGAGGTCAGTAATGTCAAGGGCTGAGGTCATTGTATCCCTCACTTGGCCATTTTTTTTCACAGTAATTTATCTTTGGCCAAACTATGTTGATGGGTTATAAAGAAACCTTAGATCTTGGGCTAAAGGGCATAGGTCATAGTTACCTTAAGTCTATTAAAAAAATCTGGATTCTGCAGATTACATTTAGTGTGAGACTGCATAGCTTGACCAAAGGTCATGGACACTACACTGCCTTATAGAGGACTGTTAAACAAGAGGTGAGCTTTAATTATGCCATTCACAGTTATAATTCTTATTAGATTAAGCTCAGACTGTTAACATTATTTCTCAGTGGCATATTTCCATGTCTGCCTTTTTGTGGGAGGTCTTGGATTTGAATCCCTTTTGACTAATATAAAAACTTATAAGAATGGTACATACAGCTGATCTTGCTTGGTGCACAGCATTAAGAGGTTAGTCACAGGACTGGTCGGCCTGGTGTCAGGGTAATGTGACTGGGTGGGACGTTGTGCAACATATCTGCAGCATGGTGCCCCAGTGCTAGACATCACTATTAAATGCTGAATGTCAAGCGAGGCAGCTGTTAGTACCATTTTTATAAGTCTTTGGTATGATTTGACTGGGGATAGAATCCATGACCACCTGCATCTGAGGTGGACGTTCTAACCACTAGGCCACTGGAGCGGTTGACCCAGTCTTCCACACAGAGATGTATATTTTCGATTGTTTAAAAATTTTAAAAAGGCTAAACTTAGGCTGGGGGTGAGGATTATGTCCTTTCTTTCATTTTGATTGGAGGATTTTACTCATGGGTTGCAGTGGTGGATTTTTTTTACTACTCCTAAGTCAAGCATCACCCAAATCATTGAATTAATACAGTATATTGCCCAAGTTATGTGTCATGCTGAAATTTTTGCTTGTTTAGTGCTCTCAGTACCTTGGTGCAGAAATGTTTCTCTCTGCCAGCTTTTATTACCTGGTCCATTGTTGGATATTAATTATCAATGTTATGTCATAGAACAGGATGTTATCTCTGTAATACACTGTCTGGTTTATAAATGCCAATATGAATCACCTTGCTCAGGTTACCAATTGTCAACACTTTTAGCTTGGTGGGGTCATCCATCATCAAATGCAAGTTTTAAATATATTGTGGTATTGTACCATTTACACTTGCACTCAGTATTCTGCAATTGAACATGGAATATCAGATGTGCCAATTGTACAGTTGCATGAAAGTCAGAGTCAACTGCAAACTATATAGACCCATATTTGCCATCATATAATATGTCAGCAGATATGGGTCAGTGCAGTTTGTTAGGAGTGATCAGTAGAACAAACTACATAGACCATGATCTGCTAGGTGTTATGTTATGGCAGACTGGAGTTTATGTTTAACCCAACTTATGCATGAGTCTATATGGTAAATATTTGTAAATACAGCATAACCAGCCTATAAAGTAGACAAAGAGACAGTGACATTTTGTCCTTTATGGACATTTCTTTTAAATATGTGGTATAGAAATAAAATGAAAAGGGTCCCTTTACATAGAAGTGAAGGCAGGTTTGTTAAATCTGAATCAGCACTATACATTGTAACATGGTCTGTAGCTCAAAGTCCACTTGCTTCTTGTATGCAGTAAAATTGGAATAGGAATCAAACAATAATGATGCATTTTTTTTCTTCCATTTATTTTCATGCAAGGAAACATGATTGTTGTTTCTAGTACCCTAATTTGTATGCTGCCAGGGTATATCATTGTTGTTTCAATCCTTTTTTATGCTGCTGGAATATATTTTTGCTGGATTGTGCACTTTTCCAATGAGAAACCACCTTACCTATGGAACTGCAAAGGCTTGGTGGTAAGCATATGGATCCATGTATCCACAACTGAAAGAATTCAGATTATGATTTTACTATTAGCTTGTCTGGGGTTGTTTACTGTTGTAACTTTTGAAAACTAAAAAACTTATTGTATATACTTGCTTATAAGATGAATTGAACTATAAACTGCACAGATTTGCCATCACATAATGCATCATTTTTTTTTAGGAGTAATTAGAACAATCATTTTAGACCCAGATCTGCATGCACATTATGGGACAGCAAGTCAGGGTCTTTGTTTTCTGAAGTTAGACTACTTATCTATGGTACTGATGTCACTGTGCTTTGAAACATCAAATCAAACCAAACCCCTTCTTCCAATTTTCATTGCATTAACAAGGAAGATCCATGGATCTACCATTAAAGAAATAGTGGAAAAGGTGCATGCACATATTAAGTTCATCATAATTTATTCCACACTAAAACAATTTGAAGATTATTTTTTGCAAATTATAGGACAGTTCATGAAACTTTTAATTTCTCAATACATTCTGGTGGTGGTGGAGAAAATTAAGAAAATGTTTTCACCATTTCTTTACATGTTCTGAGTCAAATCTGCCAATCACTGGAATTGAGGTAGTGTTGATATAAAGTGGGCATGGTTTAAACACATGTTCTTCCTCCAACAGTTTTACTGGTAATCATGAATAGCCTATCATGTGATGAAAAAATAGTGTTAAACCCAAAACAACACAATAGCAAAATGGCAGAATGATACACCAATGCATTGAATTATTGATACACATGGAATAAAGAGGCCACCAACTAATAATTATTCCTGGCAATGGTTTTGAATTGATTATTGAACTTAGTATTTATTTGTGTATTGAAATGGACAAATTTTAACTATATTGGTACTTTGGTGAACTGTTTCATCACTAACAAACAATAACACAAACTTTATTATTGCTCTAGATTACAACATTTGATTTTTTAAATATTAAAAATCCTGTGTTATCAGAACCTACAGATTGCATTGATTGATTTGTTTTAATTAAAAAATACATTTTAGAAACGATTCACTGATATGTTGTACTACTTCTTTGAAAGGAAATGACTGGCATTGAAATTTATTTATAAACATGGCATTTACTTTTGAGTGAAAGTGATGCAAAAATGCAGATGTCTGATACTTATTGAATGCTTTCAATGTAGAAGTTAATTATAAATGAACATTTGCTATATTTAATAAAGATAATGTATAATGTCTTTCAACACACAATCACAGCATCATTCTGAAGCTATCAAAACTTGACAATTCTTCTGAGAAATTAAAAACAAGACAGAAGAAAGAATAAGTTTGTTCCCAACTAGAAAAAAAACCATTTGATTTTGCAAATATTACTCTGTTAGGAAGAAAAACTAGAATTTTCAGCTACCATTTTATCTCAGAAAAATATATTATTGAGCTCTAATTGAACTTGTAAGTTAAATATTTTGAATTCTTGCCAGTTTTGGAGGTTGCAAAATTCTTGGTCCCAGTCTATGTTTATAGTATAGTTTTTGTTTATGTTTGTCAGGTGATCCTTGGCTTATATCTTGTTTCTGATTAAAAATAAATTGTTTATGTGTAAGAATATGGAATTATGGTGTAATAAAATATGCAACTGTTTACATTATGGACTTTAGGCAAAATACTGCAAAATGTTCCACTCAAATATGCAGCATTAGGATTAGGAAATGAAAATGTGGTCATAAGTTTAGAAACCAGACTCATTTTTCCAGCAGCTTCAAAACAAGTTATGGAGTAATTATTCTTGCTGAATGGATGGTTCTAACCTGAGTGTCAGTCACACTGGGCATATAGACCAATCAGAAGTATGCATTGAATTCACTGCATAGTACTCATTGCTGACTACCACATTATTGATTACTTTCTTATTACCTTGCAGAGTAATTTGAAAGATTATGCAAAAAATCACTGAAAATTTATCAAAAATGGCTCAACATTGTGCTTTGGGCAAATGTGATGCAGATTGTTGTTGTTGCAACTGGAGAGATGTTTTTAAAAAAATTCCCAAACCAAACAACATGGAAAAATAGTGTTGGAAGTGATACATTGTTTATAATCACATGTCATTTATAAATGCACAAAACTTTTCTGAAATAATTATATTATTTTTGTGATTGTGAAAATGTTGAATTCAGTTTTATGCTAATTGTATGCTTATGTTGGAATTGTATATCATTTGAGTTATAATTTTACTTGCAATGCAGGAAATGTGTGTATACCTTTTGCTTATATTGTTTGTCTATTACCTAATTTTCTTAAATAAATAAAAATATTGGAATTTGTATGATGTTTTATAGTACTGATTCTGCTGAAATTTTCACAATTGAGTATTTTCTTGGTTTGTTGTTTGTTGTTGGGCTTAACGCCATTTTTCAGCACACGATAGGCTATTCATGGCGGCCAGTATTAATGGTGGAAGAAGAAACCGGAAATCATCACCGGAAAGAACGACCCACGAGAAGCTACTGGCAAGCTTTCTCACGTATCTACAAATCCTAGACTCGATTTTACATTGACACAGGTGAGATGGAAGTGATCCGTAATGGACATCACTTTAGACCACTCGGCCACTGGGGTATTTTCTTGGATGTTAAGTGGATAGAACACCTGACCCTATACATTAAAATTCTGGTATTGCCATCCTATTCATATCAGTAACTGCAAGATTAGATTTTTGCAACATTGTTTTCATAAAGTTTAAATATAATAATTCATATCAGTAACTGCAAGATTAGATTTTTACATCATTGTTTTCATAAAGTTTAAATATAATAATTTTGAATGCAATTTGTATTTTGCAAGGTTTTAAAAAAATGATTTAACTTTATGAAAAGGTAATTAAAATAATAATTTGATATAAAAAATTGTTTTATTCACATATGACAATTTAGAGTCATGGTTATTAGTGTGTGATTTTACATTGACATAGTACATGTATAGAGTCATGGTTATTAGGTTGTGTTTTTACATTGATACAGTATAGAGACATGGGGTGTGATTTTACATTGACAGAGTATAGAGGCATGGTTATTAGGGTGTGATTTTACATTGACACAGTATAGAAGCATGGTTATTAGGATGTGTTTTTACATTGACACAGTTTAGAGGCATGATTATTAGGGTGTGATTTTGCATTGACACAGTATATAGGCATGGTTATTAGTGTGTGATTTTACATTGACACAGTATAGAGTCATGGTTATTAGGGTGTGAATTTACATTGACACAGTATAGAGGCATGGTTATTAGGTGTGATTTTACATTGACACAGTATAGAGGCATGGTTATTAAGGTGTGATTTTACATTGACACATTATAGAGGCATGGTTATTAGGGTGTGATTTTACATTGACACAGTATATAGGCATGGCTATTAGGGTGTGTTTTTACATTGACACAGTATAGAGGTATGGTTATTAGGGTGTGATTTTACATTGACACAGTATAGAAGCATGGTTATTAGGGTGTGTTTTTACATTGACACAGTATAGAGGCATGGTTATTAGTGTGTGATTTTACATTGACACAGTATAGAGGCATGGTTATTAGTGTGATTTTACATTGACACAGTATAGAGGCATGGTTATTGGTGTGTGATTTTACATTGACACAGTATAGAGGCATGGTTATTAGGGTGTGTTTTTAGATTGAACCAGTATAGAGGCATGGTTATTAGGGTGTGATTTTACATTGACACATTATAGAGGCATGGTTATTAGGGTGTGATTTTACATTTACACAGTATAGAGTCATGGTTATTAAGGTGTGATTTTACATTGACACAGTATAGAGGCATGGTTATTAAGGTGTGATTTTACATTGACACAGTATAGAGGCATGATTATTAGGGTGTGTTTTTACATTGACACAGTATAGAGGCATGGCTATTAGGGTGTGATTTTACATTGACACAGTAATATGATACAGGTAGGAGATACATAATTTAACGAGTGCAAAGACATACTGCAAGCTTTATTCAAAACTTTTAACAAACTATTTATGATGTATTCGAAATTCTGATACTTAATAAGTATCCTTAACTTTGCAAGAACAGAAAGATTTTATTATTTTGTCTCCATAAAGCAAAATGTTTTTTGGAAGATTGTTAGGCTGTTTGTTCTTCCTTTTAGATCACCAAGATTGTGCTGCAACTTTAACACGACTTTTCTGCCATTGAAATTCCTAATTTTATGCATATATCCTTCTATGCACATGGTCTGAAAGAATTGTGCTGTCAGTAGGAAAGATTGCTGATGAATCGGCCATTTCAAGATACCTTGTGAGCTAGAGCTAGTTGTTCATATTGAAATTCTCCATGATCTTGTGCAATTCAATCAAATGTATCATCAATCCAAGTAACTGCTATGTGTTAACTGTTATTGAGATAACTGCTGAAAGTTTGGATGTTTCAAGACTACAAAATCTTCTGGGAAAAAAACAAACAACAAACGATTGATAGCATGATTTAGGGCAGTGTAATGTAGACAAATATGGTTTATATACTGAAAGTGTAAATATTAACCCTGATATTTTAATGTAGACAAATATGGTTTATATTCTGAAAGTGTAAATATTAACAATGATATTTTAATGTAGACAAATATGGTTTATATACTGAAAGCGTAAATATTAATTCTGATATTTTAATGTAGACAAATATGGTTTATATTCTGAAAGTGTAAATATTAATCCTGATATTTTAATGTAGAGAAATATAGTTTATATACTGAAAGTTTAAATATTAACAATGATTTTTTTAATGTAGAGAAATATGGTTTATATACTGAAAGTGTAAATATTAACTATGATATTTTATGTTGTTCATCTGAGGATCATTAAACCTTATAATTGTCTCAAAATCAGGAGCCTAAACAAAATGGTATCAAAATCTGGTATCATCCATTATCTTTTTCCAAATGTTGATGAAATGGAAATCATCTATCAATATTTTTGCATTCAGCAATACCTTATTGTGAACTGTTTGATGATGATGATGAACTTAAAATTACTAACTACATTTTTCAAAGAAACAAGAGACTTCCATTAAAGATCCTCTCGAGTGATGAGTTTAATTAGCTTAATTTCATCAAAACTTTGCAAAGAAAAGACCTTCAAAAAATACATTAGATAAGTCCAGAAATCGTTTTAAATTAGATATACAGAAAATTATATAAGTGCTAAATTTCTAATTCTTAAGCGATTGCACCTTCACTTGTCTATATTTTCAACCTATGTATTTTTATAGGTTTTTTCCAAACGGTCTTAAACTGGCAAAAGTAGCTCCAATATGAAGGGAAGGATTTTTTTTGATAACCATAGTCTTATATAAGTATAGTCTTATATCAGTTTTATAATTTTTTTCTAGAATCAAACTATAGAATTCCATTTAATGAATAATGTGCTTAAAAAGAAATTTATTTCAAATTCACAGAAACAATCATTTATATGATTTGTATAATTCAATGCCTATTAAGTCCTCTCCATGTACTTTCATGTTCTCACCTGTAATGCTTTATATACATTCACTACAACCATAATTTACAGTAGAACTTTGATTATTCATCACCATATTAACTGTCTCTGTCAGGGCATTGTATGTAAAAATATTAAAAACAGTTACATAGATATTATGATTTTTGGATGACCCAGTATATTGTATAATATTTTTAATGTACATATTATGTTGCCCAACTATTCTCATAGCTGTCATTGCCTTGGTCACTCATCTTTATAGATAACTGAAGTTCTACTGTACTCTCAATTAAAAATCAAGTCAAACAATATATATATATATATATATATATATATATATATATATATATATATATATATATATATATATATATATATCTATGCAACAAACTGATGACAAACAGCGCAGTATCTAACTAGCCTGAGTGCTTTCGACTCTTAACGCGTCTTTTTCAGAGGCATAATGCAAAACATTGACCAAACAAATAAAATAGAGAAAACATTGTATTTGTAAAACTCTACATGGCTGTTTCTACATGAATTAAACCTTGTGTCTCAACCAGCCTATATAGAGTTGTTGCGGATACTGAAAAATATTTGTATTTAATTAGAAATCTATGAGCCATAGTGACATCTATTACTTTGTGTACATTTATGTAACGCAAATTATATCCTGGATATTTGATTCTATTCCAGATATTTTATTCTTATATTAGTAATTAAGCGATTCAAAGAAGATTTAGAAAAGTTTGAAAAGAAAATGTGTTGGCTGCAAAGAATAGTTCTACTAGTGCATAGCTTTCTTTTTCTAGTCTTCTTGGTTTAGACGGCTTGGTTTCAATGTTCTATGGCAGCGTATTCAGTAAGATTCCTTTTCCTTCCTGGTTTCGGAAATTCAGTTGGGGTTGTTAGCAGTTGTGATAAGTGTTATATCACTGAATGTGTGGCCGGGGAGGAGAAGTGTTCTGGGACCGGGCTTCTGTACAGATTCTTTGTCATCCGATCAGCTCTATGAAGGTTTATCTTTTTGTGTAGCTTTTCAGTTTCTCCAACATACTGAAGGCTACAGATCTTACATGTGATGGGATAAATTACATTTTCAGTTTTGCATGTTTTGTTTGGACCATATATGTTTTTAGTTTTTTTCTAGTCACTGTGCTAGTGAATGTCCTGGTCTCTATCATATGTTGACAGGTTTTGCATCAATTATCTCCTACGGCCAGATTGACTGGGGTGATCTTTACTAGTGACCTTAGCTTTGCCCTCTTTAGGATGTCCTTGAGGTTTTTTGGTCTCTAGTAGGCTACTACAGATTTATTCTATATTTTGAGATGATTTTACCTACCTTTGGGTTGTCTGGGTGGTAGGTCAGGATAAATAATATTCTATCCGCCTTTTCCTTCTTTTCATATTTGAGTAGGTCATCGTTGTTTGTTTGTTTAGCCCTTTGGATTGTCTCTGCAATCAGGTCTTCATTGTAGCCTCGGTAAATTATATGTTTCGACAGCTCTTCAGACCTTTCTAGGAATGTTTCATGGTCGGAGCAAATTCTGTGTATCCTCAGTGCCTGGCTATATGGAATGTTGCTAATGCAGTGTTTTGGATGACAGCTGGTTTTAAGGAGATACTGGTGTTTGTCGGTTGGTTTCGAGTAGATGTCTGTATGTAGTTTGTTTTTGACCTGGAGTCTGGTTTCTGTATCCAGGA
Organism: Potamilus streckersoni; assembly: GCA_016746295.1. Classification (NCBI taxonomy): domain Eukaryota; kingdom Metazoa; phylum Mollusca; class Bivalvia; order Unionida; family Unionidae; genus Potamilus; species Potamilus streckersoni. Next base: position 341,245 of record JAEAOA010001148.1, on the reverse strand, counting down.
AAACATGGTTTGAGTTGGAGATTTTTTGCTGAGAATTTTATTGAAAGATGGAAATTTGTTGCCTTTGATAGGAAGTCATCCAGACTTTCTCTTCCATGTTGCCACTTCATTTCTATATCATTGATAAAGCATACCCACTGGTATAGTGTATGCTTAACTGATGCTAAGAGCTGACCCTCCAGTTTTCCCATAAAAATGTTAGCATACGAAGGGGCAATTTTAGTACCCATTGCTGTTCTATTGATTTGGAGGTAGTTTTCTTCATGGAATTCAAAGTTAGCTCCAGGAGTTTGACAAAGAAGTGTATGGGTGAATTGTCTATAGCTCTTGTTTCCCATGCTTATCTACATGCCTGTATCCCTTCCTCCTGCAGTATGTTAGTATACAAAGATTTGACATCTGAGGAAACAAGTAATTTATCTGGCAGTAATGGTTCACTTGCTTTGCTTTTTAAGAGACAATCTGTTGTGTCCTAAAGATATGATGGTAATTTGTGGATGTGGGATCTCGTAAAAGGATATAAATATTCTGCTATCTATTTCTGTTGGGTGCCCATTACAGGATATTATTGGTCTGCCAGGGTTTTCTTGGTTGTGGATTTTGGGTAGAAGATAAAATCTGTCTGCTCTTGGGTTTTCTGGGCTTAAGTAGTTTTTCGTTTGCTGGTCTGTGTCCACTTTTGTATGCCTCATCATTAACATTATTGATGATTTTTTTGCATATTCCAGTGTTGGATCATGGTCATGTTTTTGGTAGAACCTAGTGTCACTTAGTTGTCTACTTGCTTTACTAATGTAGTCTTCCCTATTCATAACGAGGACAGCAGAAACCTTATCTGCAGGCTTAATTATAATATCTGTTCTGGTTTTCAGTGAGTGTAGGGCATCTGTTTCTTCTATTGTCAAATTAGAGTATTTGTTAGTATCGTTGATATGTTTGGAAGTATCATATTCAGCTGAGTTGATCAAGACTTTAAGATTCTGAATTGAACTTTTGGGTTGGGTCCAAATACTTTTCTTTCTAAATATGAGTTGGTTGCTGCTAATATTTTCCTTTGATTTATTTGTTGGTAGCAAGGCAAAATGGGCTTTGAGTCGGCAGCTAAACTCTTCAGTGTCCTTTTTAAGCTTCCCTATGTCTTGTGTTTTTGGATGGGGACAGAAACTCAATCCTTTTGATAAAAGTATATAATTTAGCATTTCTCACTAGGAACATTGTGTTAAATATTATCATCAGTAGTAACCTGTGCCATCACTCTTACCCTCAAATTGCCTAGGCAGTGAATTTTAAAGGTATTTTTAGCTCTGTTGGTCAGTGGAGCTTAAGGAACAGCATGTTTTGTGTTGTCAGTTATCAGCTAGTCCATCCATTAGCACAACTTCTAAACTGCATATAAAATTGCTATCAAAACTTTATTTTCATTGAGTCTAGTTTGTCCTTAATGAAAATAGTTCCTCTTGGACATTTAATGTATACACCTTAGTGGACATCTTAAAATTCGTTTTTGTTACTTGGTCATATCAGCATAAAGATTTCACTAATAGACTTCCTATGATGTCTGGTTGGTTCAAATTTTAAATGTTGCTGATTTGATCTGATCTAATATGTTTGTAATAGCAGCCAGCTTGAAATTATTGTTATTATTACTCCTGAATGGAAAGACCTTGGGTTTTCAGAAGAAGACTTTTATTATGTCAAGTTGGTCCTAAATAAAAACTGTTCCACTTGGGCATCCAGTATGGCCACCAAAGCAGACATGTTGATGATCTTGTTCTCACTGTTAGTCTTCCTAAATGGATGGTGTGGAGAGGTGGGATGATAATTGGTTATTATTATCTTCGAGATGATTGACCACCACGGTGTTATTGCATGGATCAATGCATAATAAAATAAAATATGAAATTAATAGCTGGAATAACAGACTTAGAGCAAGTGAGGTTTCATATGTAAAATTGTATTAGTTACATAAACAAAATAAAATTGAACATGACATTGACTCATTCTATTTCTCCTAGAAACAGTTATCACATGTTGGTGTGAAATTTAATTAGCCTGTCTGTTATACCAGTAGAATCTGTTTCATCATATAATTGAGTGACTGATTGAACTCAGCCTGCAGGCATGTTAGCTGCTCACCTGTTTGCTTTCATTTCTTTCAAAATCTCTGTTGATGATAGGTCATGTTGCTATATTTCTTCTTTCTCTCTCTCTTTGTCTCTCTCTCTCTTTGTGGCTCTCTCTCTGTCTCTTTCTCTGTCTCTGTCTCTGTCTCTCTCTCTCTCTCTGCTATTTGGGTCATCATCCATTTTGATTGCAGACTGCTTTTTTCCACTGTGCAGTACAAGTAAACAGCTGTTTTTTTCCATTAATTAAAAATATAATACCCGACCTAAATATGTGTTGTTTTTTTTCTTCAGGAATCACAATGTTCTCACTCTTATATGTCATATATTGTCTTATCACAATTCACCAGATTTAAGGTAATATGGGCAGACCAGATAGTGATACACATGCCCTATGTTCAAAGATATCTTCTTAATGGCTACTCATCTCTTTGATAACTATTACACCAAGGTGTGGCTATAAATTACTAGCTGAACCATTAGTCCAGACATGTTCCTAACGCTGACACCATTGATTCTAGATTGGAAAGAATTCATGACTTAATTACACAAATAAATGAATGGATTCCTCGATTCCTTGTCCTAAATTCATTATTTTGATTATTGACATGCACATAGAAAGATGATTTCTTAGCATACATGCTACTAATTATTTTAAGATGGATGATTTCTCGAAGCTCATTATCAGAAGAATTGCTTGAAATTCCCATGATACATGATTTATGTTTCATGCAAAATCATTAAATCCAAACTCATTCATTCCAACAAAATGTTGTACGATATTCTTACAATACACAAATCATATAACATTCCAGACCGGTGTGCAGGATTATTTGGTGAACTTCAGGAAAGTTTAAAATACGAATGTGACAAAATTGCACACATACATCAATGAACATGTTGTTTTCAATTGATGCTAACCTTGTGTTGTATTGAGACTCCCTCTTAATATGCAGATAAAATTTTCTTTCTCACTTCACCAACTTTTCAGCACTCGCCACATGGACAGTTTAACAAGAAGAGTACGTTTTACTAATCTCAGCTAAATTCTGGCCTGCCTCTGAAACTTAGATTGTCTAATTTTGCAAGAGATTTACTTAAAACAATGAATTCCATTGCAAAGCACACACACCCTCTTTTTAACTTAGCCATTCAATATTAGTTTCTCTTATACTGCCAAACATCAAAGTCAGGATATTATTCTCTCTGGTCTGCATTTATTAATAACTACAGTAATTGGGAAAATATCATTTTATGACACCTTTTGAAATGGCCCAAGATTTCCAAAAATTTTAAACTTTTAACACTCAACCCTACATTGACCTCTGTCAGACTGTTAATGAACAGAATAGAATTAAAATTCAATTCATGGCCCAAACAGCATATCACTCCCTGACTAGTCAGCAATTTATTGCTAGTCTACCATACATGAAACTGTCTGCTTGTCACAGACCACATCAGAATGTGCTGCAAAATTATCTCTTAAACTTTTTGCAACATTACAGATGGTTTTATGAGGTTTTCAATAAAAGTCTTCAGATGATGTCCAGAATTTCCTTAATGAAAGATTTTACATACAATTGCTAATTTGAAAATATTGCCTCTCAAAAGTAGGAATGGTTTAAAGCATTGCACAGTTGAAGAGAAGAAATGTTCTAATCTTGAATTACTGATATTTCTTTTCAGACAGTAGAGCATATTAGCCTTTTGAGGGACACGTTTGCTAAAATGTTAAAATCAGACCCATGCATGATTTAAGAATCCAGTGCTAATTTTAGCACTGCACTTATATTGTTTCTGAATGATTACACTACATTTAGAATCTTCTTCACATATATGCTTTTTGTTCATGTATGTTGTCCAGTTAAGGTCTGACAAAACTTTGACAACACTGCATGCATAATCAGCAAGTTTTTTCAAGTTATATGTACCTGCTAAAATAGTCTTCTATTCAGTAGGATGTAACTCAACTCTCCAACAGTGTATCATTTCAAAAGGATTTGATACAGCTTTTTAACATTATATCATTTCATTTGGACTTGATACAGTTCATTGTTATAACATTTCAATAGAATTTGATACAACTCTGTGAGTACCATTATATCATTTCAATAGGATTTGATACAGCTCTGAGTACCATTATATCATTTCAATAGGATTTGATACAACTCTGTGAGTACCATTATATCATTTCAGTAGGATTTGATACAACTCTATGAGTACCATTATATCATTTCAGTAGGATTTGATACAGCTTTTTAACATTATATCTTTGGACTTGATACAATTCATTGTTATATCATTTCAATAGGATTTGATACAGCTTTTTAACATTATATCTTTGGACTTGATACAATTCATTGTTATATCATTTCAATAGGATTTGATACAGCTTTTTAACATTATATCTTTGGACTTGATACAATTCATTGTTATATCATTTCAGTAGGATTTGATACAGCTTTTTAACATTATATCTTTGGACTTGATACAATTCATTGTTATATCATTTCAGTAGGATTTGATACAGCTTTTTAACATTATATCTTTGGACTTGATACAATTCATTGTTATATCATTTCAATAGGATTTGATACAGCTTTTTAACATTATATCTTTGGACTTGATGCAATTCATTGTTATATCATTTCAATAGGATTTGATACAGCTTTTTAACATTATATCTTTGGACTTGATGGAATTCATTCATTGTTATATAATTTCAATAGGATTTGATACAGCTTTTTAACATTATATCTTTGGACTTGATACAATTCATTGTTATAACATTTCAGTAGGATTTGCTTTTGTTAAAAATGCACAAAATGGTTGCAAAATGTCATCCTAGATAGGTTCACACAAAAACTTTGAGAAGATGAATGCACAATGGTGCAAACTAACAACCTATAATGTAAATAGCAGCAAGTTCTCATGCTGGGTTGATTTTTTTTGGCAACTTGAGGTCTTGATTTCTCCTGAGAGTGGTGACAGTAAACAATGCACTAAGGACAGGTGAACAGTGTTTATTTTATTGTACAAGAGCATTTTATATGAATTATATGACTAAAGGCAACTCCATTGTTTTGAGTCTTTTGACACACATGTAAAAGAAAAATCTTTAATAGAACATAAAATTTAAGGATCAACAAATAGTTCTTGTGTTCTGTCTTTATATCAATCTGTGAATGAGATGATTAGCATTGATGCAGTGATTGTTGAAATGTTCATTTCATTAAAAATTGTAATCTCGGATACAAATTACATTTTTCTTTTTCAAGAAGCTGTTTCAGAATATATAATTAAAAATTTCTGGAAAATCAGGTTTGATCAGTGTTATATTCTGATTGTTCTTGTTTAATTTGTGATAAAACTTTGAATTTTATTTGAATTAGGAACCAGTCTTTTTCTGTTTCAATATTTCTATCACTGTCTACATTTGTTCTTCTTTCAATTAGTATGCTGATAGGTGTATGCCTAGTGAAGCCTGTCTTTACAATACACCCTTGAAACAACCACAACATCCCCAATGGTGTCCTTAATGGACAGGTGCCCTTTATATTATTAGTTACATATTAGTTCATGGAATACTATGACTGTCTGATGCAGTTTATGCAGTTCAAGATAGTCATAACTAACACGACATAAACTGATTATTACAAAAATTTTAAAGTACCAAATTAATTCTTTCAGCCAAAAATCCATTGTTTACCATGCCAAAGATTGTTTTGCAAACAGCATGCTAGTTGTAGAGGATACTTATTTTATGCAAAAACAATTCCCACCAAATGATTTTTTTAAAAATTTAAATAAATTGTTCTTCTGGGGGATAGTTTCTGCTGATAACAAACTTGCACAGAGACTAATCAATGCATGTAATAAAAACATTTAATGTATAGTCGGATCTTGCATTTTTTATTTGCCTTTAAACTTATGAAGTCAAGGTTGTATGCCATTTTATTTTTAAAATTAATGTATTGCCAGTCATCATTTGACAGATTTACACCCAGTTATAACTCAGAATATTAGTTTACTAAAGTTTGTACACTCCATAGGAATAAGTTTACTAATAATATTTAGTTTTATATCTTGGTAAATTGATCAATCATATTCCTAAGATTATTTTACAGGTTATTATATAACTGAGAAGCAGCAAGAGTTGTGCATGAATATTATCCACTGGGATGAGGTAACTTTATTTGGTTTTGTCCAAGATATAGATTTCACTGTATATAAAATGTGAAAGCTTTTGCAACAAGCAGAAAGAGAATAGAGAATATGAAAGTTCTGCAACAGTGAGGATTTGAGAGAGAGAGAGAGAGAGAGAGAGAGAGAGAGAGAGAGAGAGAGAGAGAGAGAGAGAGAGAGAGAGAGAGAGAGAGAGAGAGAGAGAGAGAGAGAGAGAGAGAGAGAGAGAGAGAGAGAGAGAGATGATGATGATGATGATTATTATTATTAAAGGAAAAGCTTATTTGGTCAACATATTAATCTTGTATGAGGTCTTTACTCAGTTACATATATGTGATGTACAGTTTTTGCCACTGTCATACACCAGAAGAGGTCATGTCTGGGTTCTGCCAATCCATTTGTTGTCTGTTCATCATCAGTCCATTTGAATAAGTTTATTGTCACTGCCTCATAACTAGTGCAGACAAATTTTAAACATAGTAGTCTACTCCATGAAAATGTTACCCTCCAAACTTTCAAGATGGTTTAGTGACCATCTTGAAAAACTAAATGTTATGCCTCCTGAACTTTATGTTGGCATGGAATTTTCACAATAAAGACTTCATATATCTAAACGAAAATGGTGCTGCTCTGACATCCAGTATGGTTACCAAATTGGCAGGGAGGATTATAGTAGTACTAACATAAATTTCATTGTTAGACTTTTTATGATACCTAGTTGGACCTAAAGAGAGAAAAGTGCCAGCGACACGTTCAATATGGACATCATCCAGACTGCCATCTTGAATATCTTGTTACTGCTGCTTTTTCCCAAGTAATGGTCATAGTGACAATGGGATTTCAGTAAAATACTTCTTACGCTATACAAAATGAAAATGGTCTCTCTTTTTCTTGTTGGTTTAATGTCACTGTTGATAGATAATGGGCTGTATCATACAGTGGGAGCTAAGTGTCATTCCCAAGGACACAGGAAGCTGGATGGGGCAGGTATTGAACTTAAAGACCATTGGATTCAGATTCTGATGTTTTCCCAGCTGAACTACCATGACTTCCAACTAAAAATGCTATATCACCTAAATGGATAGTCAGTGAAATATAAATTTTCACTGAGAGTCTTGTGTGTTTGCTTTTATATGTTGTAATATAGCACTTGAAAGAAGTTTGAAAACCAGATCTAATTGATCATGCTGTAGAGTCAAAGCTCATAATTCATACTTTTGCACTTCACTTAACTTACGAATACAGTGACTTCTGGGCGTTTTGACCAGGATTTGTATTGGTAACATGCAGTGAAATTTGGTCTTTATTTATGGGTGGTCTTTATATGCAGGTGGTTACTTTAGTATGTTTGACTATTATTATAACATGTATCATTGTCTACAGCCATTCATGAAAAACTTCAAGTATTTTGATCATAATTTTGCTGTGGCATTTTAATGCCAATGTTATGTACATGAGGACAAGGATTTTTCTTCCAAGATATTGTTATAGTTGCTGTCCTTATGGTTTTGAAATAAAACGAAAAAAATACTGATTTTAAATGAATTGTCAAAGCAGTAAATATCAAATGTCAATAAGTTTAGTCCGGTAATCTTATAATCCGTAAAGAGGGGTGTTGTGACCCTATTAAAATTGCATAGCAGTCTCTGACATGATGCAGCCCCAGCACAGTATACTGTAAATACTCACCTATGATAGATTCAAGCTGTAAACAGTAAAGATCATGATGTGCCATAACATAATGTGCCTGCCAGTCAGGGTCTTTATTGTTTGTTGTACTGATCATTCCTAACAAACTGCACAGACACAGATCTGCCTGCACATTATGCAATAGCAGATCTGAATCTGCAGTTGGACTTGTCTTATAAGCAAGTACCGTTGTTATATTACAAATATTTGGGAAGGGTTCAGAATTAATTAAGTTTTCTACACTCATCCATAACTTTCTATATCATTATGTCTTATGTCCTCTACAATGCATGTATAAGGCTTGGTTTCAAAATGTTAATGATGCTGGCAATGTCAATTTTTGTGTAATTGTGTTCTTTGACCCTTCCAGGGATCCTAGAGGGTGGGAACATTAGTCTTGCACCTATAGTTCTTGGTTAACATATGGCAAGCCATTGTACTATCTCCAGGACAAAAAGTGCAGTGCACTTAGAACTTAAACAGCAAAATTATGTTGTTCTCTCTCACTGCATAATAGATACAGTGCACAAGTACAGCTTGCAGACATAATTTTCCATCAAAACATACATGTATACATGAGTATTGAGTAGAATTGGCAAGAGCCAGGTTGGCATGGCACCTACAAGGTCATATTTTCATCTGGTTTGAATTTTCTGTCCATGTCTGTCATGTGGGTAGGGTATAAAATTAGTTAAAGGATGTATAAATTGTGCTTTCTTGATATATATATAGTGTAATGAGGAAACCCCATGGACTTCAATTATTTTCGTTTCGTTATATAATATTCGTTTCATTAAAGTTTATATTATTTGGAATGTTTGGCGGGCTTTGTAGTGCCATCTATCCTCTTAGCTTTGGGTCATGTGATTCCGACTAGGTATATATACGGACCAACTGTGGCTGCTGGGGGAGTGTGTATAACTGGCATAGAGTGAAGACGTCCCCTGCAGTGTAGCAGTATAACCACGGCAAGCACACTTGGTGGTAATCCTTGTGTAGGAAGAAGCAGTCCAGGAATCTGAAAAGGGTAGGGACAAGGTCTTTCATCAACCAGCAGCCCCTCGTTACAAGGCTCGTCCAAGCAAAGCAGAGGTTTAGTGACCATCTTGAAAAACTAAACGTTATGCCTCCTGAACTTTATGTTGTTATGGAATTTTCACAATAAAGACTTCATATATCTAAACGAAAATGGTGCTGCTCTGACATCCAGTATGGTTACCAAATTGGCAGGGAGGATTATAGTACTAACATAAATTTCATTGCTAGACTTTTTATGATACCTAGTTGGACCTAAAGAGAGAAAAGTGCCAGCGACACGTTCAATATGGACATCATCCAGACTGCCATCTTGAATATCTTGTTACTGCTGCTTTTCCCCAAGTAATGGTCATAGTGACAATGGGATTTCAGTAAAATACTTCTTACGCTATACAAAATGAAAATGGTCTCTCTTTTTCTTGTTGGTTTAATGTCACTGTTGATAGATAATGGGCTGTATCATACAGTGGGAGCTAAGTGTCATTTCCAAGGACACAGGAAGCTGGATGGGGCAGGTATTGAACTTAAAGACCATTGGATTCAGATTCTGATGTTTTCCCAGCTGAACTACCATGACTTCCAACTAAAAATGCTATATCACCTAAATGGATAGTCAGTGAAATATAAATTTTCACTGAGAGTCTTGTGTGTTTGCTTTTATATGTTGTAATATAGCACTTGAAAGAAGTTTGAAAACCAGATCTAATTGATCATGCTGTAGAGTCAAAGCTCATAATTCATACTTTTGCACTTCACTTAACTTACGAATACAGTGATTTCTGGGCGAATACAGTGACTTCTGGGCGTTTTGACCAGGATTTGTATTGGTAACATGCAGTGAAATTTGGTCTTTATTTATGGGTGGTCTTTATATGCAGGTGGTTACTTTAGTATGTTTGACTATTATTATAACATGTATCATTGTCTACAGCCATTCATGAAAAACTTCAAGTATTTTGATCATAATTTTGCTGTGGCATTTTAATGCCACTGTTATGTATATATATATATATATGCGACAATACGCCGAGGATAGCTCTTCTTTCGTTATTTCGCACTGTCGTCTCTCTCTCTATCGCTCTCCTTCGACTAAGTCGGCGACTGTGACCAGTCGGTGACCCTGCGACTCAGTCGGCGACCGAGACAGTGACACAGTCAGCGACTCTGCGACCAAATCTTTGGTCGGCGACTGCAACCAATCCGTGGCTCTTCGACCAAGTCACCAAGTCGGCGACCCTGCAACTAGCTGTGACCAAGTTGTCGGCACCCAAGAAGCCAGAAATAAGAAAGATACATAGGATATTATCAGAAATATACTTTTCAAAGAGTGTAGTGGTAATGAAGTACACATAGTATGTGCATTCAGTTTATATTGTATATTTTGATATTATTGTTCACTTCATTCACAAGAATTACGATATTTATTTCATTGAACCCTCCATACCCTAAGAGACCTCATGAGAAGTATATCATGTGACTGTAAAAAATCCCCATACTAAACTTTTGATTGTTCGTACATACTGCTCCGAAAGTCCAAGATCATATTTCTTCCACTGGACCCCACAATAAGACTGGCTGATGTTTTGACTTGAAGACAGTCAGCACAGTTAAAATGCTTTGTGGATGGAGTTTTATGACCAATAGCAGATCTGTTTTGCTCATCTGTACATTTTGTTTTGAAATTCTAGCATATGCATAATGGATTAACATATAGTACTATTGCCAAATCTGCTATTAATACAGTTCTGGTTTTGTCACATGGTTCTAGTTTTTCTCAACACCCATTGCTCAAATGTTTTAGGTAATGAGTGTTCAGCAAGAGTTCTAATTTGTCTAATAATATAGTCACATGGGATGTTGATATTGTTCAAAGATACTTGGTTGTGCTATCCAAAATTTCTCTTGTACACATTGGTTAATTGCGTCTTACATTGCTTTTTGGGTAAAAAGGGCAAACACCTCATTACTTTGGATTTCTGGGCAAAAGGGCCAACCCTTCATTACATTAGCTTTCTGGGCAAAAAGGGCCGACCCTTCATTAGACATCAGTTTAAGAAAAAGCACCCAGAAAAAGAAAGTGATGGTGGTAAAATAAAGAATTCATCATTTAGCCTAAAGATTCTTAATTGTACATAACCAGGAAGTGTCAGTGTAATAAAAACAAGTTAGTTGTTTTTCATAAAAAAAAAGCTGCTGGCAATAGTGTGACCATCCTAATATAACATACCTGACATATCCTGTTTAATCACTTGACATCCATGACATTTCATATTATTTGTATTTACAGTATATACATGTGTAATATCTTACAACTTGACAGGAGGCAGAAATTTCATGTCAGTGTCATCCTAATATGTTTTATCTCATAACACAACCATCTTAATGATAGTTCGTTTAGGTAAACAATAGCACATTTCTTAATGTGAAACTATCTTGTGCTCATTTCATGTGAAATTTATGACCCAAGTTGACTAATTTCAGTGTTTGACTTGCATGGCTGTCAGACATAGAAAGTGTTTCATGTTTAATGAGAAACATTTAAAGAAAATTCATATACTTTTGCAATAGGTAAAATATAGACCAAGACATGTACAGAAAAAAGGAGAAAAGTAATGGCTTGAATTTTCAGCATAAATCAGATCTCTATCTTTTATTTGTGCCACTGCATCAGGTGATTAATCAACCCACCGGTCATTTGATAAATGCCACAATGGGAAATGCCATTTGAATAACTGACCAATTCTCTCACAAATTAGATAGGAGACAAAAATTACCATAGATTTCTTAGAATAAATACTTGTACAGTGTTTGTATTGTTTGTAGGGATAATCATTTGTAAAAGAAGGTGTGCTTTTTACTAGGACTTTTATTTCCTGATACAACTATTTTCCATTGTCTCAGAAGTTACTGACATTAGATTACCAGTGAATATTATCATATTTTTTCAAATGATAGTCATACTTCATGATAAGGCTACCCTCCCCCAAGGTATTATGTTTTTAGAAATTTGGCAAATATTTAATTATGATATCTTTGATAAGCCTAATCCATTTTGAGATTTATTTGTTTGTTCTCTCTCCAGCCTCCCCCAATACGGTAATGATCTTGTCATATGTATCATAAAAGTGATCAAGTCATCATTTTGTTTTGCTCAGGTGCACATGTAGTTGAAAGCTCAACTTAATGATCTGTTTTTGGTCATTTTCAGACAGTTTTAACCAATGTATTGCCTCTTCCCCAATTTTGACATTGCATATGTAGATTTTACTTCTCAGACCTTTTATTTTTGTACCCATTTTCAGCAGGTTTTTAAAAGCACTTTTGAGACATGATTGTTTATATTCTGCCAAGGAAATGGGAGCTAAAATACCATATCACATGTACACAATGAGGCAGTGGATTCACAAATAATTTATTTCCCTAGAGAAATTAAAGTAAAAATGAGAAAAAGCACTTATGATTTATGAATCAAATCCAAACAATAATCCAAAAATTTAAAAATATAAGTCCTATCAATAAAAAGTTCTAAGTGAATCACAGTTCAGATCCCAGTGAAATTCCAAGATGGAAGGTGATGACATCTTTAATGATGTGCTTTGTCTGACATATCAACAGTTCTGATGAGCACTAGTATATTCCAGGGAAAATAAATGACTAATTCCAAAATACATGTATAGAAAAATTCAACTCTAACTAGTCACAAAAAGACCCACCTTTAATCTCCAAAGGTTTAAAGTAAAACTGGTCAAAGTCACTATGATAACATGAGATTTACCTAGCTACAACACAAAACAGATCCCTGTATGGGGTCACATGATCACTTCCTCCAAGTGGCATAGAAACATTACATGCCAGTTATCATGCACACTAGGTACAGATTTGATTCTACTGAACAAATCTTACTATAAGATTGAAAAATAAAAATGTTGTTTACTCCAAACTTGAAATTGGATTTGAATCTAGGTCACAAATTAGCTACAATGTTTTTACTACTGGCTGTTTATCAGGACAAACAGAACTGAACTGAATTTTCAGGAAAAATATCAAATCCAGTGAATAAAGTTATCATTACAATAACATGTAGTGGAATAAAATAAAATTTAAAAAAATTTAAAAACTAACACAGAAGTTATAAAATTACACACACATAACACCAATCACTAGAACACAATGAAGCAGTGGATCTAGGTTTCCTTACTAATCACTAGAACACAGTGGGGCATTGGGGTGCTTCTTACTAATCATTAGCACACAATGTAGCAAGGGATCAGGGTGCCCATACATAGGTATTAAACCTACAACCCTTTAGTTATAAATCTAATACTTGGCTGTACTGTGATAGAGGGATGTGAGACAGAAGCCACAGTTCTGATAGTCATCATCAACAGTTTTGTAAGATTTTTGTTAAAGTTTCTTCTGTGTATATATTTCTGGGACTCCTTCATAGGCTTTTACTACATGTAGCAGAAATGATTAGAAAGCCAAGATGATACACACTTGCAATCCCCTTTGTCCTTCAGGGGTCAAAGTCACAATAAAAATAATCTGAATTTAGGTCTTGTTTTGTTTACTTTCCTTTTTGTTTATATGCATTCTAATTCCCATTGATGGATTTTGTTATTCTTGGTTGCTTTAGATCAGTTGTTATGGAGCTGAATCAATCCATTTTGTGACATACCTACTTACCCTGGTAGCCTTGGGGTCAAGGTCACAGCAAATGAAAATTTGCATGAAAAGTTTGGTTGATGTCTTTTCATTGCTTATATTCCCTAGATTTCTTGATGGTTTCTTTTCATACCTGGGATGAATCATAAATTTCAGCTATTCATCCTGCAAGGTACCTACCTGGTCAACATTTTATCATACTTGAAAATAAAATATTTGGAAAATAAATGCATATGGACCTTTCATTATTTTTATAGCAAAAGTAATTTAATACATGTCTGCAGAAAAAACACCCAAGATCAAAATTTCTGTTCTGACTTAATGCCTAATGGATTGCTCTGGTGGCCTAGGTGGTTAGAGCATCTGCCTTAGTTACAGGAAGTCACAGGTTTGAACCCTGGCCAAGTTACACCAAAGACTTATAAAAATGGTATTAGTAACTGCCTCATTTAGTTCACATCATTAAGAAGTTAATGTTAGGACTGGTTGGCTTGGTAGCAATGTGACTACTACAAGTGTTACAACTAAACTAAAAATCCAAAACATGCACACATATACCTTATTAGGTGATTAGTATGACTATTAATTAACCCCTGGAGGTTTTTGTTGTTTTTGCCTGAAATGCTAATCGGAAACCCATTTTGGGAGCTATTTCTGAATACATCCTAATGCATTGACCTCCAAGACATTTTCTGTTACCCTAATACCTAGTTGTATTAGAAACATTATTTTTCATTGGCTATTTTGCCTGAGCATGAGCAGAAGGGTAAAAGTTGGACCTTTTTTTTTGCTTAATGGACCCATCATTTTCATGTCAAGACCACTCTTTAATTTTATGCCCATCTTATCCTACTTTTTGCAAAGGTTCACCTGTCTGTGTGCAGTTCAGACCAGTCTGTCTTAGATCCAGGCCAAAAAGTCTAAAATCGGACAATGGATTCTGACCTTGGGCGAATTTCTGCTGGAAAAAACTCTGGTCCAGAAAGTGACTTTTTTCCTCTGTATTTTGTAGTGCAGTAGAACATCTATATTATTTGGTATCATCATAAAGCTACATCTGACTACATTTCTATAATACCACCAACATTATTGTGTCATACATGACCTTGATGCTACAGAGCACAGAAGTAGTCTACCACCTCCTAACCTAGTAAAACAGTAAAAGCAGGCAGGGCCAGGTTTATCAGAGTTAATTTGATTACTTTGTTCATCTTCTTGCAGTGGTTTTTGTCATCCGTCAATTATGCTGAGATGTAATATTTCTTTGCTGAAAGTGAATGTACTGTATATGCTCCTTTTAGGTTGAGTCCAACAGCAAACTGCACTGACCCAAATCTGTCAATGCATAATGTGCTGGCAGATCTGGGTCTGTGTCCTTAGGAGTAATCAGTAGAATAAACAACATATACCCTAGTGGACAGGCAATGTTAAGCTAGGGCTGGTCAGGATCCTTGTTATTTGCAATTTGATTTGACTTATTAGATGAGTATTTATGGTAGTACTTTTTTATGTTGTTATAGGGTTTAACATCATTTTTCAGCACAGGATAGGCTACACATGGCTGCCAGTATTAATGGTTTGGGAAGAACCCTGCAAAATAACCCTGGAAAATCCCAGGAAGAACCACCAACCAATGAGAGTACTTTTTTAAGTACTAAAAAATGTTTGTAATTGATGAGAATCACATACAAAAATAATAACAGATTTTCATGTATAAATATTATTCACATTTTGAGTAGTCCATTATGTATGCTCTATTCACTCAAATATGGTTTACATAGAAAGTAAATAAAATAACCTACATACTTGTCCTATTTCTTTTGAAAAATCCTCATATGCTCCAGACTCAAAATGGTTAGGTGTACATTACAGTAATTAAAAAAGACATCTTGAAATAATTAACAAGTCTAATGTTAAATATTTGGAAAGCAGATGGCTTACCACACAATGTTTTGTTTAATCAGTGATGATGAAAAATGGAATTTTCTCAAATTCAGTATAAACTCAAAATTTGAACATATGCATTATTTTAAAATCATGCAAAGTAACTTGTAATTAGTAAAATTTGAAAGATGCAGATCAGAATATCATTGTAAAGTTAAACCTGCCCAATTGGAGTAGTGTCTGTTCTAAAACTGAAAATATAAGGTCAAATTTTTTCCTCAATTTAGAAGAAAGGAAAAAGAAAAGAATTTTGTAAATATTGGATGGATTTAATGAAGAAGAAAGATAGGGCTCAAAAGTATATATGTATTTTTGTGCAGTTTAATTGAATTTTCTATGAATAAGTGCAAATTCTGAGATCATGTGTACTTGAATAGATACTGGTGGAGCCGACTTTCAATGGACAACAACCACTTGAAACAGTTCGCATCTTCATTTTGCTGTATCTATAGTTATATTTATTTTGAATATATTTATTATGAATCAGTTAAAATCATTACACAATGCATGTATTATATTAATATTGTATCATTTTAAATTTTAAACCATTACATAATGTATGGAAGCATGGCAGGTAGTATTCCTCATATAGTCTGAGTGAAAAAAAGATTTTATTGTATTTCAGGGCCAGACAGTATGGCATTCCCTAATTCTTTAGTGTGATTATATTTTTGAGTGTACAAGAAGTTGTAAATTGAACAGGGAAAGTTTAGACTGTAATGATGTACATGAGTGTACAAGTTGTAAATTGAACTTAGGGAAGTTTAGACTGTAATGATGTACATGAGTGTACAAGTTGTAAATTGAACATAGGGAAGTTTAGACTGTAATGATGTACATGAGTGTACAAGTTGTAAATTGAACATAGGGAAGTTTAGACTGTAATGATGTACATGAGTGTACAAGTTGTAAATTGAACTTAGGGAAGTTTAGACTGTAATGATGTACATGAGTGTACAAGTTGTAAATTGAACTTAGGGAAGTTTAGACTGTAATGATGTACATGAGTGTACAAGTTGTAAATTGAACATAGGGAAGTTTAGACTAATGATGTACTTGAGTGTACAAGTTGTAAATTGAACATAGGGAAGTTTAGACTGTAATGATGTACATGAGTGTACAAGTTGTAAATTGAACATAGGGAAGTTTAGAATGTAATGATGTACATGAGTGTACAAGTTGTAAAAATTAAAAATTGAACATTGGTAAGTTTAGACTGTAATGATGTACTTGAGTGTACAAGTTGTAAAAATTGATCATGGGGAAGTTGGAGTAAATTCAGGTTCACATTTGTTTGCAAGAGTGACAGTATAAATAAATGAGGTGTGTTATATGTGTGGAGTTCTTCAGGTAACTGAACATTGACCTGTTACTGTAATTATTCATTCACAGGTCATTCTGTCCAGTGACTGGACACTGACCACTGTGACCCAGTCAGAGTACCTACTGAAACCTCTTTGCTCTGGAAATGGCCTTGTGAGAAATAATTGGTTATTTGTTAAAATTGCAATCAACATGCAGTTTGACTTAAATTTCTTCAAAGTCATGATCCTCACCTGTGTGCCATTAACTTCAGCTATATTTGAGTGCATGACTGTCTATTAAAAGTTAATCAGAATTTAGCATTAAGGATTAAATTGGGTGCATGACTGTCTGATACAAGTTAATAAAAGTTTTTGCAAGGAATAAATTAGGGTACATGACTGTTAAAAGTTAATAAAAACTTTGCAAAGAATAAATTGAGTGCATGACTGTTGCAAATTGATCCAACTTGTCAAAAGAATAAATTCACATACACACACATACACACACACACAAACACATGCACACATTTTGTGGCAGTCAAAAATTGAGGCTTTCATGGCAGCTGCAAACCACAAATTGAAGGATCCAATGAACAATGAGTCATTGGTGGAAATAACTAAACATTTAACCAGTCTGCATATTGAAGGATCCACTTAGTGAAAACAATAAGACCTTTAACCAGTCCACAGATTTAAGGACACATTGAACAATAATCCATCTTTGGAAACATAAAATCATTTCACCAATCCACCAGTTAATATAATAAAAATGCTTTCTTTTTCAAAACTATAAAAATTGGTATACTTGAAAATAAATGAATTTACAGTAGATGACTGAAAAAAGGAGGGAAATTGATTTTTGAACATTAGCATCAAAAAGAGCAAAATATGAAATTAGATGAAATCATGTTTTCATGGTATTAATTCATTCAGAGTTTTGCAGTGAGCAAGGCTTTTTTAGACATGCATCAGTTAGTAGTAAGGATATTTGAGACACACCTAACTAATTAGCACCTGGAATAGACCATTTCATGGAGACTTCCGTGGACTTGGTAATTTGCTCAGAATTTTGATCGGGTGATCAACTGACTGCAATATCCAATCAATAGCTGGTAGATAAATAGCCTGGTCCCCTGCTTAGTATGCTCCCTAGTATAGTATAGCCGAGTGCATCAAAAGGAGCATACTAAGCAGGGGACCAGACTAGTGGTCAAAACAAGGTGGACAATTCAGCATTAGCATCAACTGTTCAACTACTTCAGCTTCGTTTATAGAGTTGAAAAATGCTTATTGAACAGCGATGATGCCACAGATATCTATGAAATTTAATATTGGAACCATCCTGTCTTGTTTTCTGGATTTTATAGCCATACGAGAGAGTAGCTATGAGCTGTTTTACATCTGGGCATGTACATGCGAGTATGGAAACGGTGGTGATGTTAAAAATTTAATCCCTTTTCTTACCATAACACCACATTTTATAAATCGAGTTTCATTTACCAATAAAAGGAAATTTTTGTATTAATCAGCAGTATAACAAACCTGGAATATTTTTCGACGGTAAAGCTGCAGAAGTCCCAGGCATTTAACCGCAGCGGGCATTTCTTAATTTGTTTTAATCTGAGACGTCTAAACAACAATGTATGCCATTTTGTTATGTACAGATGCCTACCAGCGTTTGATTGGCTGGAGTATAAAGTGACTTGGGAGGTTTTTCGAATAATTATCCGGTATGAAATGGGCTATTCCCTAGACCATTTCATGGAGACTTAGGCAAACTTCGTAATTTGCTCGGAATTTTGATCACATGGCGGGTGGTCAACTGACAGCAATATCCAATCGATAGCTGGTAGTCAAATAGTCTGGTTCCCTGCTTAGTATGCTACCTAGTATAGTATAGCACTACTTCAGCTTCATTTATAGAGTCGAAAAATGCTTATTGAACAGCAATGATGCCACAGATATTAACAAAATTTAATATTGGAACCATCCTGTCTTGTTTCTGGATTTTATAGCCATAACAGAGAGAACTATGAGCTGTTTTCATCTGGACATGTACATGCGAGTATGGAAACGGTGTTGATGTTAAAAATTTAATTCCTTTTCTAACATAACACCATATATCATAAATCGAGGAATTTTTCTTATTAATCTGCAGTATAACAAACCTGGAATATTTTTCGAGGTAAAGCTGCATAAGTCCTAGGCATTTAGCAGGCAGGCATTGGGCATTTCTTAATTTGTTTTAATCTGATATGTTTAAACAATGATCTATACCATTTTGTTATGTATAGATGCCTACCAGCTTTGATTAGCTGTTAAATCCAGTATGAAATGAGCTATACCAACATAGAGATATTAAAGACAGGGATGGGATTTGAAAGGAGAGTTAAATTAATCTGTTTCATTTTTGTTGAGTCCAGGTAGGCAGTCACTTTTCAGGAGTTCTCATCAATAGTTGGTCATGGTTTTGGTTAAAAAAATTTCACCTAATTATATTCCTCAACACCATGACAGATGCTCTGTGACAAAAATCATTATGAAGGTAAGAGATTAATTCTACAGGATGTTCACATGTGTCTTTCATCCTTGAGTCAATGACTTAGGCTTGGACAAAGTTTTGTTTATGGTATCATGCTTACCACAAAGGTGTGTGTGTGTGGGGGGGAGGGATTCACTTGTAGTTTTTTGTCAGATATAACTTGTACATGTGAAGCTGACTGATTTGCAAAGAACATGGAATATCCATTACTGAATGATGTTTTCTATTATGTGTCCAATAGCCAATTAAAAATGCTTGGAGAAATAGTAACAGAGGATGGTGTCCAATACGGTTATTTTGTGCAAAATTAAATCGGGACTAGCTACAGCATCAGAAAATTTGGAATTTTATTTCTGGGGTTTTATTTTATGGTTTAAAAAGCTTTGTAGGATCAGCAGGTAAATATTTAGCTGGAAAGAAAATGTTTCTTTAAGGCCTTATAGAAAATTTGCTGCGTTAAGGCTCTGGTGAAAGTTTATTTTTGTGCTTCTCATCACTTGACTCATTGACATTTGGGTTAAGGTCAGGTCACAGAAAAATTTGCATTAATGTTTTGGTTTAAAAATTTTTCATTTACTAATATTTCATAAACCCCTTGATGGGTTTTCTTTGTACCTTGTTTGAATAATAATGGAATTAATAATTCATTCTGTGATGTTTACTTGACACTTTTTGAGCATGGAGTTAAGGTTACAGAAAATTTATGTTAAGGTTTTGGTAAAAAGTACTTTTATTTACATATTTCCTAAACATTATGATGGATTCTGATGTGATGATGCTTGTTCACCTCTTTAACATTGGGGGCAAGATCAAAATCATCCAAATTTGCAGGGTGTGGGGGTGTGGTGTGTGTCTAAAGTTTTTGTTTACTTATATTACCCAAATCCCTTGATGAATTTTGTTATTGCACTGGATGAAGCTAAGGTTATTTCTCTTTGAGGTGCTCACTCAGCCATTGGACAGATTGGAGTCAAGGTCAAACAAAAGTTACAGCATTGTTTTTATTGTGGGGTTTCCATGCATGCCAATTGCCTTTGCCCCAGTGATTTTTTTTTTTATTTTTTTATCTTTGATGCAAGTTTCTTTAATGGTGTCCATTAGGTGCATAAAATGACCTATAAAATAAAGGTCAAAAGTTGTTATGGTTGATTTTAGACTGAACTGTGTACATCACATGCTTACTGGATAGATGAATAGAGTGTAATCATTGCTAAAGAAGCATAAGATAATCAGTTTCCATTGGCTGACAGAAATATCTTGCTTCTATTTAGATTTGGCTTTGACAGCTATCCCTCTGCTCAGATTTTGCAAAGTTTTGTTAAACAGTCTTACGTCATCAAGCTGTTGAATGTTTAAATATGAGAAAGATCTATGAATATTTATGAAGTAATCTTCTATGTGATTGGTAGAGAATGTTCCCACTTGAGACTCTGAATTTGAATTAGATTACACTCCAGCTAATCATGAAGCTTGTATCATTTTCTTGGTCAGGTTTTACAAGAGTTACAGATGTTAATGACATGATTTGTCTGATTGGCTGAGCTTGTTCTTGAATTTTAGTGACTGTCAAAGTTAGAAGTAGACCTCAAAAAACAAAAATTTCATTTTGACCTTAGAATTCTTAAAAAAAACCCAAACAACAGAAGGGAACCTAAATTTACCCCCCCCTAAACATTTGAAAAAATTATGAACAACTCTACCCCAACCCATCAAAAAATGCTTTTTTTTGCAATGGTTTTTGTTATGCTAGCCTAGCTGTTGAGAATTAAAGACATTTGATCATTTTATTCTAACGTTCATTTTATAGACCTGTACTGGCATATTGTTGTTGGATCATCAACAGTGTTAGCATTACATACACTTAAGTCTTTGCAGTTTGATGCCTATTTGCTTCATCTTTGTTTGAATTTTTTATGCAAGATGTTGCATTAAAGCTGATTAGATCTAGTAAAACTCATTTCCCAACTAAGCTGACTTGAACCTCAAAATTTTTTAAAGGCTAATAGAAACTAAATAAAATACCTCAAATTTTAAATTGTAATTACACTTCTAACCTTTGACTATATTTCTCATCCAATTGTGACAAAATTGAGTAGTTTTGTATCATCAAGCTTTTTGATGACTTTGATTATGAGCAAGAGAATATGTATACTTTGTATTATCTTTGGAAGCAGTTTTTATCCAAATAGTAAAATTAGAAAAAATTTACATGAAATAAAGTTTATATTGGGTTGTATTTTTTTATAATCCTTACATAAACCTGCTTGGTAAAATGATCAACTGTTAAGTTTTTTAAACCAGGTGAGCAATATCAGGCCAACTGTGGCCTCTTGATGGGAGAAATGTTGTCATTACAAGTAGTATGTTTATTTATAAATTGATACTTTTGTTATGCCCTGCCATAATAATGTTATCTTTGTCAATCCATCAACCTTCCAATAGCCCTTCTTTACATCCAGCTGTCCATCACACTTTGGACAAGTTTGCAATTAGGACTATTTCAGGCACTGGTGGGGCATTATTGTTCTATGATGAACATATATCTCTGTTTGTCTTTTTAAATAAAACAAAGTAATGACTCGGGAGAATTTTTTTCTGGTTTTTAGAAAAAAATATTAACCCACCAACCCACCTCCGGTCACCAAACATCTTGTAATGAGCATAGCTGTTGAACTCTAACTTGGATTTTAGGAATTTCCATAAAGTATTGCTAATTTAGCTCAGAATAAAGGTAGGATCATTTAAATTACAGAAACATTTACATTTTTTCTGGTTTACAGTTAGCAAAACTGTACAGTTGTAAATGGGGCAAAAAGTGTGTTTTCTAACTTTGGCATTAGAATTTTTAATATAGGTTCATTTTAATGGCTATGGGCTTGATACTGCAGTCTGTTATCTTGCTTTGTATCTGAAGTTACAAATAAATAATCCACACCTTAATAATAGGTATTTACGTGAGTGTTGAGAAGCCATTGTAAGCTTACTTTATCTTAGTGGCCACTTAACAGGTGGCTAATAATCAGATCAGGGAAGATTTAGATTCCTAGGTAGTAAGGGGTATTTTAAATTGTATTTGCTCAGTCCAACTGCAAACAGGATTAACCCTGATCTGCTGTTGCATAATGTTCAGGGTCTATTTTTGTTCCTTCTACTGATTAATGTTGCCATACTACATAGACCCAGATCTGTCAGCATTGTCAGACCTGAAAACTTATATTATTTGACTGTAAATCTTATGGAAATGACCACAAAAAATAATGACTTGTGAAATCGAAGAACAAATTACAGAACAATACAACTGCTGTTGTAAAATCCAGATAGTACCTTGCTGTTTGTGCTTGATTTTGATATGGGTTCCATATTGGTTTCTGAAGAGTTGGTGAGGGAACCCAAATAACATGACCTGAGTACTTCATCAGCTTAAACTGCAAATATTATTCATGCAAAACATCTGCATAATCAAGCTGTTGGTCATTAGACTTGTCTAAAAATGGATTCCAACAGTAGTGATATATTTCAAGAAGTCAGTAAAGAAGAATAAAAACAATAAAAAAAAAATGAATATTTATATTCTTGGGGGTAAAAAAGCAGGAATGGTAACAATTATGTTTATTAGACATCATGTGTTGATTTGAGTATGTCTCCTGGTGGGAAAGATGGTTGCTGTATAACCCACATAAAATTAAAAATAGAAGCCAAGGAGTATTTAAGAGTTTAATGGGTTTTTTTCCTGAGATTATGATGGTATAAACTGTAAGTTGCCAAATGACAGCAAAGAATGCCTGAAAGGTATTATGTAAGCTGTTTGAATTGGCAACTGACAGTTTATCCCACAATTCACAAAAAAACAATATGAAACTCTTTTAATTGCAATTCTTTATAATTTTATTAATTTTTTTATTTTTATTTTTATTTTGTTTGCTTGATATTTCTTATTAGATAAAGCTTTGAATTGGATCATATGAATTCTTGATGAGGGCTATTTAGGATTTCTACATCTGTAGTATAATAGCTCCATCAGCATCAAACAAATTCTACCAATGATAGGTGATCTATGGTTTTGAATATTCCACAGCATAGTTATAATACCTTATCTAAATTGGCATATGCATCTGAGTACAAGTTCAATATTCAAAGCAAAGGATGGGTTGTTTTGCATGACATACAAATGGCTCTTGGATTTGATGCTTTCATGAGATCATTTGAACTTGGCTATCTTATTTTCCAGACATATGAATAATCAGTTTTTGTTTTAAATCAATTTTGTGTTGATTAACAATGTAGGCTACCTACAGGGACTAATTACCTGACTGAAATTAAGACCATCAGTAATGGTTATAGTGATGGGGGTACAATAGTCAAACAGTGCAAGACATTGACTCTGACATTTATGATAGAAGAGTTATGGGATCTATATCCCACTCATCCCCACAATGTAAATATTAGAGTCTGTGTCTTATGTTGTAGGACTGTGAGTACAATTTGTTATAATGTTGATCATTGACCTCCCCCACTCTCCTGATCCCTGTATCCATTTGCCTACAGTTTTAACTTCATTTGTCACTATTATCCAAAGTGAATGTGCTGTTGCAAATCTAGGGAAAGAAGGAATTATCTTCAGAAAATTACAGAAATGTGTTATTTTATTCCGTCAAATCAATTCATTCAGTTTTCTAAATAACATAAACATGCCACCTTTTTTCATTGTTAACATTGATTACTCTTACAAATTGCACAGACCAAGATCTGCAGTCAAGTTATGTTATGGCAGATTTGAGTATATGTAATTTATAGCTGGACTTGTCATATAAGCATGCATATATGGTATGATTTATTTATTTATTCAATTGTGCTGGTAATTGGATTGGAGGTCAAATGTGTTTTTATCTAGCCAGAAAAAAATTCATCTATGACCAATATTGAAAGTAAGATTAATGCTTTATAGCTAGTTATAAATGTAATCCCAATTTAGCAATAAATTATAAATCCATTGCATTGGAGTAATACACTTTAATAAGAAAAATGCATGATTATTCTTTAGATTAATTAATTCTGGCTTGATAACTAGAAACTAGATTTTTCCAGCAGTGACTAGTCATAATTTATTTAAGAATTTAAGAAAGATTTTTCCACCAATGATTTGTTTGTACACTTTTAGCTCTACTGGTCATTGACCAGGAGTGCTAATATGATATGGTCATTCAGTCATTGTTGGTCTATTCCTTCTAAACTACTTTGGTGAATTGCCATGAATTTTTACACACATATTCATCCCAAAGACTAGCTGGGCATAAATGAAAATGGAGCTGGTTGGCCTGATCCAGTATGGCCACCACACCAGCCATCTTGAAAAACTTGCTATTGCTTCTCCTCTTGAATGGATGGTAAAATCATCATTGGAGATTTCATTAGAGATTTCTTATTGTATCTCATCATCATCATCATCATCAACATCACTATTCCTTATACAGGGCCTGAAAATTAAAGTGGTCTGAAATCTAGGACCTGTTATATGTGAGCAGCATGAACACATTAGACCTTTAATATTTCATATTTATTCCTATAAATTGAGGAAATATGCATTTATTCCATTTAAAAAAAATGTCAAAAGTATACTGGTTCAAGCTCAGGTTGAGTGATTGTGAAAGACTGGTGGTGTTGTATGTTACTCAAAATATTCAAATTTAGCATGCATTAAACAACAGATCACCAGTCTATGCTTGACTTTCAGCTGAAAGTAAGCATCAAAGTATCAGCTTATTATAAATTACAGATGGATGACAATGAATTTAAGCATTAATTTATTGTAAGATGGATGACAATGAATTTAAGCATGGATTTAATGTAAGATTGATGTCAATGAATTTAAGTATGGATTTAATGTAAGATTGATGACAATGAATTTAAGTATGGATTTAATGTAAGATTGATGACAGTGAATTTAATCATGGATTTAATGTAAGATGGATGACAATGAATTTAAGTATGGATTTAATGTAAGATTGATGACAATGAATTTAAGTATGGATTTAATGTAAGATTGATGACAATGAATTTAAGTATGGATTTAATGTAAGATTGATGACAATGAATTTAAGCATTAATTTATTGTAAGATGGATGACAATGAATTTAAGCATGGATTTAATGTAAGATTGATGTCAATGAATTTAAGTATGGATTTAATGTAAGATTGATGACAATGAATTTAAGTATGGATTTAATGTAAGATTGATGACAATGAATTTAAGCATTAATTTATTGTAAGATGGATGTCAATGAATTTAAGTATGGATTTAATGTAAGATTGATGACAATGAATTTAAGCATGGATTTAATGTAAGATTGATGACAATGAATTTAAGCATTAATTTATTGTAAGATGGATGTCAATGAATTTAAGTATGGATTTAATGTAAGATTGATGACAATGAATTTAAGCATGGATTTAATGTAAGATGGATGACAATGAATTTAAGCATGGATTTAATGTAAGATTGATGACAATGAATTTAAGCATGGATTTAATGTAAGATGGATGACAATGAATTTAAGCATTAATTTATTATAAGATGGATGTCAATGAACATGGATTTAATGTAAGATTGATGACAATGAATTTAAGCATGGATTTAATGTAAGATGGATGTCAATGAATTTAAGCATTAATTTATTGTAAGATGGATGTCAATGAATTTAAGCATGGATTTAATGTAAGATGGATGTCAATGAATTTAAGCATGGATTTAATGTAAGATTGATGACAATGAATTTAAGCATGGATTTAATGTAAGATGGATGTCAATGAATTTAAGCATGGATTTAATGTAAGATTGATGACAATGAATTTAAGCATGGATTTAATGTAAGATTGATGACAATGAATTTAAGCATGGATTTAATGTAAGATTGATGACAATGAATTTAAGCATGGATTTAATGTAAGATTGATGACAATGAATTTAAGCATGGATTTAATATAAGATGAATGTCAATGAATTTAAGCATGGATTTATTGGAAGATGGATGTCAATGAACATGGATTTAATGTAAGATTGATGACAATGAATTTAAGCATGGACTTAATATAAGATGGATGTCAATGAATTTAAGTATGGAATTAATGTAAGATAGATGACAATGAATTTAAGCATGGATTTAATATAAGATGTATGTCAATGAATTTAAGCATGGATTTAATGTAAGATGGATGACAATAAATTTGAACTTGGATTTAATGCAAGATGGATGAAAATGAATTTAAGCATGGATTTAATGTAAGATTGATGTCAATGAATTTAAGCATTAATTTATTGTAAGATGGATGTTAATGAATTTAAGCATGGATTTAATGTAAGATTGATGACAATGAATTTAAGCATGGATTTAATGTAAGATAGATGTCAATGAACATGGATTTAATGTAAGATTGATGACAATGAATTCAAGCATTAATTTATTGTAAGATGGATGTCAATGAACCTGGATTTAATGAAAGATTGATGACAATGAATTTAAGCATGGATTTAATATAAGATGGATGTCATTGAATTTAAGCATTAATTTATTGTAAGATGGATGTCAATGAATTTAAGCATGGATTTAATCTAAGATGGATGACAATGAATTTAAGTATGGATTTAATGTAAGATGGATGACAATGAATTTAAGCATAGATTTAATGTAAGATTGATGACAGTGAATTTAATCATGGATTTAATGTAAGATGGATGACAATGAATTTAAGCATGGATTTAATATAAGATGGATGTCAATGAATTTAAGCATTAATTTATTGTAAGATGGATAGTATGAATTTCATGTAAGATGGATGACAGTAAATTTAAGTATGGATTTAATGTAAGATTGATGACAATGAATTTAAGCATGGATTTAATGTAAGATGGATGACAATGAATTTGAACTTGGATTTAATGTAAGATGGATGGACAATGAATTTAAGTATGGATTTAATGTAAGATTGATGAGAATGAATTTAAACATGGGTTTAATATAAGAAGGATGATAATGAATTTAAACATGGATTTAATATAAGATGGATAACAATGAATTTAAACATGGATTTAATGCAAGATGGGTTTCAATGAATTTAAAAGTGAATTTAATGTAAGATGGATGACAATGAATTTAAGCATGGATTTAATGTAAGATGGATAACAATGAATTTAAACATGGATTTAATGTAAGATGGATGACAATGAATTTGAACATGGATTTAATTTAAGATTGATGACAATGAATTTAAACATGGATTTAATATAAGATTGATGACAATGAATTTAAACATGGATTTAATATAAGATGGATGATAATGAATTTAAACATGGATTTTAATATAAGATGGATGTCAATGAATTTAAACATGGATTTAATATAAGATGGATGATAATAAATTTAAACATGGATTTTAATATAAGATGGATGATAATAACTTTAAACATGGATTTTAATATAAGATGGATGATATTGAATTTAAACATGGATTTTAATATAAGATGGATGATAATGAATTTAAACATGGATTTAATGTAAGATGGTTGATTATAAATTTGAACATGGATTTAATGTAAGATGCAGGGGGCAAAATCAACCACAGGGAATTGGTCTGCTTCCAGATGTGTTGCTCTGCAGGACCTTAAATGTCCCAGATCTGAAAATGACAGTTAATGATAATTAATAATTGCATTCACCCTTTCCAGGGGTCCCTGGAAAAAGACACTGTCATGGGTAGAGTATGATCTTTGCTCAGCATGTACAGCATATGCTGAGTCTGCAAATCATTTCATTGCTATATTTAAAGGCATGTCCAGTTTTAAAACTGATTCACACCAAACAAAGCATTGGTAATATTATTTGCACCAGAAGGATAGGTATCCCATCTGTCATCTTGACCCTGAATGTTCAAATCTTGACAAAGCTGAGTGCACATCAGAAGAAATGGCTTTCTTAAATTCAACACTGCATTTAGGGTGATTAAAGCTGGAAAACCTTCTACTAATTTTGAGTTAGCTTATGAAATTCAGCACAAGAATGGCCCATATCTTGAAAACTTGTTATTGTTGCTCTTTTAACCTGTAAAGACATATCAATTGTCTTCACAAGAAGACTTCATATAATGTCTTGCTTGTCCTAAATTAAAATGGTGCTGATCTGATGTCCAGTTGAATTGACCAGCATGACAGCCATCTGAAAATCTTTTTTTATTACTGCTGCTCTTTTTTGGAAAGTCATTTGACATTGAGTTTTCCTCAGAAGAGTCTTTAAGGTATTTAGTTGGTCTTAAAATGATGTGAATTGGTAGTCATCTTGAAAATGTATCACCTCTACTAGTTGATGGCTGTATCAGTCTGTTATTTTCACCAATGAACTTCTTATGATGCATAGTTGGTCCTGAATAATGGCTGTCTTGAAAATCTTGCTGTCACTACTGCCCCTGAATGGATGGTCATATTGACATGGGATTTTCTCTAAAAGACTTGTGTGAGTGTGATTTGGATTTTTAATGTAGCTTTAACAATTTTGCAGTCATACTGCTATGATGTCTGCAGTGTGGCAGTTGATAGTGATGTCTTGCATTGGAGCATTATGCTATCGACATGTAGCATGATGTCCCACCTAGTCTTATTATCCTGAAACCAGGCTGACCAGTCCTAACACTAACCTCCTAATACAGAGTGCTTATCGAGGCAGATGTTAGTACCATTGTTATTTTTAATGGCATGACTCTACTAGGGTTTGAACTGATGACCTTCTACATCCGAGGTAACCCTTTAGGTCACTGGAGTGGTTCCAATAGACCTGATGATAACTAGTTGTATGTTTGCAAATGAAAATCATGCCAATCTGACATCCAGTTTGTACACCACAGCAGTGAATTTGAAAATATTTTTATTTCTGAAAAATGTCAGAATTGGTTTTAACACTCTGCAGTTACAAGTAGATGTTAAATAATACACCTCTTCCTGTATTCTTATGATTCACAGCCTTCATTGGTAAAGTGGTGTTGTTTGATACATGAGCATGTTATGTTTCTGTTCTGATCTTTGTTAAAAGTCATGAAAAGAATAATGAAATCATTGTATAAATTTAATTTTCATTTTGCGACTTTATTCACTTATTCTTCATGTTGTTTTTTCTGTGAAAACTGAAAAATTAATGAATTCATTGTATTGGTTTAATTGTGCAACTTCATTATTTGTTTTGTTCTTTTTTGTAAAATGAGATTTGTTCAGTTAAGTCCTGTTTATCTAGCTTTTATTTATCCGAAAATTGTTATTTTACAAACCCATAGATTGAAATGATTTCTTAAAAGTAATTATATAATGAAACATTTACATGACAATGACCTCCATCTGATGTTAGATTTGACTGGAGTTCACTTGATTTGATAATAAAATTTGGCAGTGATTTATACTGCATATTCCAATAACAATTTCTCATCAGATGTGGACAAACTCTCAATTTCCTGTCTGTTCTTAATTTATGTACAATCTTCATCTCCTGTTTCTTATTATGCTTTAC
The DNA here is from genome assembly GCA_016746295.1 of Potamilus streckersoni. Taxonomy (NCBI): domain Eukaryota; kingdom Metazoa; phylum Mollusca; class Bivalvia; order Unionida; family Unionidae; genus Potamilus; species Potamilus streckersoni. The sequence continues at coordinate 311,214 of JAEAOA010001148.1, read as the reverse complement.
ATTGACAAACACTTTTGCTTTTCCTCAGTTAATTAGAAGTCCCTCTGAAGTCTATTTTGTTTCAAGACAGAGTAAATGAAGTCCCTTTTTTAGTTGTATCACCTAATTTATCTAGATAATACAATTCCCCTGTTGTATTGGGAACTACTGGTGAGTCCTTGAACAGTTTGCTTAAGGTTTAGAAATAGACTTCTTTTTTGAAAATCATGGTTATGAAGATTAAACAGTTTTGATAATCTGGTTGCCCAGTAGATATTTTTGAGGTTGCCCCAAAATCACTACAGTTATCACCAGGATTGCCATAGTGAAAAGCTTGTTGTATGTATTATAAGTTAGTCCAAATTGCAAACAAGACTTGAAATTAGCATTTCTACTAATGGAAAGTAACAAAAGTCATACATGTTGTACACTTATTTTAATCTATCATAGATAACAAATAAATGATGATCAAACAATTTCCTTTTTTTGGACAGTGTCTTGTGGTTTGACAAGTCAGTCCCCAAAACTATACCAATACAGGTTTGGGTCTTGTTGTCAACCCTGACTAGTAACTTAACCATTTTATCTGAGTTTACATCATTATTGTTCATGCATTCATTAATCTGATATACTGTATTATTATTCTTGTGTCTCAACTCTTTGGTGAATGTAAATGTTCCACATGTTAATTTGTTCAACCATCATTCTGTAAGCCATTAAAGGTATGCAACAACAGTTGTGATTGGTCTAATTTTTTTATTTTTGCTTTTTTTGGCCATATATTCCTTTAACATGAGCTAGCCAACAGAAAGAAATATTACATGATCAACAATGAGTGCCTATTTCTTCAGTAGACCAATGTGAAAGCATACTACTAAATCATAGGTATTCAGTGTGTAAATTCTAAATGTTGAATGCTGCTACCATATATTGGTTTGTTGGCAAAAAGATGAACATTCAAGAGTCTTGTTTCTTTAATGGTTCACCCATAGGCTGTGATTTCTTGACCAAAAAATGTGTTACCGATAGAAACCATCCACCACTCTACTTTGGAATTGTCTGGAGATGACTCTGGCACACTGCTATAGGAATCCATTAATTATTTGTCACTGGAAATGATCAAATTCAGTTTTAATTTTTTAACATGGTCTTTCTTTAATAATATTTTTATGGTTGCCCAACCAGGCTTTCTTGTTTGGAAAAATTCATTCATATTTGGTTGTCTAGGGCTACAGGTCACTAGAGATTTCTACCCCAGAGGTTCATTTTTACCTTGGGTGGGTGGGTGGGTTGGGGGTGTATATAGCACCCAAGATTCCCACCACTGGTCTGAATCCAATGTTCTATTAGGGAGTTGCAATTGCTCCTGGAGCTGGGATTAACATTGAGATTGGAATACATACATTTATCAGACAGCTTAAATAAATACCCAAGGATAACAGATTAAGATTGAAGTGGGACTAATAGCCAGGTAACTAGGGTACATTCCATCCTCATAGTTCTACATAATCTAACTGCCACTGTTACCCACTAATGCAGGAATGATAATCTAGCTAGGGTAGCCAAAGGTGTGTCGAAGTTTGCCTTGGGTCCTGACATTTAATATACACATGTTAGTTTTGAGATACACGATTTGGACTGTTTATGTTACCAATGGTTAAATTGATGTTTATCATGTCCCCCATTTCATACTGATACAATTTTGCAGAAAATAACAGAATTATATATATATATATATATATATATATATATATATATATATATATATATATATATATATATATATATATATACACACACACATATACACACACACACACTTTGCATAAGCTTGTTTTTGATTTATGTATCCATATAAGTTCTAAGTAAACACCATAACAAAAGTAAAATTCACTTGATCTACAAATTGTTTCTTTATTCAATTAAGCTTAATTAAAACGTGGCTGTCTAATTTAGTTTCTTTGTCATCAGAAGTTAATAGTGGTGACCTTGACCCAGCTTGTTTGGTCAGTATGTTTTCCCAACTGTTCCAAAGCTCTATAAGCACTAAATATGAGCCAAAGGGAGGTATCAAAGTTTATCTAATGGATTTGTCAAAAATCCATTAATTGAATGTTTATCTTGGGGTCAGTACTAATGGACCTTAGATCACTCCCTTACAATATGTCTGTGTCAAAGTGTAGATAGTACAAAATATCTTTTGACCAAAATATACAATGTTTAGGCCCAAATCAAATAAAGGTACTATTAACAAACTTTTATTACCATCTTCTAGGACTAATTTGAGGATGTGATCAAATAAAACTTCACCATCCAATTTTAATGGAAATACATCTTAATTAGGTGTTACATAATTTCAATGTAACAAATCAGCTTGTAATCAGCAAAGTACATGTAGTTTTGGACAGAGTGAACTTCTAAAATTTTCAGTCAAGCCCAAAAATGGCCAGGACAAAGCAGACAGCCCTCAAGAGCATAGACTAACTTCATTAGGAGCAACTTTCTAATCATAATTTAAAAAACTATGAAATAACTTATACAATTAGTGAAAACAAAGAAGAAATAACAAGTGAATCTTACAGGATTACAAGAGGGAAAGATGGAAGTCATAAATATCTTGAAGAAATTTGAAATTGACAAGTATTTCAAAGTGAGAAGACTAACTAGAGAAGAAGGATCCTTTCTAGAATGTAGTTATCCAGAAGGAACCCAAGTTATAGACATGTCTAAAATTAAAAAAAAAAAAAAAATCCAACATTAACGGAAGCTATGGTGGCAATCAAAGTCCAGTATCCAAAAACCATGGAGAAGATATTTTCCATAAACAGAGAAGGACAAGAAGGTTGGTTATATCATAAGAACCAGAGATAAAACAGAAATACTAGCAAATGGACAGATGAGGATTAAAGACCTTCAGACTACAATTAAGAAGCCTAAACCAATCTTAAGAAGAATAAAAAGACAAACAGGGAACCTATATCTTAGTAACTTCCCACTTGAAATAGCAATTGAAGTGGTAAAAGAAAGATTTGAGAAGTTTCAATTAACGGTAATAAACGCAACATTAGATAAAATCCCAGGAACATCAATATATAATGGGAATATCATATTTGAAATCGAAAAAGCCAAATTGAAAGAAATAAAGAAAGCCTTCTATCTCCTTGGATTTCTAGTTAAAACCTGGTATAAAGGCTGTATTTATCATAGGAAATGTAATAAGTGTGGGAAAACCGGACATACTCTAAAGAGAATGAAATAGAACAACAACAATTACCTAGGCAGCAAAAAGAACAGACAAATGGAAACAGTCTACAGAAAGACTCTCATGTAAAACAAACAACTACAGCAACAGCAGCAACAACAAACAGAGCAAGAACAAAGGTAAAAAAAACATGAACAGAGCAAACAACAACAACTACTACCAAAACAAAAAGAACAACAGTTAAATCAAAACCAACAGCAGCCACCAAAATAACAACAGAATCCATCAAGACAAGAAATAATGCCAAAAGAACAATCACTACAGATAGACGTAACCAGCATGGAGAGAAAAGAAAAAAAAAAAGAAAAAAGGAAAGCGAAGAGAAGGAACAAACAAGAGAAAAAAGAAGAACCAAAGAGTATGTTTCTATTCAGTGACGAAACATTAGATCCTGACCCATGGTTTCCTAGCGAAGATGAACAAGCAGAGTTACTACACAAAGAAATAATCGAACAATGGATTCCAAGAGAAGATGAGTTGCTACAAAAGAAAACAATCAAATGAATATTTTTTTTAAAAAAAAGCCTTACTTTCATGATTCCAATCTAAAAAAAATTCCTTACTTTCCATATTGCTTAAAAATAAAGAAATATTATAGCACAAACATTACATAAAGCAGGAGAGCCTCCCTAAATGGTCTGAGAAGATTAAACAGGGAGAGCAACCTCTACAAAAAAAGAAACAGTAATCAGTTTTTTTAAAGCAGTACAATGAAATCAGATACTATTGTTAGGTGAAATTATCAGAGAAGAAATATGTTTTATAAATAATTTGCTTAAAAGTATACCCAGTTCATCATGGAAGCATGAAATTAACATTAAAGCATCAGCATGTCTGGAACTGTAACTGACAAAATTGTGGTACATCTAATAATTAGGTATTATTAATGTTTTCTTTTTTGGTTTAACTTTTGAGATATATTTTAAATTGTTCTATATGTTAAATTTCAAATACATACCACCACATAATTGGAGGGTGTGTGCAGCAAGAGCCATTAAAGTTTCAGGATCTGAGATATACATACATTCATGCAGGCATCCATTCCATCAAACCAACAACACACAGATTCACAATTAATATATATATATATATATATATATATATATATATATATATATATATATATATATATATATATATATATATATATATATATATATATATATATATATATATATATATACTTGGCTTTTTGAATATTTATCCATCCTACTGCCAGCAGGTAATTCATGAAATACAATTAGAGGTGACAAAGTTTATTTTCACAGATTGTTTTTTCTTTTTCAGGCAGTCAATAAAGATGTTGCTAAACACACTTAATTCAAAGGTAACTATGATGTTTCTTTGTTCGACTTCACCAACCAAGTCTATTTGTTCATTGTTTTCTCATTGGTTGAACCACTCTACAAGAACAAAACATGCAAAAGATGTGTGAAAGAAAGCTTATCTCCGAGACTTACCAAAAGTATTCTACTTTAATGAGTCCAGTCTCCAGTACAACAAAGGTTACTTCATGCCCTCACACCAATCAGTTTGTGTCATACACAAAATATCAATTGAACAAAATATGTGAAGGTTTGGCATATTCAGAAAATAAGACAATAACAACTAATTTTTATTATCATCCTCCAAGAGAGAATTTACCTCTAACATCTAACAACTAACTTTTTTTTATCTCCTCCAAAAGAGAATTTACCTCTAATGTCTAACAACTAACTTTTATTATTATCTCTAAGACAGGATTTACTTCTCATATCTAACAACTAAACTTTCATTATCATCCTCCAAGACATAATTTGTCTCTAATGTTTTTAATTAGATTTGATGTCTTTTCATAGTGCATCTGTTTATTGCCAGTACAGTAGTCACCCTCTTGAGCACCTCCCCCCATCAAACCTTTTTGAAGCCAAAATACCTTGGCAGGATCAGTTTGTGATAAAAAATACCCCTCAAGAACGACCACCCCTCTGATGTGACCAGCAGTTAGCATATTAGTGCAAAAATGTGAAATGTTTCCCTCACAAGTGGCCACATTTTATTTTAAATGCCTTCCTACCATGAATTAATTCAGGGGAGTGTTTGATAATCTGATTACTGACCTGAATAAATTATTGGTACTAGACACATTTTAAATACAAGGTGTCCACTTGTGAGGGGAATATTTTACATGTTTTGCACTAATATGCTGATGTCAGGTTTTGTTACTGAAATAAGTAATTGCTAAAATACATGCAGCACTACGATTAATAGTATACCATTATCTACAAAAGCTGACCTTTACAGGAATGAGCTCAACAGTGTCATAATAGAGTTTTGGACTTCAAACAGGTGTTGAGCTTTTCTCTTAGGATTACAAACTGACCTATTATTGAAGATCATAATATGGTTAGCATAGGCTAAATATAGATTTCGGTGGATGAACAGAGAAATTACCTTGAACAAAACTGAGAACCAAAGACACAAAAAAATCAAGTAATATCTTTGTTTACAAAGATTGCATTTTGTCCACATGACAAAAGTTTCAGCTGCATAATTCAATCTCAATACATAGGAACAAATTATTATAAAATGTTAACTTATCCTCACATGAATGGAGATGTACTACTTTAAAAAAAACTCAGTCATTTGACTCAGTGAAATGGGTATGTGGGTGGCTTGCCCAACAATTTTATGTTGAAAGGACGCAAATAAAAAACTTTGTAACAGATAAGGAGAATATTCAGCATCAGTGAGATTGGTTTTGCAATGTGTTTGACAACAGTTCCACACGCATTTCATGCTCATGTCAAGAATAAGAACTATTGATGCAAGCTCAGTTAAAATAAGTCTATTTTTAAGACAAGAAGAACCCTAAAATAATTAATGTTACTTTTCAATGAAGATATGAAATGTTTTAAGTTATTGTAGCTTTTTTACTATGTACATTTCATATACTCTCACCCAAAAAATTTTAGCCCTCTGGAAAGGCCTGTAACCCATCTTATAGAGTCACTTTCCAAGTGCAGAAGCTGGTGGCCTTATAAGAGGGGGACCACTGTAAATAGCATTTAACAACAGTACAGTGGAATCAAATAGTGTTTTTGGGTGAAATTCTATTGTATAGTTATGTTTTGTAAATAGTTTTGAAGGAAAACCAGTTAATTATGAAACTATAATATTGAATATTGTAACTAAAGCAGTAATAAATCTGTGATTGAAAATTACACATTTCCAGTACATTTAATAATTACATATAGCAAGGTTTTCTTATTTGTCACAACTTGTTCTATCTTTATCTCAGTTGAATCTGTGCTCTAGCTCTCTCAGGGCACTGTGTTTCTACCATTAAGCTGTGAAAGGGAAAAGAAAGGGTAGGAAATGTCATTTCCTTCCTCTTAATGGCTTCTTTGACATTTTGACAGCCACTGTCACGTGGTTGATTGTCTCTAATTGTAATGTAATCAAAGAGCCTATCAGTCAATAATGATAGTGATCTTTCTTTCATGAAACTGAAAGCCCATGAGGTTCAAGTTGTCACTGACTTATAAGTCTCTAAATCATTCTTCCTTGAAGAAACATTTTTGAAATCTCCTTTTGCAGTCTCATCCTTATGCCTTAACTCATTAGCACAATATAGTGTAGACATTTTGTTTCTTTGGGACCCATTGTTGTGGCACAATACCTGTCTCAGAGGAACACCAATGTTCTATAAAATGGATCTATACTTCTAATGGTAAATATATCTTATTTGTTCTCTGTTTTTGATAGTTTAACATATCACCCTACCCAGCTAAATGACATTTAGCAGTGCAGTTGCAACAAGCAAGTTTATTGATGTCATTAAAACATAGTTGGGGGTGTGTAAACTACTTTTAATATTGCAGTACTTACCTGTTGCTATTGCTCAATGCCCTTCTCCCTCCCTGTTCTCATGTCCTGGCATAATTTTTATCTGTGAAAAGGAAGACTGTTCTTCCACTGAGTGTACTGTGTTAATTGACAATATTAACTATTCTGCACAGCCTGTGAACAAGTAAAAGCTATGCAGCAGGGATGGGTAAGGGTTGGATAATAAGACACAGATGCACACACACAAACAAACAAACACACACACACACACACACACACATACACACACATACACACTTAAAGCTACCAGAAAGAAAAAAAAATTAAAGTTTGAATGTGAACTTTGGAACATTTTGCCATATTAAAAAAACCCAGTATTTTGATTAACCCCTAGAGGTTTTTGTCATTTTCACATGAAATGCGAGTAGGAAATCGATTTTGGGAGATATTGTTAAATACTTTATAATACATCGAATTGGAAGACATTTCTGGCTTACTTGATGCCTATTTGTGTTAGAAACATCGATTTTCATTGGCTCTTTCGCCTGAGCATGAGCAGAAGGGTAAAAACTGGACCACCCCTATGAAATCAAATTCATGACATCATGAACAATCATGAATGTTCAATTTATGTTCATGAATATACTTGAAATGTTCATGATCAGTTCATCATTTGAGTTCATGAACAAATAGCCATGAAGGTTCATCACCTAAGTTCATGAACACTTCAAGAAATTTGATGAATCATGTACTTTAGTTCATGAACACAATGATGAACTTTTATGAACTATTATATCTTTGAAGTTTCTGAAATGTCATGAATTTGCTTCATGAACAATTCAAGTACTTTGATGCACCATTAAGATATTTCTTAAAAATGTATATGAAATTTCTATATCATTATATTCATAAAAAGTTTATGAAAATTATTCATACAAACTTCTCACAATTTTAGTGAAATATAAATGAAGGTGAATATTTTTTTTTAATTATATGATACTGTATAAATGTTCAGAGATCTTTTACTCAATACTTGTGTACTTAACTTGAATAGTTCTGGATTAATATGGAAAAATATTTTTCTGGCCATCATGAACAAAATTGACTTGCTATAAAAGCTTTCAATGACTTTGTTCTAACGTTTTTGTTCCATACTGTCACAAACTGCATATTTTATTGATTTTGTAACTGGTTGCCAAGTTGCAGTAAAAACCGAAATATGTAAACAACGATTATCCTGATTGAATGACTGTGAAAGAAGACGTGATATGGTTGGGTAAAATACGCACATGATTTCAGCGGCTGAGCACATACAAAAGAGCATGCAAAAGGTTTTGCAACAAGCAGCAATCTCGAACAAAAATCGAAGATTCCTGTGGAATTAACAGATGAGAATATTTTCAATACCATTTCTTTTAAGTACATAGAAGTGCAAGAAAGAATTATGAAGAATATGAAGGAATTGATTTGGTGAGAGCAAAATTATGCGGAAAAGAGTACACAGCGGGATCATCAAAATTACGGTGAGTGTATCTTTTTCTTCATCATTCATTATTTTTCAATGGGAATTATATGTATAATTTATTGGTGTTTATGTCATTATATAGTTTTAACCAAACTAATATATCTGTTTTTTGTCAGAACCAATTTAAACTTTCTCTTCGAATTTGTGAAAATCATGAAACATTATACCCCACCCCCTTTTTCGATCTTGATACCATACACGGTACTGCATCGGCGATATGAAATTATATGTTCGGTATCGTTTTATGTTTCATGACATCACTATTTATATGATCTGACTGAATTTGGTAAATTAAAACAAAAACAAAAAACTAGTCAATGTGTCAAACTGTACATAATACATGTGCTACTAACGCGTTCAAACCTGAAGCAGCTATTTGCAACATCCGGCATCAGAGTAGATACATTTTTATAAAAACATTTTACTCCTGTGACTTATAATACATATGGCAAATCAGCTTAAGTTAAAATACAACTAGTGAACAAATTTCTCCAATAATGTAAATGCGCAGTATGTTGTGTATTAAGTGTAAGGGATTAAATAATTTTGAATTGGATCGTAAAGTTGGTTCAGAAAAAGTGTGCTAAAAGCTGAAGACAATGTTGATCATAGGTTGTTTGTAATTAACTTTATCTTTCTTTCAGATCAGACAGCAGAAAAGGAAAATTATTAGAGGATGAAGTTTATAAGATAAGGAGGAAAATTAGCCAACTGGAGGATCTTACAGCCAAGATGGAATAGACATTAAAAAGTGACTGCTGCAGCAATGTTAAAGATCCATATAGTAATCAAATGAACAGCTTAAGTTGCAGATGGAGACATTCAGTAGTGACAATAGGTGGAATTTCATTAAATTAAAATTAGGCCCTGACTGTCTTTACAAAAAAGAGTTATCTGACAGGTCAGTTTGGGGGTGGGGATCCAGGTCTTCAGGAGAAACACCAGTGGAATTAGCTCCATGACAATCACAGATAAATATACTTCAGCAGTTGATTGAACACAACTGTCCCATTATCTGTTGAACAATTTTCAAAGAAAAATTACAAAACATACTGAAAGTGTGGAATATCGCTTAATGTCAGTTTACGTGTTCTTTGATGCATATTAGAAATTTATCTGAAATTAAATAGTTTTTTAAGATAATATATTGCATTTTATACTCTTTTAAACCCCCCACATCTAAGGTTATTTTATGATTCAGGATGAAATAGGTATTTGTAAGTTTGTCACAATCAATTTTTTTTAGGAACTGTTCATGAAGTCATGCAAAATGAGGAACATTGTTCATCATAGGTCATGAATATGTTCATTAACTGTGATGAATGATGATGAACCAGTTAGTGAACTTTTATGAACTGTTCATGAATTCAGTTCATGAACGTTGAAAAACAGTTTGTAAAGTTATGGTTCATGAACTTTCATGAATTCATTTAATTTCATCATTGACAGAATTGACCATTTTCATTTCTTGCACATTCATGAATGGTTCATGAACCTTTTGATGAACTTTCAGGGATGGTTCATGAACAAAGTTCATGAGACGTTCAAGAACTGTTCATGCCAGTTCATGAATTATTCATGATCATTTCCTAGGGTTGTGACGATACTAAATGCCCATCTTATCCTAATTTTTGCAAAGATTCACATGTCTGTGTGCAATTCAGACTGTCTATCTTTGATCTGAAGCCAAAAAGTCTTAAATCAGGACACAAAACCCGGATCGGATCACGAGCTCAAGAGAATTTAAGCTGGAAAAAACTCTAGTCCAAAAAGGGATGTTTTTCCCTGTTTTTTGTAGTGCAACTAGAACATCCATATTATTTGGTATCATCGTAAAGCTACATCTGTCTACCTTTCTATAATTCCACCCACATTATTGTGTCACACATAGCCTTAACGTTACAGAGCTCAGAAGTAGGCTACCACCTCCTGCACCATGTACGCTGTGCTAGGGGTTAATGAGTTAAATAACAATTAACCCTTTAAACAGTTTTGATTGCCATAGTTATTTTAATCTAGGCTCCATTGGAACTCACAGCCATTGTTATCTCTTTCTTGGTAGAGATTTGCAGATAGATTTTATTTTTCAGTTTAATTAAAATTGAGATCTGCTTGTTATTAGCAGAGATGATTGGCACTGATAAAGATTCATGTTCTAGGAACCTCTGGAATTTCGAGTCCATTCTTTTATTAACATATGACATAAAGTGTTATAGATTCTGTCAGAGACAGTTATAATTAAAATGTATTTGTTCCAAACTCAAATTATTATGAATGCTGACGTTTATTTGGTGAATTGAAAAGTCAGCATAATGTGACTGCATATCAGTGTCTGTCAGTGTCCATTTTGTGAGATCTTGAATGTAATCAGACCTATTTTTCTTCAGAATATTCTATGTTATCTTATCTACATGTAAATGATTTTTAGTCATGAAGTAGTTTTTAGAGTAAGCCAAATTTAATTTATTTTCAAAACATAATTCAGAATATGCAAATTTCCTTTTCTATGTGAAGGCCTTCAGATTTTGAGGAATTAAATTATTGGTTTACTGTTATTATTTTGACTAAAGGAACATATATGCAAAAAGATGATGGCATTGTTACCAGAAGGTTAACTGAGCTGGAAATCTCACTTTTTTGCACTTACCATTGGCAGTATGTCTGCATGAACAAAACTACCCAATGCAAGTCCTGAACTGCAACCAGTATTCATCAGTTGTAAAAGTAAACCTCAAACATTATCATTTAAGTGTTCTTTATTTGAAGTAAGGATATAGTGTAACCTGGTTTTACAAGCCCACTTTTGACTGGTATTGAACATTTCAAACTAATATCAAAACAGAGTATAATTTGCAAATTATCCAGGCTGAGAGAAAGTATTTTAATGTCCCAAAATTGATGAATTATGGTAATACTTGTTTGCCAGACCTTTATTGTATGCCTTTTTAAGATTTCTAATACTTTCAGTAATGTGTAGCTAGGACTGTGTTGATGTGCTATGAATATATATGTCTTAACTAGTATAGACTGTTACACAAGTTAGATGCTTATTACAGTCAAGTATGCAGGATGATATGACAGGTCATCCATCAATCTAGACACATAACATTACTTGTCTACAGACCAGTCATAACAGTACATGTATGTTATTTCATGCCTCAGAATGAATCTTGTATCAGTTTTCCTTGATCATTTCTGTTGGAGACTGATATAATCCATGATACTGGTGAGGATAGGCAAATCACAGGTCACAATTTGGGGGCAGGAACTAATGGCAAAAACCTTGTTCATGTCACAAATACTGGTCTCAAGAGTGTGATTTCCCTGCCTACTCTTCCACAGGCAGCACTTTTTATGGATTATATTTGTTTTATTTCTCATATAATGGTCCTGGAAATGAGAAAGATTACATAATATTAGTATGGGATACATTTAGAAATACATTTTCCCCATATTTTTGTACAGCATTGAAGCTGCATAAAAAATTGCCATATATACTTGCTTATGTGCAGTCAGACAGCAAACAAGAAAGATAATCTAGCATAATGCACCCTCAGATCAAATGGGTCAGTATTGTTTGGTCTGCTGATTCTTTCCAGGTAAGATATTGCCATCATTGCTTTGTGTGATTCCTAGAAATCCACATAATTCATTACATTACAATAATCATTCCACCCAAGTGAGTGGCCCAGTGGTCTAAAGTGCTGTCCATTATGGATCACTGCCATTTCACCTCTGTCTGCGTGGGTTCAAGCCTAAGATTGGGCGAATGTGGATATGTGAGAAAGCTTGCCAGTAGCTTTTTGTAGGTCAGTGGTTCTTCTTTCGGATTTCCCAGTTTCTTCCTCCACCATTAAATCTATGCTGCCATGTATAGCCTATCGTGTGCTGATAAATGGCGTTAAGTCCCATAACAACAACAACGACAATTATCATCATAGTGATTATTGTTCTTTCCAAAATTAATGCTAAAGCAGAGTGTGGATAAATGCAGACATGGGAAAGCTGCTTGAACCCCCCACCACCATCCTTGTATGACAGATTACAAATGAAAAGATGTCTGTCTGTTTTTTTGCATTTGTCCAGATGTGTTTTTGCAGACAGTAGATGTAGAGGAGGAAAGGGCTTTCCTCATCCTCATCTGAATAGTCCAGCTGTATTATTTCTCTTGAGTCCTGCAGGTCTCACAGAGGGCTGATTAGCTCTTTGGTACAGAAGGGCACTCCCAGGTATCATGAGCATAAGGGATCAGTCATTTCAGAGACACATAAGGCACATGGACCCTTAACAGTTGTACCAACCCAGTCAGAGTCTGTTATGGTAAGGTTCAGGGTCCTTCCTTCAGGAAAAACTTAGATTTTTGCCCTTTTCTATAGGGAAGAGCAACACCCTCTCCACAGGGTAGAGGGCAAATTGCATCATCACATCAGCCTCTTTGTTAAAGAGGAGCAGTACCCTTTAAAGGGACACTACTTGGTGACAGATGAAAGTGGCAACCATGTTGCAGTTCACATGAGCATTGAGCCAGCCCAGAAGAAGATAGCTTCCATCTAGATATAAATGATGATAGGAGGGAGTCCTAAGTATCAGAGAAGCTTGACTGGTTACTAACTGATCACTGGTGAAACAGCATATAACCAGTGACTAAGGACCAGTTCACTGACCACAGTCAAGTAGTCAGTGCTTCCTGTCTATGGATCACTGAAGCAGGGTAGAGATTGGGTCAGGGCATCCCTCTCCTTTAGCCAAGTTATTGAAACTTTTGCAAGGTTACTTACAGGTAAGTATTACATTAAAATTAGATTAGTACCACCACCACAATAAATTTTCCTTGTAATTAAATTAGAATGACTTTATAGAATGGCAAAATGTGTCTTTTCAGCATTATAAGTGCAAGAAACATTGCAGATGTCCATGACATCATACACGTAATAATTGTAATCTTCAGTGTCACTGAGTTCACTCATGAGATGATATCCTACATTGGTTTCTCATATCAGCAAACTATCACAATAAGGAATGAAAGAAGAGATGAAGCAGTGGATAGGAGCAGCAATGATAGGGTTGTTTAAGTTGCCAGGCTACAGAAGTATACAGGTTCAGATTCTGTCTAGATCAGGCTAGAGCAGCTAGTGTGGTTTGTGGTTTGTTCCTGGGGAGAGTGTTTAACACCAATTACAGCAGCATGATAGTCTTTCATGTGCTGATGTGACCTTAAGCATCAAACTAAACTGAGTACAATCACTAAAGATCTTCCTAGATTTATCCTGGATGGTATGGCTACATTTTTCTCACCTTGTTTTCCTTGACTATGTAATAGAATTAGCTAGGTTCCACTGCTTGAACACAAGGAACAATAGATAAGTCATTTATCATCAGAATTAACTTTGAGAGAAAACAGGAACCATATTTTCTTAAACTGTTGAAACTTGATCATATGAAATTACAATCTGACCAACATGACTGAAAAAGAGACCATCCACAAAACTTATTTTTCTAACTCTACTTGGACCTCATCACTATTTCCACTAAATAAATAGTTAAACTGAGAGGTCTATCTTGTGAATACCATCTGAAGTACATGTGATCTACCATGTCTATTCTTATCTTATTTGATTTTTATACCCTTGGTGTGTAATACAGTTTGTATAGCTGTTGCTGTTTCTGTCAGTCTCTCCATAAAATGTGGAGCATAAATGTGGTATACAGTAATTGATCTTGATGAAATCTTTGCCATTTGCAATTGTTTATTTTTAATGTTTTTGATGACTTTGTCTATTGACTTTCTATGTATGCATGCATCCATTTAGTATTTCATAACGTTTTGTTAAATTGTAGTTCTGACTTTGTGTTTTCTCCAGAATACAAGCAATTGCACTAATATGCACAGTTCATTTGCTATGAGTGTGTAACCTGTAATATTCATTAATGTTATTAAATCTTATTTGGATCATGCAAGTATTTGATTTCTAGATCAATTTTGCCTTAATCAAATGGTTGCTAAGTGACTAATCACAATGGAAAGTTGAGTTGCTTTCATTGATTATTTAGTTTTGAAAAGCATTTTACCAACTGTATTTGGCTTGTATAGACAAGATGTTTTGTAGTAAATGATGGTAATATCTTGTAACTTGCAGCTGGTCACAGTTCTGGTGCATTTAATTTAATATCATTGTAATAATAATAATAATAATAATAATAATAATAATAATAATAATAATAATAATAATAATAATAACTATTCAAAGAAGCAGCTTATTGGGTCAGCTGACAAATCTTCCATATATGAGGCATCTTTAGATAACAAATGCTATTAAAGGCTAGATAATTGATCTGCTAGAAGAAAATATGCACAAAGCTTTAAAGATGAGTCCATATAGATTCATACATATATTAGTGTTAAACATTCTAGGTGAATAAAGGATACAAGTCTTTTAAAGAGTAGTAGTACTGGGTTACATAAAATCATACAAATGCTTGTTTCTGTAGATGTTGAATGATAAGCTTTTTGAAAGCTTGGCATGAGTCAGTTGACTATATATTGGTGGTATGAAATTCCATAGTTTGGCTCTAGAAAAGCAAAACTCTTATAAAACTCAGAATTAGGTTAAGATAAATATAAAATGTTGTTTGAGATGACTCTTAGTTCACACATATGTAATTTTTTAATGCATTTAAAGTTTTATCAGGAGCCAATCCATGTAAGGTTTTATAACTTGTAAACCCTTTCTGATATAATGGAAACCACTTAATAGTTTTATAAAGCTTTGTTGATGGTGTATCTAGATCTGCAGCACCATGAATAACTCTAGCTACTCTTTTTTGAAATTTCAGTAATTTTCTAGATTTTCTGTATTCCATCTGATATAACATCAATATTCAAGTTGTTGCATGATATAAAAATTGTAGAATATCTTTCTTTGTACTTAAAGTAGATAGAATTTTATTCTGCTAAGGCTGTGAGTTTACTTTCTTAATGACCTTATCAGCTTGCATTTCCAAGTACAATATAGCTTTGCATTTTTGGATTGTTGCATATATCTATTCCTTTAAGCATTACATTGATATCATCTTTTTTAGCTTTTACTCTTGCTTGACTATGATCTATATTTTGATTTTGCTTCATTTATCTTTACACCATTGTGTTCATGCTATTTATTTCCTTTATCCAAATGCTGATTTAATTTGGTGCAAAGTTCAGGGCCAGTTGATTCATTGTTATATAATGTCCAGTCATCATTAGTGGTGCATAGCTCTGATTTTATAATTCATTGAAAGAGTAATGCCCCAAGAACTGATCTTTGTGGAACACCAGACTTTATCAGCTTATTATCTGAAAGTTTATTTGACATGTAAACATTTCTTCTTTTCTGCCTTTAAGATAGGATTGAAACCAAATTAAACTTTAATGGTTATTTTGATATATGCTGAATTTTTCCAGCAGAATTTGTGTGATTAAGAAGGTTGAAATCATTTATGATTTCAAGAAGCACTATACCTACCAGGTTATCTTGATCTCTTGCTGTTAACCAGTCATCCACCATTACTTGTCTGGCATGAATTTCCTTCATGAAGGCCTGATTGTTGTGCTTGTAGTAAATTAAAAGATTCTTGGTAGTTTCTAAATTCATTACAAACATGTCTAATATCTTTGAAAATAATGATAAAACTGATAAAAGCCTATAGTTATTCATATCAGAAAGATCTCCTTTCAATGTACTGGATTTACTTTTGCTAGTACAGTATTAGCCTGTTTTGAAATATACCTGTGGAAATACTTGGATTGAAGATATATATATGTGCAGGTGCAATCACTTAAAATGAGAGTTTTAGGAATTTAGAACATATATCATCTATGCTTGTTGCTGTTCTAACATCAATTGTACCTAATTCATTTAAAATGAATTAAAAACTTATTTTGGGTATTTTGAAGCACTCACTTTTGCTAGGTATTTATGAAATGTGCTTAATTAATTTGTCACGGGAGAATCTGTTAGGAACTGTGAGAACAATAACTTTTTCATTTATTTTTAGAAGGTAAATTTGTTGAGTTTATTTGCAGTTTCAAGAGGTTTTTGGTGAAGGTCACCATTTTTATTACTAAAATATCTAAATGGCAGGTTATTGACAGCTTTGCAAGTCATTGAAGGCTTTCCAGGGTTTTATATGTTCTGATATTTCAGTGGAATGGTAAGTTTTGGTATTTTGTTTGACTCACTGTCTTGATTCTGTTTTTCACAATCTGTAATTGACAGTATCTTTTAATTTATAAAATCTCTTGGGGCCTTGTCTTTAACAGCATTCATTTAAATCACCAGTTATCCAGTTGGGTTAATTTTATTACTTGATATTCTTGAAATTCATCTAAGCATGAGTACTCAGTGTAAATAAACATACCAATGAATGTCAAGAGCATCTGTCTAATGGGTCATCATAAAATTCAATTATTGACCAATGGATATCTTGAAGTTCTTTGAGGAATACTGGTGCATTGTTTCATTACTAATTCCTGATATATTTGTGATGATATGGTTTACTTATTTACTTAATTTTATTGTATGGCATGTAGGCTTATTTGTGGTTTATTAGTGAACTGCAGCTTCAATAAATTTGTTGGTATAGATGTGTTCAGATAGTGTTTCAGGTGTCTCTTTTACCAGCAGGTTTTAAAAAAGTAGCTGCTGATAATTCAGGGAATCCATATTTTTAATTGGAGTCAATAAGCAGATTGCAATTGAAGTTGCCTACTAAACAGTCTTCTTTGTTTCATATGTACATTTTCAAGCATATTTTGAAATATACAAAGCATAATGTCAGTGGTCAGTGGTCTATATACACAACCTGGTTTTTGGATATTATGTCTCATTTCTAGCCAGATTATTTCCATGCCATCTTGTAATGTCATTTGTTTTTGAAAAAGTCTGTCTTTACTTTGAAATCTGTATTAGGAGTTTTTAAGTTCATCATCATAAAAAAGTCATGTAAGAAGTTTTTGTTGAATGCAAAAATATAAATTACTGAATTATTTCCAGAAAGATGTAATTTAATTTGTATAGTTTTGGAATTAGATAATAGATTTGGAATTAGATAATAGATACTTGGACATCAAATTTTGGAGACCTTTTTCCAGAAGTTGTGAATTTTGAGAAAATTCAAAGTTTTGATTTTCTGGAGATGAATGTCATGAAACATATGAATTTTCACTATAAATATATGAACCATCATATATGTATTCCACTAAATTTTGTTCTTTAAAGTGGCCTAAATCATGACTATCAGCATTTTTCCCCAGATTTTGTTGTTGTTATTATAGGGTTTAATGGCATTTTTCAGCACAAGATAGGCTATACATGGCAGCCAGTATTAATGGTGGAGTAAGAACCTTGGAAAACTCCAGGAAGAACTACCAACTCATGAGAAGCTACTGACAGGTTTTCTCACTTACCCAGGTTAGAAGAGTCTGGACTTGAACTCACAAAGACAGAGGTGAGATGGCAGTGATCTGTAATCCATAGACCACTTGGCCACTCGGGGCCCCAGAAGTTTTTGTAATGAGTCTTGAAACATTAAATAGTTATCTCTGTATCAGTCAGCACATTATGCAGATTGATGGAGTCACCAGAAGGATGGGCATCATCACTCAATGGGATATCTGCAATTTTTCTGTCATCATATGGAGAATCATAGATCTTGTAGCTTTTTTTGAAGTTTCTGGAAAATTGTATTTCATTTTTAAACTCATGGCCCCATCTTCATTACCATATTCTGAATGCTGTACTGTTGAGGGATGATTTGTGCTGTGCCAATAATAAAGATAAAGAACCAAATTTTATGTTATAAGTCATAAAATGTTATTTATCACACAGACATTATTGAACCAAGCTAAAAAGGGTTTTTGTGTGTTAAATTAAAATTGAAAACTGCCCTTAGAAAATGCCAAAAATACACCCCCACATTGTGTATATTCAGAAGAAATTGTGGTGTTGATGCATCTTTATGATAGTGACTCAACCATACCAAAGCAAGTCATTGTGACCTAATTTGCATGCTTGAGCAACTTGTTTTTTCACCTGTTCATTTCTTACTCAATATTTTAAATCCTATTTCCCCTATGCTTAGGAAAAGCTTTTGACACACTCAGTGAAAGTATCCCAAGCATGACAAAACTACAACACTTTGATGTAATTGTCATGCTAATTGACTTTTATATAGTCAGTTGTATGTTCCTTACATTTTCACATTCTCAGTATCTTAAATCTTATTCAACTTAGTCATGAAAATTGGTACATCATGATAAAAGTAACTTGACCGTGCCATAACAAGGTTAGTGTAACCCAACTTGTATACATGAATGACTTGCACATTTTCAGCTATTTGTTTATTATTCTTACATTATATTTGACTCTATATATTTATGTATGCTCATTTTTTTATGTAAGAATCTTGCAGTATTTTTCCATACTGAATGGTTTCATTCTGCATGATGTGTCTAAAAATAGTATCATGTAATAAGAACTGCATTGTATACAAATAGTGTATGCTCATGTAGGAGATGCTTTTGCTTTTAGTTTATTACATTTTTGTGAATGAACTAAACAAGCTAGTTTGTCCATTTGAAAGTAGTGGTAGTAGTGGTGATGTTATCCATATGGAGGAGTTCAAATGAAACTTTCAAACACTTAAATGAATTATTTGTAATGTCAACAACAAATGTGAAAGAGGCAGTATTGAAATACCATTTTGATTATTTGAACAGTTTTTTTTAGGAGAAATGTTCAAAAATTTTTGCAAATAGAATGGTGTAGACTGTGACCAGTTTTCTCTATGGTCTATAAAAATAGTATAGAAAAGCACACTGAGGCCAGTGACTATCACATTATCAGAGAGATACCATATTACAAGTCAGTAAAATCATTCAATTCGAGAAGAAAAAAAATGCATCTGAAGGTTTTGATAGAATTTTAAGAGCATTAGAGCCAATAAGCCAAGACAATGAAGAAGTCTGATTGGTTGTTAAATACACTCACAGCACTCAGCTGCTGTTTTTCAGTTTTCCCCATATAACTTTTTTAATACAATATTAGGTTAGTGATAGAAGCATACAATTGACAGGGCAGAAAAATGCCTTCTTTAGCTGGTAATAAGAATGACAGTAAATACACTTACATATTTGGATCTTGAATTTCTTCAGAATGTATTTCCTTAGTTCTGCACATCTTAATTACATAACTCATCTCAAGGGTTCCAAAACTTGATGTGCATACAAAATTGTTGTGGAATTTTGACTACATTTCCAACAGAAATCACATTCTCCTCACAAAATGAATGTGATATTTCATTGCATCCTTTTGATAATTTGAATTAAAAGAATTCATATTTTTTGACATTATAATTCCTGACAGAACAGAAGTGCAGTTGATTCCTCAATGCTGACACCTCCACTGCTCAAATCACATGTACCTCATATGGAATTGATCCAATAAATCCAGTCCATCACAAACTGAAAAGAATTAAGGTTGATTGACAGGAAAACAAATTCCACCCATTGCTGACCAACTGGAAGAGTTGTTTCAATGTGCAGTCATTCACAGTATGACTTTTAATTTCAAGTTCAAAACAATAACTATTTTTCAAATTAATAATGAATGCACAATAAAGTACAAAGGTTACTGGGCAGTTCTTTGTATGCATTAATATTTTTACTGTATATTGATGAATCTACTGTTATGTATTTAGTTTGGAATTCAGCATAAGTTTAGTTACCTTGTTTCTTGTAGTGCATGCTTTTTTATTATTAAGCCTTGGGTAGAAAAACAAAATGAGTATATAATAAAAATGTTACTGCATTTCTATGGAAAATATGAACTTTTTTTTTTGAGTAATACTGCACTCCCAAGGTCGTGCATTATTGCTCAGATAAAACTCATTTATATTTTCCCACAGAAAGCAGTAACCTATAAAAATTTCATTATTAACTTTTTGGTATTGAAAATTTATATATGGCTTCAGTATGGTATTGAAAATTTATATATGGCTTCAGTATGGTTTTGTGTGACACAGTAAGTTTTATTTAAGCATTTGCCATTGATTAGCAACGGTAAGTGTAAGTGTTGAAAAATACATGTACTGCCTTTAAAGGGCTTTAAAAGCAGAGTTGGAATTGTCTCATAAGTGCCATTTTGGATAGAGTTATGGCCCTTGACAATTAAATTCTTACTTTCACATGCAGTGTTGCTCATAACTGATATTAGTCCAAAATTATGTGTCATTTTCTGTTGTAGCTTGAAATGAACATTTTCCATAGACTTTACACATACCTTTTATGGATTTAATCTCATCTACAATGAAGTACTAAGCAGATGTTTTATACCAATTGGGTATGTTGTGAGCAGATGTTTTAAATATATCTACACACACACACACACATGCACACACAGAGATTGACTATTTATTTTCTTAATTTGACAAAGTATGAACCAAAAAATCACTGTGCAAACTGTATGATACGCAAAGTACAAAAGCTTGCAAAGCATATTTTCAGTTCATGCTACATGTGTATAATGAAATTTTAAAAATGCTCTGTAATTAAATTCCGAGCATAAATCGTTAAATAAATCCACTGTTTGATAACATTTTTTTATTTTATCATATTTTGAATTTCATTCATTAAGGCTCTATAATACAAAACTGTGAATCCCATTGACATTTACAGCCAATCGGAGAAAAGTTCCCTAGCTAACATCAATACACAGCTCTTATCAGTTGAAGATGCTAGATGCTAACATGCCTTTTAAGAAAGTCTGATTTGTTTCATAATAAACAATAATTCTTAAATGAAAGTGTATACTGTATATAAACTCTATATACTGACTGTACTAATGAAAGTGTATACTGTATATATACTCTATACACTGACTGTACTAATGAAAGTGTATACTGTATATATACTCTATACACTGACTGTACTAATGAAAGTGTATACTGTATATATACTCTATACACTGACTGTGCTAATGAAAGTGTATACTGTATATATACTCTATACACTGACTGTACTAATGAAAGTGTATACTGTATATATACTCTATACACTGACTGTACTAATGAAAGTGTATACTGTATATATACTCTACTAACTTTCATGTATTGTCTATATAATACATCTGTCATTGACCATTTAACTCAATTAATTAGATTGTTGATCTTATATTGTGAAGATTGGGTTTAATTGCCCCTGTGACCATATTTTATTTTCTCTTCTTTTATTTTATATAATTCTACAGAACAAATTTCAGTATTGTAACATGACACCAATATCATATATATTAATGCATACACACACACTGATGAATTTCACATGGTACTCCGTCATGACATCAGCACATCAAGATAGATAAGCAGACAGTGTTTATGTATTCATTTAAAGTGTATTTTATTTGTAACATTATCAGAGATATCTCATTTTACTTGAATAAAAAGTTCATAATTAAAATCTTATGTAAGAGTAGTCCTATATTCTTAACATAGTCTTCATTGATTATTATGTTCAGAAAAGTTGGGCTGAATGGACATAACTCTAAAGAGAACAGGTTTATATAGGTATGAACCAGAAAAATTTGAAAGGGTCTAACCAATCAGATTGCTAAATTTGTAATGACAAAGGAATAAACACACACACACACACACACACACACACACACACACACACACACACACATTTCCTGTCTACCTTTTCCAGTCTTTCTACAGTACAGTTTTAAACATCATGTTTTTCAGATATATCTCATCACTCCACTCCACTTAGTTTCTTATATTTTGCCTCTTCCATACCTCTCTTTATTTAGCTCAATCTGTATAGTCTTCATATTCACTTATCTACACCCACTTCCTTTAAACACACAGTATGATTGGCTAACACTTTCTAAATGAAGGAAGGACTACCAGTAACTAAATGATGCTGGTCCAGCATTTACCATGATTTTCATTGATTTCCTGACTCCCACAACCTGCATCCCTTTCAGCTGTTCATGATATTGATGTTTTCCAATTTATTCCTCCCACCTTGTTGCTGATTTGAAACCTGATAATGGTAACTGTTGATTCTGTTATTTCCATTTATCCTGCCTTATCAAAAGTTAAACAACATTTTCAAGTATTTCTCACAGTAAAATCCCATTGGTAATATGAAAGTGAGATAATGGAATGGTCTGCATCTAATGTGCATAATTCCTTGTCTGTCCACCAACAATATTTTGATTGAATTTCTTCTAAAGAAAAGCCCTGGACAAATTTCAGTCAAATTTATCAAAGAGGATCCTGGCAGGAATAGGATATCAAGTTGATATTATTGATAATGATATTAAATATGGTCACCATTAATGAGATAGAAAATCAGCAAACTGAGATAGAAAAATCTCTCAGGAGCATCCTCAAAACAATCAGCAGAATTTTACCATATTTTAAAACAAAGCATCCTGGAATGAACTAGGGTGTTTTTTTTGGTAATATTTATAAATTATGCTGATCAGCAGTCAAAAAAAGTAACTGTTACCAACCATTTTGGTAATAAAGCAGCACATTGATTTTTGGTTTTTGTAAACAATTTAAGTTATTGACTAGGTACCTTAGCTCAAAATATGTGGATGGCTTGCATTTTGCACAGTAAAGAAACAGATTATGGAGTCCAAAGGTTTGAAGTCATAGTATATCTGATAACAAGATCATGCACTGGATCCACAGCCCCAGCCATGTCCTACCAAAGGCTTCTAAAAATGATACTGACATCTATCTGCCTTGCCTGGTGTTCAGCATTAAGAGGTTACTGTTAGGACTAGATGACCTGGTGTCAGGATAATGTGATGGGACATGGTGCCACATGTCTACAGCATGCTGTCCAAGTGCTAAACATCACAATAAACTGTCACTTTACATACATTGTAGTAATATGACACAGATTGTTAAAGCTATATTAAAAATCTAAAACACACATGCATGCAAGCAAGCCCACACAGTCACCAGACACACATACTTTCATTGGTCATTAATCTTTGGTCAACCATACCCTTTTAGTGCTATATGCAGTCAGCTGGCATATATTGTGCCATTCTAAATGATGTCTGATTAGTGACTTTAATGCTCTTAAAGTTTCATAAAACCAACCTTGGGGGCTCTAAGTTGCCAGTGGGCTAAAGTGCTCTCCCTTACAGATCACTGCCATCTCACCTCTGTCTTCGTGGGGTTCAAGTCTTAAGATTTAGCGAAGAATGTGGATACGTGAGAAAGCTTGCCAGTAGCTACTCCTGGGTCAGTGTGATTTTTTCGGTTTCTTCCTCCACCATTAATACTGGCCCCGCCATGTATAGCCTATTGTGTGCTGATAAATGGTGTTAAGCCCCAAAGCAACAATAACAACAACAACAATAACCAATCTTGTTTGTCATTTGGGTAAATATGGTAGCCACAGCTAGTCATGTTGTGCTATTGGCTTTAATCTGACCCATGTAAATTAAAGAGCCAGTCTCTTAGCAGGTCATCAGCTGAAATTCAGATCTCTTTGTTGGGAAAATGAAGTAGAAAGACCCTTTAAACATGCATATTATGGGATATTTATGATTGCAAGCTGTAAGAATTGGAGAGTTGATTTATAATGGTCTTACTGACTTAAAAAGTTATTGTGGAGACAAGTTTATGATATGTTCAAGATGAGTCATCTTGTTAATATGGGAATAGTTGATGATCATGCAAAACTAGTCAGGTTGAAAGATGGAATAGTTTATAATCATGCAAAACTAGTCATATTAAAGATGGAATAGTTGATAATCATGAAAAACTAGTCATGTTAAAGATGGAATAGTTGATAATCATGCAAAACTAGCCATGTTAAAGATGGAATAGTTGATAATATGCAAAACTAGTCATGTTAAAGATGGAATAGTTGATAATCATGCAAAACTAGCCATGTTAAAGATGGAACAGTTGATAATCATGCAAAACTAGTCATGTTAAAGATGAAATAGTTGATAATCATTCAAAACTAGTCTTGTTAAAGATGGAATAGTTGATAATCATGCAAAACTAGTCATATTAAAGATGGAATAGTTGATGATCATGCAAAACTAGCCATGTAAAAGATGGAATAGTTGATAATCATGCAAAACAAGTCATGTTAAAGATGGAATAGTTGATAATATGCAAAACTAGTCATGTTAAAGATGGAATAGTTGATAATCATGCAAAACTAGTCAGGTTGAAAGATGGAATAGTTTATAATCATGCAAAACTAGTCATGTTAAAGATGGAATAGTTGATAATCAAACAAAAATATTCATGTTAAAAATGGAATAGTTGATAATCATACAAGAAGAGTCATCATGTTAAAGTGGGACTTGTTGATCATAATTGTACAAGATAAGTCATTATAAAATGTGTTAAAGTGGTCTTCATAAAGGAGTCCTCATCATATGAAAGTGGGACTAGTTGATAATCATACTTGTTCAAGTGGGACTCGATAATAATAAAAGATGAGTCATCACAGTAAAGAGGAACTAGTTGATAATTGTAGAAGATAAGTCTTGTTAAAGTGCCTGATCCATATAAAAATATATAACATCAATAAAGGATAAGGAGGAAAGATATGTACATTTACATGACATACACACTATTAATAATTGTTATTCATTTTCCAATTCTGTTGCTTCTTCCATCAACATCATCATCATCTAATGTTGTCACTGAAGTTGCCAATAATCTGAAATCTTAATTTTATTTTGACTTGGGGCTGTGGTGTTCAACAGTCTTGAAAGAGTACATACTGTACATGACTTTTAACTGTACATGACTTTCAATACTCTGTGGTGAACTTAACATATAATGTACAGTCTTTCCAAGATAAGGTGTATTAAGACAACAAATGCTATTAAAAACAATTGATCTACTGCAACAATAAAATATGTACAAGGATGAGTACAGTAGAGGATTCATATAAATAGTAGTAAACGTGTAAAACATTATAGGTCAATGTTTTCAAAAGTAATATGACTGAATTAAACAAATTTCATACAAAAAATTGCTTCTGAGGATGCTGACTAAGAAGTTTTTGAAAGCTTGGCACAAGTCAGCAGACTTTATACAGGGTTGTATGGAAATCAATAGTTTGGTTCAAGAAAAAGCAAAACTCTTCTTTTAAAACTCTGAATTTAGTTTAAGTAAAATGTAACTCATTGTTTGAGATGGATATGAGTTCATGCATATGTACAGTTTTAACCAATTCAAAGTTAAATTTAAGATAATCAGAAGCCAAACCATGTAATGATTTATTGACCATTAAACCCTTTTGAAGCAGAGTTTAGGTATGTACACTTGTCACAAGCTATACAAGTAACTCATTATGATGTTGTCTGCAATATGATGTGGGCAGTGTGAATCCTATATTATATTAGGTGACTTATATTTAGACCACTCTGATGGTCTAGTGGTTACAGCATCTGCCTTGGATGTGGGAGGTCGTGGGTTTGATTCCCTGCCGAGTCATGCCAAAGACTTACAAACATGGTACTAACAACTGCCTCACTTGGCACTCAGCATTAAGAGGTTAGTGTTGGGACTGGTCAGCCTGGATAATGTGACTGGGTGGGACATCATGCTACATGTCTGCACATAATGCCCTTGTCTTGCCATTCTCTATCTGTCCATCTGTCTGTCTGCTTAACTATGTCTATATTGTTATTATTATTATTATTATTATTATTATTATTATTATTATTATTATTATTATTATTATTATTATTATTATTATAATTATTATTATTATTATAGTTGTTGTTGTTGTTGTTGTTATCAGCAGTCAAGATGCTATTCTGATGGCCATATCTTGTTCTAGCAGGATGACTTATTTCAGTGGCTAACTATAAGAAGCTTGGCAACATCTGTTTATAGACCAGTAGGCATTAATGTTTACCATAAATAGCATTATTTATATAAAGGGGTCCTTGTACCTTTTGTTTTGCCTATTATTATTATTATTATTATTATTATTATTATTATTATTATTATTATTATTATTATTATTATTATTATTATTATTATTATTATTATAGTTGTTGTTGTTGTTATCAGCAGTCAAGATGCTATTCTGATGGCCATATCTTGTTCTAGCAGGATGACTTATTTCAGTGGCTAACTATAAGAAGCTTGGCAACATCTGTTTACAGACCAGTAGGCATTAATGTTTACCATAAATAGCATTATTTATATAAAGGGGTCCTTGTACCTTTTGTTTTGCCTATTATTATTATTATTATTATTATTATTATTATTATTATTATTATTATTATTATTATTATTATTATTATTATTATTATTATTATTAAATGGGCAAACATGTGCTCCTGGAGGTCTCTATGTATTACCTGCACATAATTTTGCAGTAGATGATTCACCAGTACCACAGGTTTAAATGAGTCTGTTCTTTTAATTGCAGGCCTGGCTCATTCCATTGTTTGGCCTCTGCCACCTATCACCTTTTAACCCTGCAGCAAATGCTTTGTGTGAATACCACTTACCTTCCTAGACCAGGTATGGAAGACACAGTAGGCAGGTTCTCTATTGTTAAGGACTTATAAATGCTATACTAGGAAATAACAGCTGTACTTCACTATATCACCACACACGGTACAGGTGAGAATAAAATAAGCAAGGGAAAGTGGTATATGTAAGAAACTGCAGTGAGATACTAGTTATTTATAGTCATTCAGAGAATGATTGCATTTTATAAGGATACCCAACATTATTAGATGGATGGAATGGGAATTCAAATCTGTCACAGTGGTCATTGGTGAGTCATTGCTTTGACTACAAGGCAGTGGTCAGTAATGGACATTTGAAGTTATGTATGAAATACCTAACACTGGAATTTCATATTTATTTTCTGGAATATTTGATTTATAATTCACAAAGGACCCTGTTTCAGGAGATATATCTTCACCAAAAAGCTATGATCTTGGATTTTTATATGGACTTATTATTCCTATGCATTTTTGAGGAAGTTAACTTGATTCTGGAATTTTGTGGGTGATATATGATATATCTCTGAGTGCATATCTCAGGAGATAGGAAGCAGTGAATGTTTCATGTTTGAAAAAAAAAACACCTCTAACAATAGATTATAATAAATTACCAAACTGGGATACATTTGTCATTGATACAAATGCCTATTACTTGGTAAATTGTTAATGGATGCTATCAGAGACACCATTCACAGCTAATATTCAATGAAGGTGAGTATAAATGTTGAAAAACATAATTAATCCATCACTATAAAGCATGTGGAATATGACACAGTCTTTAATAATATAAAATGGGTAATGTCATGGATAACATTTTGGGAAAAATATGTATTTTTATTATAGTAAATTACCTGAGTGTAAGGGTTCTCTGTTATAATGCAGCCTTACTTATAACAATGTACATTTTTAGGGTTCCCTAGACTATGTCATTTTGTATAGCACTTACATAATACATAATGCCTCACTGTGATAATAAATATTGAAGATGCAGATATCAACACAGTTAGCAATTATGTTAGCAATCATCTGGGTAAGTCAGTATTTGCTTTAGGCAAATGGACAAATTGTTTCTCATCAATCCTAGGCATCCTAGATGTCTACTAAAATACCACAGTAGCATGAGAGCAGCTAATTGACTATATCAGATTCATAAGATATACATATTGTCAATAGTATTAAATAGCATCTAATTACCAAAATTTCTGTCAAAAATTTTCCCAGGTATAGTCAGTATAGATCTTATTACTTAGTGCTTTTAGATCAGGGAAAAAAAAACAACTTTGAGGAAAACCATATCAGCCTGATTTAAGCCAAACAGAGATTTTTAAAGAAGGGTCATACATTTATACACAATCTGCAGGAAAACAGATTAAGATGTAATGTGTAATGATTACTGTATATACTTGCTATGCAAGTTGGGTCCAGCTGCTTAAATAATAGACCCAGATCTGCCAAATGCATACACATATATGGGTATCTGTGATTAATAGAACTGTAGACCCTGATCTGCTAGCACAGTATGCAATGGCAGAACAGGGTTTGTACTGTTTTGCAGTTTGACTTGAGAGAGTAGCAGTGGTAAAATGCTGTTGTAATGCATATTTAGGAACTACTTAGACTATTTCTGCAAGAGAAAAGTAGGCCTTGGATGTTTGATGGCACAGTAAGTTGCAGTAAAGTCCAAATTTAGTTTGAGGGAAAGTTCTCAACCATAAAGAAATCCAGTCAGTTTGGACCACTTTGGCTATTTCTTCATTTGGATTGACTTTTGGATTACCTGAAAATAAGAACAGAAAATAGTTCATTCATTCATAGCTTCTCAGTTAATTATGGTTTCCTAAATAGCAGAAGAGATCTAAATAGCAGCAGTCAATATACTTTTGACCTATCATTTTGACGTTGAAGTTTCCATATTGCTGGAGGACATTAAGTGCATGGTTTAAAAGGAGATTGAGAGTTTATTACATAACAATATGAGTGTTTTTATTGCACATCAATGTTGAGTGTTTATTACAGTCAATGTTGAGTGTTTATTACACATCAATATTGATTAGTATTGTTTGGCAGAAGCTGGTAATTGAAGCTGATAATTGGATATTAAATAACAAACTTTTCCTACTGTAATACTAAATTAGGTCCATCTGCAAATATTGTGCCTGCAGATCATGGTGTCTGGTGTTGTTTTGGCTTATTAGACCTAATAGATTGCATAAAGCCAGATTTATTTGCTGGCACATGTGATGGCAGATCTGGGTCTGATAAGTTTGCAGTAGCCATATATCTTATGTCTGCTGAACACTAGAGTGAGATTCTGTATATGACATTAATTGGAGAGTTTAAACATTATTCCATCTCATTACTCTGTGGAATAGACAATTTTTGAATAACTTGTGTAGTAATGACAACTCACTGATTCATTATCTCAAACATTGCAGTAGAAATCAAACTGCCTTTTTCCTGTTAGTTCTGTTGCAGAATCTTTAATCTGAGAATTCCTTAATATGCCTGAATGATATTTGACAATCAGTTAATATGCCAGATGTTAAATTGGACAACACATTTAAATGTGCAAGATGTTAAATGTGACACCCCTTAATGTTCCCGATATTAAATTTAAGCCATTAATGTGCAAGATATTTGAGAAACATTGTTTTCATACAATTTGGAAAACTGTTCTGTATTGTTGGGTGCCTAGTCACATTGGCAGAAGGGTAGAGAAGTAACCAGAGCTGTCCCACAGTCACAAGTTCCTGAATGAAGGCTTCCATGTTTACCAGACATGGAGAAAACCATGTGAACTGAATACTTGTTATAATTACGTTTGGAATAACTGTCAAGAAAGTGCATTTTCTATATAAAAAACAACAAAAAAAACAACAAAAAACATTTTCACTTTTCATTGTAAGTAACCATTACTTTGAAAGATTATTAGCGTTATTCCAACTGGTTTCAACAACTTTCACATTTTGCATGAAAACATTGTGTATTGCTTTTTATAGCTTTTTGATTTACAACCAAATAAGATACCTGCTTTAAAAAACTAGGGACATTTATTTTATGAAACAACCATTGATGTCAAAACTCTATTTTTTATTTTTGTTGTAATAGTAAAATATTGCTGCTGTGATTTTATTGCATGTAATAGTGAAACTTCTCATCCTTGAGTAAATCTCTGAGCACCAGGAATTTTAAGTTGACTGAAAACTCTGAAAATTGTTTCTCCACAAGGAACTGTATCTAAAACCATTTTAATTTTCATTTTGTCTAGTACTTGTTTATCTTGCATGGTTGTTCGCTTTGGGAATGAATATTTTAGTTAAATATACAATAATATTCATAACAGCATCCAGTTTGAGTGAATTGATGTGACACATAAATGGAACTGTTGCTTTGTACACTTATAAGATTTGCATGCCTATTAACATTTGCTTTAATCAGTCTCCATTATTTGATGTGATGCAAAAGATGTAATTAAAGTGCAACAATTCAATAAATACTTATGCATGCAAGTCAGATATCAAAACATGACCTGCACTTAATTATGTTCTCACAGATATATTGGAGGACATAACTGACTGTTACATGTCTGTACCCAGTAGGCATTTAATTAGGTTCTCACAGAAACACTGGAGGATATAAGTGCTGCCCCCAGGAGGTGTGGATGACATTTTCATTGCTAGGAATTTTATTGAATATTGTCATGTATGATTTACTCAAATTGCTGTTTGAAAAGAAAAAAAAAACAACAAAATATATAACTTAAAATGAAAATTTCAGTTGAGAATTTTGTAATGTTGTTTCAACTTTTCATGTGCAATATACTATTTTCAACAATAAAACAAACTTCGACCCCATGTCATGTCATACCAAAGACTTAAAAAAGTGGTACCAACAGCTTCCTTGTTTGGCGCTCAGCATTAAGAGGTTAGTGTTAGGACTGGTCAACCTCAGATGTCAGGATAATGTGACTGGGTGGTACATCAAGCTACATGTCTGTGGCATGATGCCCCAGTGCTAGACATCACTATAAACTGCCACACTGCAGACATCATAGCAATATGACTGACAAAATGTTAAAGCTATGTTAAAAATCATAATCATATCACAATAAAAGAAACAATATATTAGGGCTTCATTTACCAATTTTTTCTCATTCAATAGATATGGTTGATTTTAATGGTATTTTCAAGTTTAAAAAATGGGAAACATGGCTGACTCCATCTTATGAGTTCATGAGTTATCAGAGTAAGCTATCAAGGGTGTAGTGTACTACCTTGAATAAATCATCATGTTTATCATACTTAGAAAAAAATATGGGGAATAAAAATCTCCACAAACTTAAGAACATCAGACCCAGTGAGTGGTATCTCTTGTATAAAATAAACTGGAGAGATTATTGTTGTTGTAGTGGGGTTTAATACTTTTTCAGCACAAGATAGGCTATACATGGCAGCCAGTATTTATGGTGGAAGAAAAAACAGGAAAAACACTAGAAGAACCACAGACCCACGAGAAGCTACTGCCAAGCTTTCTCACATACTCACATTGGCTAAACCCAGACTTGCAGACCAGTAAGGCCATCATAGCAGTCATCTTCAAAGACTTGTCATTGTTACTTGTGAAAAATGTATCTTGAAAACAGTCAGAGAATGTTTCCCGGCATGAAGGGCTTTTAAATTTGTCACAATAGATTAAAATGAAAAAGCTTTTCGTAGTTTATTTTCAAAAATTTTTTAAATAGTATTTTATCAATTTTAACAGTAAGCATCCTACTTTATGGCATTCTAAATTTATACTAATGATGCTGTCCTTCAGTAAATATGGCCATATAATTAAAAAAAAAATATTTCAACTTTTTTTAAAAGCAAATATACTGAGCAGGCTTTTACCAACTCTAACAGGATGTCTACTTTCATAAAGACCTGTACAGTAATGATGCTGATATACTGAAGATACAAAATAAAGAGAAATGTTGAAGTTTTCACCAGAAAACATCTCACTTTACAAAATTTCTTGGCCAACTGCACTTGTTTATTTGGCTGTTAGGTAGATGTCAGCCTGGTAATTGTCTTATTTGTGTTTAATGAGATTATAAATAAATCTATTCTTTTAGTCACTCTTTAACACATTTATTGTTGATCTGGAAATGGTGGAAAAGTTGATTGGGTGGAAAGGACTTTAAAGCATCCTGTCAATCTTCTATAGAAGAAAATTACAGCAAAAATCTCTTGCTAAAATGTATAATCAAATTTCAATTTATTGAAAGCCACTTTAATTTCCTGTCATTTTTATTGTTGTTAATACAAGTATTAGTACTCTGTCAGATGCTGTGCTATAACAAACAACAAAAAACACCTAGTTTAATAGGGAAAACAAGTATTATCTGTTAATATATAAATTCAAGTTTATATGCCTGTTACAATTGCTCAGAAAATCATAAGAGACTGATTTCCCACCTAAATTCTTGCCCAAAAAAACTGTCAACACAGTCACTATTAAATTGTTGTGAATATTTGTCTTTGTATGATGTATTCTGCCAAAATATTAATGAAGATAACAGAAGAGTAAAAATTGAACTATTGGTATTATTAAAATCAATGACTACTGTGTGTTTTATCACTGTTAGGTCACTTGTTAATTGGTGATGGCTTGGTTATCATTATATAGTGGATGATCGACCATGGTGTTATGGCCAGAATTAAGTAAATAATAAAATGAAATACAAAATTAATGAATGGAATAACATACATGAGCAGAGATAAACAACAGAACAACGTGAGTCCTTATATGTAAAATATAACAATTAAATAAACAAAATGAACTGAAATGACATTTGAATGATAAACTTTCTCTTAGAATTAAAATTATGAAATTTTTTTTAAAAAATGTAATTAGCCATTTTGTTATCCTGATAAATCAAATTTTTTTATATAACTGAGTGAGTGATCAAACTAAATTGGCCAGTAAGCATGTACAACATAGTTGCTTTCTGTACTTTCAGCATTGGTGACAGGTTATATTTGCCTTATTCTGTTTCATCTTTTCTCTTTTTCTCCAGCCTCTTTGATTTCATCAACAGTAACTTGGTTGCCTGGTTTCTTTTCCCACTGTGTGGTATATATATGGAGCTGTTTTCTCCATTAAGATAAATACATAAATAATCAACCTAAATATTTTTTCAGGCTTTCTTTCTTCTGGGATTGAACAATAATCCTCACTTTTGTTATGTCATATATGTCTTATGGTAATTCAAAAGAAAGACAAATATAGGTCAGCCTAATGGCTTATACACAATCCTATTACCAGAAAATTGATGTTTCTCCCTTGTGGCTAATTATAACCTAGACCTTTTAAAAAACTAGTTCTAATCCCTACTGTGGGCTATGAAACACTAACTGAACTAAGTGTTGGTTGGCAGGAGTTGATATATCTGGGTTGAAATAATTCATAGCTTAATTACAGAAATGAATTAATGTAATTCACATCTTAACTTCAATATTTGCTAACTAGCAATTCATTGGCATAGGATTTCCAGACATAGTAATATCAATTGATAGCTTACATGATTCATATTATTTAAGACAGATAAATCCACACAATTATTACAATTTGTATCAAAAGTAATGCATGAAATTCCTATAATACATGATTCCTATTGTATATAAACAAGTGAATTAGAAAGTCCTTATCAAGGGAATAATGTATGACATTGTTAGAATAAATGAGTCATATAACATTCAAAATGAATGAATGCAAACAGTCAACTTCTGAACTCATCCTAAACCTAACCTCATAATGCAGAGCACCAATTGAGGCAGCTACTGGTACCATAATTTAAAAATAACTCATTGGTATGACTTGACCAGAATTCAAATCCATGACATCACACATCTGAGGTGGATGTTTTAACCACTGGTCACTAAGTGGTTTAGCTCAGTCATGTATGTGCTTGACATTTAGATCAACTACTATAATCATTTACTTATGATGTGACTTTTTGCAAATTAACAAGAAGACTTATGTATTGGTTATTATCTAGATACTCAAAGGCTAACTGAATGTCAGACATACAGTTTTCAGTATTCAGTGATAATGATTCTTTGTGAAGATTTATACAGTATGGTTTGTGATTGTCCTAACAATTGCTGTTCCAATAATGAAGATTCACAATTATAATGTCTCTCCTGTTACATCAGTTTAAAGGCATATAATGCAATGCCGTTGTCACAAGACATAATCACTGCCATTATGCTAGCAATTAAAGTAAATTGCTGTAATGTCTTTCCCTTGCACATAATAGTGACTATGCTAAAAACCTCATACTAACAGAACAGGTTAGCAGTGTCCATAATGTAGGTAAACTATAATATCTCAGCTGTTACCAGTGGTTTTATGATTGATGCCACTATGCTGATAAAAAGGATGGAAAATTATAAAGTATTTTCTGTATTCATTTAAAGATATATATTGCACACTGTTTTGTTGGATCATACTAATATTCACAATACTGTACTGTAAGAACTGTCTCCATTAAGAATTTACCCCCTCCCACCCTTTTCTAAAAGACCAAAGGACAAATTCCACATCTGCCTGAAAATCCTGGAGTAATCACTGCAAGCATGCTGATAAATAATGTACTGTATAAGCTCACCTACAAGTCAGATTGCAAATAACCATCCTTATTTTCTTTGTCATAATGTGCATGTAGTTTAGTGTCTTTATTGTTTTGTAATACTGATTAAGCCTAACAAACTACACAGATATGTTGCAGTTTGTCTCAATTGATAAGCTAGTATATGATTCCTGTAGCCTCTTGCTGTACAGAGGCAAATAAACCACATGAATAACTGTTGTCAATATCTCAAATAAAAAAACCCAGATGTTGCATGGTAAGCTATATGCAAAATTTAATAACAGCATGGTATGTTCAATAAAAACTGAAACAGGCCTAAAGAAATAATTTTGTTTTGATGCAAATGAAAGCATAATAATAATTCCACATAGCATATATTAACTGGTTTTGACTTGTAGGGTAATATTTTCAGTAGTTTCCATCTGCATATCAAATTCATCATTGGAAAGTAGGAATCCACATATAGAACAAATTTCAGAGATTAGGTAACCAAAGGTGTATTGGACACATACCTGATTCATGCATACCTCAGGAAGGTAAACATAAACTACAGTGTATATATACCATGCAAGTGTCCAGTGTTAGCAGAACATGTTGAGTGTGTTAATTTTCACCCTGTGGACAAATATTTTAATGTGAACTTTATAAAGAAACTTTTTGATGATATACTACCCATGAACAATTTAATTTGTTATGAAAAGGAAATTCCACCCATGAACAATTTAATTTGTTATGAAAAGGAAATTCAGATTTTGACATATTTTAAGGATTTTCTTTTTTTAAAAAATCTTTTATGTATTATTTACAGAATTTTGACATCTTTTCATTTTATATGTTGTATTTCATGATTAAATTTATTTGGAAGGGTTTATCTTCCAAAATCTGTGTGCAGTCATTTTAAAAACATCTTTTGAAGTTTACCTTGACTTGAGACATAAATAGCCACTGATCTAATAGTTGCAGTATGCATAGGTATGAATCAGTTTAACTGCTTTTTGATTGCAGTTTAATTTTTGACACTTTGTTCTTGCTTCCATAAGAAATGTGAGACTTATGATGTATTTCATAAAGTAAATACTGATTTTATGTACAGATATTTCTCAGCAAGTTGGTGCCATAAGAATTTGAATGACTCACAGGTGGAATGTGATGGAACTGTTCCTGCATGTGCAAGCTTTGTTTCCTGAACTTTCTTCTGTATGATTAGTACTGACTGTATGATCTTTACATGGAATTTACCAACTTAAAAATTAAGCCATGTGCTCATTCCTTTTAGGTACATGTATATAACTAATTAATTAATGTGTGATTTGGATTTTAAAAAAATTTCAGTCATATCACTACACTGTCTGCAGTGTGGCAGTTAAAGTGATGTCTAGCACTGGGGCATCATGCTTCAGGCATGTAACATGATGTCCCACCCAGTCACATTATCCTGATACCAGACTGAGCAGTCCTAATACTAACTTCTTATTGCTGAGTGCCTAGCAAGGCAGCTGTTAGTATCATTTTTACAACTCCTTGGTATAACTCTGCCAGGGTTTGAACCAGCAATCTCCTGCATCCAAGGCACTCTTACCACTTTGCCACCAGATTGGTCAGATAATTAATAAAGATAGCTATAGGTTTAAATATGATTTTGTTCGGTGTTTTATGACATATCAAAACAAGGAAGGATGTTTAGCACTTACTTTGACATAGAAGTAGTTGGTGCAAAGTGCCATGCACAGGAACAGACTTGACCCAGATTGATCCTGTGTAATGGATTAAAATCCATACCATTTCAGTTGCAGTATTAGCATGGTAACCTGTCTTTATGAAATAGTATGGTGTAAGTAAGTACTTACTGGCTATATGATCCTCACTTATAAGTTTGGCTTAACTGCATAGACTCAGCAGATTTTGATGGATTGGCACCAAACTTGGCAAATTTATTAGGGTCATCCCCTGAGTATGCAGATAATATGAATTAACTATATGTTAATTGTTTTGTAAGAGTTATTACCCATGCAGTTTTATAAGAGTTGTTACCCTTGATGTCTGCAGTTGAACACATTGCATGACAGAATCTTCTGAATTGATTTTAGTCATGAAAGGGAACAGGGATAAGTCATCAGCTGAAGATTCACATATGAACAAATTACTCTGCTCTTAGTTGTTTTTCCTTTTGACTCTGAGACTATTGCAGTATTCTTGTTAACACAACCAGTCTCAAAGATTTTATTGAATTGCTATGAATCTGTGTACATGGTATGGTCATCATTTGAAGATGCACATATTGACAAAAGACATTGCTTACTTAATTTTTGTTAGTTATTGCCATTATGTCCAGTCATAGAATGCAGTGTAAGACAGAATTTTGTGAATGCAGCTGGCTGTGCTGTTTATTTTTTTTTTTGAAAAATATTTTTTTTGTAGTAGCATTTTTGATGGATGCATCCCATGAATTTAGCTCACCAGCCTAAGGCCATGTAAGCCAGGGGTCACGCTACCAGGAAAAGTGGGTGAAAAAGGAAAAAGTCGATTGAGAATCATAAACTTCGCCTTCTTCTCTTATGAAAGCAAAAACAACTTCGCCCTCTGATTTTTCTGACGTAATATGACTGTAGATTGCGACTTTGAGATGCCCCCTTGCTGTAGCCAATAAGTTCTGGCACTGCTGTAACCAAATGCCAAATGTATTTAGTGGTGTTGATAACAATCAGCTTCTGTCCACAAAAAAATTCTTGCACATTCACATGCAAGTTATAATAGCTAACTGACCATTAACCCTTTTCCGGAGCAAGATATCACTGCTTAATTTCATGAAGTTGGGCCTACAATGCTATGATGAAATTATACCAAATTCTGTTTCAAAATTTAAACATCAATATGCAAATATGAATTTGTTTTTAAAATATGATCGGTGAAGAGCGTTTTCTATTTTATATAATATTTTTAATAAAAGGAGATTTTAACGGCCATATTTGCGTATTTTCTGTATAAAATCAGTTTTAAACCGTAAATGAAATTTTAATGGCGGACATCAATGCGTAGTTGATGTACCACTTCATTAAACTGTGAAAATACGAAAAATATTAGTAATGAAGTGAATAATATTTAACCAATGTCATTATTACCAGTAGGTAGACAAACCATAAATATTCTGAACTTTTAATGGATTTTTGTAACCAAGCAAGAAAGTGTTTAATTCGATAACAGCTCCCCCTCCCATCTAAAAATAGATTCTTGGATTTTCGGTTGGTGTAAAATAAAAAAGGGTCCAGTTTGGTTATATATCGGCTTCAGTGTGTTGTCTATAATTAAGCACGACAAAATTTCTGACTATATGAAATCGCCTTAATGGTATTATAAAATAATAATTTTATAATACCGTTAAGTCAATTTCATGTAGTCAATTTCATCGTGCTATATTGATAAAATTGCAGACTCCTTTGGTTTCAAAGAATGCTAGAAATCTTTTTGACTGCAATTGTATATAAAACTTAATAAAATAATTAAGTGGTAGTTTATTAAGCATTTTTACCAACTTGCAGTTACAAGGCTCTAATCTTGTTACTTGTATCAGTGAAAATTAATTACAATGTATAGCTTCAGATGTGATTTTTAAGTCATACAACCAAAATACACTGCATATACTTAAATTCAAACACATACACTAAGTATGAATAGAATGGGTATGAATATAATTTTTATACGCGTACAGTATATATTGACACTCACAAATAACACATTTTTCAACTTGAAAATAAGGCATTGCTTATAACTGTTAAAAGCAAACAAGAATAAGAGCACATAATTATATATATATATATATATATATATATATATATATATATATATATATATATATATATATATATATATATATATAAGATGTTTATTGTTTCTATCTCACTTCTCCCTGATTAACTCCCACTTCTCCCTGTTTAGCTCCCACTTCTCCCTGTTATGACCAAAAGGAAAAGTCACTTCTCCCTAAAACTTAGGTCTAGCCTGACCCCTGTAAGCATATGGTAGGTCCTTGCATTGTTTGCCAAGAATTGCTTGTTCCCACTCTGGAGTCTGACCTCAATCAAACATAGTATAAGTGTTTATATCATTAATATCTCAGACAAGTTTGATAACAACTAAGATACATGCATATTAACAGGGTTTTGGGAAATTTCTAAGTTGTCAAGGAATGGCTATTTTTGTAATTTATGTGCAATATTGATGCAGAAATGATTTAATAGATAATCAATATTTAGATTTGTAGATCTCAATAGAATTCATCCATGTACTCATTCAGCCCAAGATATTTTTGTCATTTTCAGCTGAAATGAGAGTAGGAAACACATTTTGGTTAATTCTGAATACATCAAAATACATCTGCTTCCAAGAGTTTTTTGCTTAGATTTGTGCCTAGTTGTGTTAGAAACATTGTTTTCATGGGCTATTTGGCTCATGCATGTGCAAAAGGGTAAACGATCTTGGAGATTTTTTTTTCTTTAATAATTGTTTTGCTTATTGAACCCATCATTTTAGTCTTCTGGCCAGTGGGCGACTTCTTACTCCCAATCCCCAACTTATTAAACTTTTTGCAAATGTTCACCTATCTGTGTGCAGTTCAGACAAGTCTGCTTTGATTACAGGCCAAAAAGTCTCAAATCTGGACACAAAATCCAATCCTGACAATGGACTAATTTTTGGTTTAAAAAATTCGCTCTTCAAAGATTAATTTTTCCCTCAGCATTTTGGCATTTTGTAATGCAAGTAGAAAGTTGAGATTGTTTGGTATTGTGATAGAGCTACATGTGCCCAGTGTTCCGTAATATCACCCACTTTGCCATATCTTAAATAGCCTTGATGCTACAGAGCTCTGAAGTACAGCCTCATCAGCCTGCAGGAGGGATTGGGGCTGAATGAGTTGATGAGGTGATCCTGCATTTGATTGGTTCTTCTGGTTACCACTCTAAAGGTCTTGTATCAGATCCAGTAACCATGGTGCAGACTGCATTTCTGATCCATTTGTAATTAAATTAGGAATAATGCTTGCATGATTACAATCTTTCAATGATGAGGAAGATTTACAGTAATAAGGTTATCTTTTATGTGATTGGCAGAACTGCTTACCAATCTGGCTCAGATTTTTATGAAGTTTGAAATATGATTTATCATCATCTTGGATGGTTCCATAAAGAGCAAAATATACACTCATTGGAATAGGTAATCTTACATCTGTTTGACTGGAGGGAAAGAAAGTAGTTTGGTATTAAAACAATAGAGATGAACTGTCATTAGGCTTATTGAGAGTCAAAGGGAGTGTTCTACAGATGTTGCTTTCACTATGGTGGTCAAAATTTCTTTTGATACTGTACTTGTGTGAAATTGTACATGATCTAATTGCACACCATTAGCCAAAATAACTGCTGAAAAATTTGCTGTATTATCTCTTATTG
Source organism: Potamilus streckersoni (assembly GCA_016746295.1). NCBI lineage: Eukaryota > Metazoa > Mollusca > Bivalvia > Unionida > Unionidae > Potamilus > Potamilus streckersoni. Next base: position 270,983 of record JAEAOA010001148.1, on the reverse strand, counting down.
GCTGTTATTAAAATAGGGAGACAAATTTTGACACACTGGACAATACCAGGTTCTGAAAGTGCAATGAATGAAATTCAAGATATATAAAAAGTAAATGAGAAGTTAATGGCTCATATTTTAGTACAATTTTCCTTTGAAATCCAGGAATTACAAATGAAGGAGCTAGCATTTCATTTAATATTTGAACAGCTGAATTAAGGCCAAACTGCATACTCTATAATCTAAATTGCACCCGTCAATCATGCATCAAAATAAAGGGAATTAAAAAGTTCCTTTAAAAGTACATAAGATATATACTGGGTCTTTTTGAAATAGTTTGGACAAATGGATAACCAATGAGGAAAACCAGTGAAATTCTTTTTCTTTAGAAATCTAAACTTGTGTTATTAAAAAATGTCAAAGTTGAGAATATGGATCCTTTGCATGAGGAGTGTGGGTCTCTGTTCTATCAAACATTAATGATAAATCTTTGTAAAGCATTGTGGTAGAAGTTTTCAGTTTATTTTTGTTACCAATACTAGAAAGATAATTTAGTGGGAAAAGAATGAGTTTTTCTAAAATGTTATTCATTTTCTGCATGCATTTGCATCAAGTATCATTTCAGCTGCTGCAGTATACATGGCAACTTTGCATGTGGAATTCCATACTGAGTCTTTTGGAATTTTTTTTGGGAAAAAAATAGTACAATAATCCAATGTCAACTTTGATCAAATTAAGGTATATCTCAATTAAGTGGGGTATATATATATATATATATATATATATATATATATATATATATATATATATATATATATATATATATATATATATATATATATATATCTATCTTTGTTTTTTGTGAGGTTGGTTGGGGGTATTGACAGTACTTTAAACATCATTGGATTTATTATGCAGAGATAGGTGCTAAATGCCTTTCCCATTGGACACAATGAGTTGGGTGACTTGGACAAGTATCAACCTGAACTGTAATTCATGTTGTCTGACATTCTAACAGTTTAACTACTGTGGCAACTATGTTTGTAATAAAACTGTGTATACAAACATGCCAGTATTCTTTAATGAGGTTCACCACATTGCTACTTGGTAAAGATTGTTTGCAAATTTCTGCATAAGAAAGTTTTGTCCATTTGATAAACTGCCAGGTCAGTATTAAGAATAATTTATGGTTGGCTCCTGACATGTGGTTGGAGAAACTGTTTTTCATATGCTGCACATGTACCTGTATTAGCATTGAGAATTCAAAGCTCTATTTGCTGACAGCCTTTGGTCTTTCCTGTGTTAGCTGAAGGAGCTGCATTTTCATCTGTTAGTTTATATGGATGTCTTAATTTGTAATATCAATTTTTAGCAACCTGACAAATTACTGATCATCGTTATAACAGCACTCATTAATCAAGTGTATAACAGCACTATATAGTCTTGGTGATTCTATATAAAAAAATGTTGTTTTGGCTTCTTTCTTATTTGAAATAATGAAACAAAAAAATGTTTGTACAGTTTTAATAAGCATAAAAATAGTCATACAAAAAAGGCAAATTGTATAGTTGATGAAAAGTATACAGTACCTTGGGAAACCTTTTATGGCCTGATATAAAATGACCACAGATTTTCTGTTGCAAAAAGCCAGTGTAACTGCAATGATTGTATTCAGCAGCATGAGCTTTTTTTGTCTCAATGTATTGGACAGATAAGTCTGCCATCTTTGTCGTGTTCAAGTTCTGTTTAATTTTAAATTCTATTTGGTTTTATGAGTAATTTTAAATACTCCTGGGATTTATGGAAAATTTTAAATACAACTTGGATTTATGGGCAATTAATTAGGTGGTACCTTTTCTGGTCTGCTTCTGATGACAATTACTTAGTGATATATACATATATAGATGCGTTGAAAGACAATGCACTCCAACCTAAGGTTGACACTATGTTCTTTGGAGAGATTCTGTTATTTTCAACTGAAATAGGTGGTGGGTGCGAAACATATTGTAATGGTTAAACTGATTGCATCTAAACATATATGTTTCTAAGAAATTTTTATTCAGCTTGATGCTTAGGTGAATCAAAGACAATTTCAAATTGAAACTCATCCTACTTTTTTTGACAGTTCATCTGTTGGTGTGCAGTTTTTACTGGTCGGATTCCGACTTAGGCCAAAAGTCTAAAATCTGAAAATAAACTCCTTTCTGAAACTGGTAATTTTGGCAAGGAAAACCCCCCATAGACTTCAAAATTATATGTCCACACTTTTAATGTGAGTAGAAGAAAGTCTACCCAGTATTTGTGACCATTGTACAACTGCAAATATTTCCTTTGTAATCCACCCACTTTTGTGAATCTTCAGAATGATATTCTCTATATAGAGCTAAGAAGTTACGGGTACAACATCATGATACATAAATTTGGCATGTGGGGATAACAAGCTAAATAATTTTGGATTACTTGCATATTTCATATAATGATAGCATATTTAACCTTTTCAACAATTTTTATCATTTTTAAGGTACATTATTTTTAAGGTACATTATCCTTGACAGTCGTAACACTTATTTATAGGTGAGACTTAAGTGTTTTTTCAAAACCTTGTAATTGTCTCACCAGCTTAAGTAATTGTGATGTTATCATTGTTCATATTTTTAAAAAAAAGTTTTTAAGTTATCTGCATGTGAGGAATGTAGTAACAGTTCCACCAGGTTCTGGGAACCCTATTCCAAGGCAAACTAAAAGACCGTGAGTGTTTATTATTTATTCAATAGTCAATGGGACACTGGTGCATATGCAAGGCAGACTAAGGGAGGATGGCTGAGATGTTAATTTGTGTGTGCATTAACCATGCTGTGGGATCAGAATTCACAGCTGAAATAGGAGACATAGTATATTAATGAGATGGGTTTGTCCCTCTAAAATTAATCTACAGACATGTCAGAATGGACCAGCAAGAAAATTGGATTTCAGACTGTTTAGTGATTCTTTGTCTTTGTAATTCAAGTTTGCTATCAGGTGTGGTTTTAGGTTTCTGGCAAGTGTTGATGGTATAATTTGTACAGGCCTTGTTACTGCTGGCATACATTGGAAGCTTACCATACATGTATCTCTCATAATTGAGTATATATGGTAAATGTGGCCTTTTATTAGGTTCATTTATGTCTATATACAGTCAGTGGGAGAGGGAAAAAAAAAGTCTTCAGGTAATTTTAAGATAATTTAAAATACTTCCTTATTTTGTACTCTTACTGTTCAGTAATGGGTATGATACTTTAATCTCTTGATTTGTAATCACAAGTAATAAAATAATAATTTGAAATTGGGGATGGGGAAATGTTTGAATTAAATTTAAAAACCTGATTAGCATTTGAACTTCAGTAACATTCCTTTGACTTGTACAATTTTATTAGTATCTTTATAGTACAATGCTAGTACATGTATTAAAAAAAATTTTTTTTTTTTTATTTGGATAACATAATTATATTAAATCTATGTCTGGTAATTTCAAATCTTCTTGATATGTGATAACACTAGTTGTAGACAGTGATGGATTGGTGTACAGGCTCATCATTATGCTGCTGTTGTCAGAGGTTAATTGTCCACATTTGAGTGGTCATGTACCTTGTATGTAACCCTGCACTTCAACTTGCCTGGAGTTATATAGTGAGTCTTTATAAAAGTTAGTCTAAGCTTTTTACGAGAACATTGTTTTTCTCTAGGTGATGTTAATTTTATGACTTGAGTTTGTACATGAACATGGACTAGACTGGTCTGTTTATATATTTAGATACAAATGATAATGACGACGATGATGATGATGATAATAATAATAATAATAATAATAATAATAATAATAATGATGATGATGATGATGATGATGATGATGATGATGATGATGATGATGATGATAATAATAATAATAATAATAATAATAATAATAATAATAATAATAATAATAATAATAATAAAGACTTTATGTAGAGAAGGTAACTTAGTTACAGTATTAATCTACCTTGAGGCTTTCCTGTTATGTACAATATATACACAGTATGTCCAGCATGATAGGAAGACTCTGGCTTGACATTACATAATTAAGTGATTTTAAAAGTCAAAGTATCAATCCTGGAACACATAAACAGGCATCTGTGAACACATAAACATATATAAAATATAAAATATCATCCAGCATTGAAAAATTCAACTGTGAAAATGATGCAAAATTACAGAAAAGCAGGCAGTATTTATTACACTAGAAGTTTTCTAAAGTCTCCATCCATTTTAGACATTGATTATGAAAAGAAGAAATATTAGGAGAATGCCTTATGTCACTGGGAATGTTGTCCATACTGGTGGACCAGTATATTGAAACTTTTTTTAAAATAATTCCTTCTTTGGCTTTGGTATAATGTAATTTTTACTTGATACAGACCTAAAATTTGGAGTACCAGATTTGTTGAAAGATATTGCTGAGATAGACAGAATTTTTTTTTTCTGGATACTTTATACATCAGTTTGGCCTTGTAAGAAATATTCTTTCATGTATTGTTAAAACCTTTATATTATTCATTGCATCCTGGAAATTATCAATACATTGATCTAGAATTAAATGGTCAGCCCTCTTTTGGAGTCTTAAAGGTGTTGTTATGTTTGAATTAGAGGAATATGTATACCCCAAATTACATTACAAAAGTCCAGATATGGCTGAAAATAACTGAAGAAGAATGCATGTTTTGATTTTCTTCAGTAGCCAAAGATAAGAATGAAACTATTTTGAAACATGTTTAATTCAAACAGGCCAAGTAAGATTGTTATCTATGAATACACCAAGAATTTTATCATGAAAGGTCATATTAAGGCTCACATTGTCAAATAGAACCTGTCACTTTCTAGCTTTGCTTGGTAGAGCTTTTGTTTTTTCTGCATTTATAATCATGTTTTCCTTGCACCATACTTGAAGTCTGCTGAGAGCATCTTGTAAGTTATTTTCAAGTACCATTTTAGTTTTACCCATCTCAAACATTGTAGTGTCATCTGCATAGAGGTCAGTGGAAGAAATTAAATTTACAATCTTAAGAGGTAAGTCATTGATAAATATAATGAATAACAGAGGTCCAAGGATAGAGCCCTGTGGTACTCCACAATTAAAGAATTAGCTGAAAAAACAATTACTTGAGTTCTCAGCTGTCTAGTTTCCAAAACTTTGCAGATGACATGAGGTAAGAAAAAATACAATTTTAGGGTCAAAAAGTTAAAATACAGCATCACTGATTAAAACAATTTAAATGTTTTATGCAAAGTAACATTACTTGTACATGATATACCTTGATAAAACTTTGTTGATGGCTTGCACTTGGTCAAATGAGGTCTATCAATTTTGTAGTCAAAAGGTTACTGTAAATGAAAGTTGAAATAAGGTTTTGGCATAATAAAATTACTCCTACATCACAGGCCTGGACCAGCAGAACAGATTGTTCATGCATGGGATAAGCAAAAAGCCTATTAATTTTGTGGTGAAAAGGTCAAAGGTCAAGGTTATCATGATTGAAAGTTGATTTATTGTTTTGGCATAGTAAAATTAGTCCTACATCACAATCCTGGACCCACATAGTTGATTGCTTATACTTGTGATAAGGAAGGTTATTGACATTTTGGTCAAAAGGTCAAAAATTGGGGTAACTGTGCTTAAAAAAAATAAAGTGGTTCATGCACACACAAAAAAATAAAAATTATATACATGGAGGAGTGTTAAAATTTGGGTTGATGTATTATAGGCTGATTATGTTATTTTTATTTTTATTGGAGGGGCTCCAGGTGGCCAAGTGATGTAAACACTTGCCCTTTCCAATCACTGGAGTGGTGTAAAGCAGTTGCCTTTACCAAACACTGGAGGTGCTCCAGGTGGTTAAGTGTTGTAAAACAGGCAAAACACATGCCTTTACCAATCACAGACATCTTACTTTTGTTTGTAGGGTTTTGGGTCTCAGGATCCACCAATGTGGGTATGTGAGAATGTTTGCAAATAGTTTTCAGTGGTTATTATGTTGCTTTCTAGGGTTTATTCTCCACCATTTGTAATGATTATACTGGCTGCCAGCCTATCTTAGCTAAAAAATGGCTTATTATTATATGTTTTTGGTTATAGTTCAAGATGTTCCATGCCTATTGGAAATGATAGTATATGATGACAGTGAGACCACTAACTCAAATAGTCATAGAAGTAGTCAAGTCACTAAGCAGATGATCTGTATTCAGACTCCTAACACAAGTTTTGCATTTTCTAGTTTTCATGGTATGTGTTTTATTTACTGATTACACCTAACAAACTGCATGGACCCAGATCTCCTGGTGCAAAAGGACCCAGATCTCCTGGTGCAAAATGAGGCAGCAGATCTGGGTATGTGCAGTTTGCAGTTGGGCTGTTGTACATATAAGTGAGTATACATGGTACATTGTTTAATCTCTACAGACAGATTAATCTGTATTCATTGTTGATAAGACTATTTGGATATTTGGGGTTTATTATTTTCTTGAATTTTGTTAGATAACAAAGTTTTAATTTTAATATTGCTGCAAAATGTACATACTTTTCCAAAGAGTTTAAATGCAAAACAAAATCTGGACATTTCTTCTATAGTTTTGCCATGAAATACTAGTTGTAAATGAACACATTAAATACTTCAAAAATAAGACCAGAGATGGGATATTGACTTAAAGAAATTTAAACCATAATTGTAAATGTCCAATTATTGACAAAGTGTTATTGTTCTTCCTGAGAATATTGATACATGACATATCTTGTCATATATCTTTTTTTATTCCTTACTTTGACAGTAATAGAGACATTGCCCTAACCTAATGTCCAACTGTCCATCAAACCTTGGTTATGTTTTCAATTAGGTTAGTCTGTCAGCACTATGGTGGGAGAACAATGTTCTACTGACACATTTCCACTTTGAATCTTGTAAACATTTCTTTCTAATTTTATTTCATGAGGTCATGAGCTACATTCATGACAACCACTATTTCATCTTTTTTTACTGTTGTGTTAAAAATTTAACACAACAGTAAAAAATTCATGCATCTAAAATCCAATGTTTTGGCAGCTGCATGTATATAAAGGCTAGCATCTAAGATTAGATTTCAATGCATGTTTTAAATTCTTGGCAAAACATTCATTAAACTTGACAAGACTAATCTTTACATTTGTCTGTGAGGGACATGTAAAAGTTCTCATTCTTCTTGGTTTGTGTAAATGATATCTGTCAGAATTTGTTCAATATAACCTTTTTTGATCAGTTTTTTGTCGATTGCTATCCATATTTTATTATGACATTATTACAGAAGTTTAATCACTCTGAAGCCTCTTTTTGAATTCTTTTGTTCATGTACTGATATTTGTTAGGTGGGATCTTTGACTTAATGAATTAACAGTTCTTTCAGTGTCATATTTGTGTTTGTACAAAAATAAATCATAAATGCTAAAAAGTGAGCAAATCATAATTGAGACTCATGAATTACTTTTAAGATGGTGGTGGTGTTGCAAGGTTTTACTTTACATGGACCAAAGTAGGTCACAGTGACCTACTGTTTTTGCCTATTATAAATAAAGTTAGGAAAATTGATTGTTGCATTTATATTAGGAATATCAGTTTCCTTAATTTTCTAATATTTAGGTGAAAGTGACCCACTTCTCTTTCTCAGGTGAATATGATGGGGTTGCAGAGTATGCCATTTTAGAGCAAGCAAGAAATAGCATTTCACATTTAAGTATAGCACATAGATGATGTGAAAGATGAGGCCAGAGGTAAATTATATGGTATATCCTTACTTACAAGATGAGTGCAAACTTCACAGACCCAAATCTGTTGCATAGTGCACTAGCAATTCAGGGTCTGTGCAGTTTGTTTTGAGTAATCAGTAGAACAAAGAACATAGACCCAGATTTGCATTTGAATTATGGTATGGCAGATCAGGAACTATATTATTTGTAGTTTGACTCAACTTATAAGCTGGTAAATATGAATATAATTGTAAATTTATTGGTTTATTTCTTGATATTTTTTTCTGTGGATATAATACAAGAGTCTTTTGATGGATTCTAAAGGTGTCCTTAATATGAAGGTATTTGTATAAAGGTTGTATATGTATTTAAAGGAAAGAAAAGGGAGATTTATGAATTATTTTCTTTAATTATGAGTAGGTATCCAATATAAATGGTTTCATTATTAGGAAGATGGGCTGTAAGTTCATTAAAAGTTATATTTTTGTAGTAGATCTAAACCTTTTATTATGTAATAATCGTCATCATCATCATCATCATCATCAACAAGGAAGTTTGTTTTGGTCAAGAACTAATCTTCCTTGAAGCCTTGTACAATTAATTACTCATACTAGTTTATGATGTGCATATTTTACAGGTTGTGGTATCTTTAGATAACGAAGTTATTGAACCAGATTATTGATCTACTGCAGTACATGTACAGCACATTATGTTGCACAGCATACATGTAAAAACATTCATGAATCAGTATAAGGCAATACAGGTGAGTGCATGAAAGTGCATTGTTTTAAAAAAGAATTCTGAATTACACACACCCATACAAATGGATGATAAGGGTGAGTCATCTTAGTTGAAGGAAATTTCATTGTTTAGCTTCAGCAAAAGCAGAACTCTTTGTACAGCCCAGAATTTGGCTTGGGTAAGTATACATTATTGTTTGTTATGGATCTTGCATCATAGGAATGCATATTTTCCACAAATTTAAAATCACTTGGAAGATGATCAGGAATGGCATTCATAATGATTTGTAGACTAGCAAGCCTGTTAGAAGTCAAGTTCTTTGTTGAAATGGAGACCACACCAGAAATGGAGACCACCACGACATGATTTTAAAGATGGCATAACTACATCAGCTTGCATCTGGATCAATATTACAGTATGTTCTTACAAATCAAACCCACTGTAAGCAACATAGACCAAGAGTTCATGACTCAAATTTTTTATATAAGCCAGAATTAACAATGATTGGTCACAAGTCTGCTGCTCTGAAATTTTTGTTTCTTTAATCTAGCAAAAATGCACATATACATAGTTTTGACACAAAAATGCATATATACATAGTTTTGACACAGGCTGTGGACTGCACATATCTATCTGTGGCCAAATGTTGTGCACCCCTAATATTGACCTTGCCATTGCATAATGCTCTAGCATGTCAGAGTCTGTGTTTTTTTGTTCTGCTGATTACTCCTAACAAAATGCATAGATTCAGTTTTGTTGTGCATTATGAGCTGACATATGGATCTATGCAGTTTTGTCATCATTTAACTTGAATTGTAAATGAGTATATAAGATAAAGCCATTGTAAATAATCTTTTTCTGTTATTAATAAAGATCAGGTTATATTCACTTTGAGAGATATTTTCCTTTTTAGCTACCTTTATTATAATTTACTTTTTAGCTACCTTTATTATAATTTACTTTTTAGCTACCTTTATTTTTACTTTTTCGCTACCTAACTGATAATTTATTTTTTAGCTTCCTTTGTGAAGCAAAGAGCTGTTTTACTACACCTAGTATTGGTATTCAGACATAACAGCACCCAATGCCTGAGGAGAGAAAGCAAATGGGTTTGACTGGGTCCATTATTTCACATTCTTTGTTAGGTTTTTGTCGTTAGCTTGGTTTTTTTTTTTGCTTCTTCTTTATATACATGTACTATGATACTTAGATTCATGAAACATGACTGGATGCATCTAGACTAGTGCTAAATTTGTCATTACAATAGTAGGTCATTGCAATATTATCTATAATTATTGCCTTATTGGCTTTGTTTAATTTTTTAATTTTAAATTTTTGTTATTTGAGTTGGATTTAGATTTTTAACTTAGCTTGAACAATTTTAGTCCTACTGCTTCGATGTCTGCAGTTTGACATTTAATGGTGACACAGACATGATTTACCACCTAGTCACATTATCATGACACCAGTCTGACCAGTTCTAACTCAAACCTCCTAATGCTGATCACTAAGTGAGACAGCTGCTAGTATAATTTTTTTTAAAAATCTTTGGTATAATGGCTTGTTTATGTTTTGTTCTACTGTATATACTTGCTTATAACTTGAGTCAAACTGTAAACATACAACAATCCAGATTTGCTTGTTGTAGTGATTACTCCTAACAAACTACACAGACCCAAATTTTCCAGTGCATTATATGACAGTACATCTTGGTCTCTGCAGTGTGCAGTTGGTTGCATCTTCTAAGCATGTATATATGGTATTGATCAGTAAAATCAAAATGAACAATACCCCCAACTTGTATAAATGTATCCAATCAGCTGACCATTTTTTTCTTAAGTATTAAACTGGATGCACTTTTTTTAGGTCATGCATTCATTGACACTGCATATATGACAATTTATAATTACCACTTTTACTTTATATTATAGGGATGTTCTTATGTGAACAAGTATGGATAAAGAAGTAACAATTTATATATACAAGTGTCCTGTGATCACAGTACAGAGCAACCTACATATAGAAGTGTTTGAGTGCCCCTGGGTGGCTTATGTGTATTGTCCATTGTCTGTCATCTGTCCATTATCAGTCCATTGTCTGTCTGTCTGTCATCTTTAGATTGTCAGTCCATTGTCTGTCTGTCATCTATTGATTGTCAGTCCATTTTCTATTTGTTATCTGTTACCATTCAGTCAGCACACAGCTTCTATTAAGCTGCTTGGAAAATTGCCATAAAACTTTACACACAAATTCATAACAGGATCTAGCTGGTACTAGGTGAAAATGGTACTGTTCCTACAATATGACTGGCACAGTTGTGATCTTGAACAAAAACAACATTATGCTGCATTTTTATAATTGGTGGTCTTGTCAGCATCTGGTTCTCACTAAAAGACCTTTTATTATGTCTGATTGGCACTATTTTCATTGACTTTCAATCAGACAACAAATATGGCTGCCTTTTGGGGGTATTTTGAAAATGGTACTACTGCTCCTCCTGAACAGAAGTTATATTGACATGGGTTTTCGCCAGAAGACATCTTATGATTTCAACTTGCTTCAAAATGAAAATGGCACTGTGAATGTCACCTCTAATCAGATGCTCCTATTGATAGGTTTTTTCACATAAGGAGTTCTTACACTATTTGATCCTAAATGAAGGTAATGCATCCATGGCATGCAAGTGCAAGAATCATGCAAAATGTGTACAAATTTTGCACACTTAGAGAATGCTTATGCACAAGAACCCCAGTAAATTAAAGTTGTGCGGATGAAAATATACTTTGTACAGTTTTATTTTTTAATTAGAGTGCTTGTTGCAACACAAGTCATGCCACTGGTAGAGGTCTTGTACTGCTTATCATGATGTGTCTTTGTTCAGGTAGACAACTATTTACACATCTGGGTACTTTGGCTTAACATAGATGGTTGTGAAACTGAATTAAATTTGTCACATTGGGCCCAAAAACAAGCATTTTGTCATAGTTTTAACCATGCCTTCACCTAGTGCATTTGTAAAATATGGGCTACATGAAAAACCTAAAATGGCTGACTCCCAACATGGTTCATCTACAGATGGTGATTTCATTTGGGAAATACTGGCTTATGATATCAGTAATTATGATTTTTGAAAGTTTTGAAGTATATAAAATTATTGAAGCTGGAAAAGTGTTACTGGAAATAACAATGAGTAACTTTGAACCCAAAAATGATGTTGAGTGTGAGTGATGTAAATGGAAGATGGACAACAACAGATAACATTCTGGTCAGATCCCTTTTTAGAGATATTTTGAAATTAAATATAGAAAAGGCAGAATAGCAAGCTTAATTAAAACAGAAAATTTAAATTCTGAGGTTAAAAGAAATTTAATAGAAATATACAAAAAGAATTAAATATAAAGATATTCATTTTATAACAATACCTCAGTTCGAACAAGCAGACTATGACAGTGATGGACGTAATACTCTAATACAGTATTATGGAACAAATGAACATAGTAGTTAGAAAAACACTGATTCAGGAAAATGAAAACTTTGGCAGAGCTCATGTTAGTTAAAAAATCATATTTAAGAACAGAACATCCTTGAGACAATGCACATGAGCTTTTGAAAATTCTACATAGCGGCCATAGTTTCCCAACTTGCTAATCTAGCTCTCTATATGTCCCTTCAGACAGTATACCCTGAAAGGGTTCCTTCGCACAGAATGATACTTGTAAGGAACAGATTAACATAGAAGCCATCAACAAATTATGCTTTATACAACTAGATGAAATATTTTTTGAGGATTTTGATTTCAGTAGAGCTTAACACAGTGGAGAAGGATGAAAGAAAATCGCTTTTAAAGTATTCAATAATTCTTGAAATAATGTAAATGTTTTCCTACTCCCACCTTATTTTTGTGGCATAGGGTTATCTCCCCTTTGTGAAAAATTTCCTGGCAGCATCTCTGCCGATCTGCCATCTTGATATTGCTACTTCTCTTACACAGACAGTTGTATCTACATGGCCAGAAAAATTATCATGGTGTCTAGAGAGTCCAATATGGAAATCATCTGACACGCATCCTGCAAATCTTGCTATTGCTCCTGAATGGATGAATGGTCATCTTGATATAAGGTTTTCTTATGATGTCTGGTTGTAAAAGAAAGTGGTGTCAGTCTTATATCCAATATAGTCATCTTGTTGATTTTTTTATTGGTCAAGATTATCATAACAGTTACTAAAAAGAAGTAGTTGGCCTTACCTTGGACACCTGGAATTCTTTTTGGCCATAATGGCTTCAGTCTGTTAGAGGAATTCTTGTTGAAGCTGCTAGTGGTCCAAACATGAAAAGGAATTGAAAATTCGCTCCTATTAATGATTTTTATCTTATTATCATAATTTACTGTAAATGACATATTTGTGTTATAACATCAGCCATCACATAATGATGTGACTTATAGACTTAAACATGCATAGTAAAAGAACAACATTAGTTTTATGAACTGGAGATTGGGGTTCACTGGGAATGTACAACAGGCCCAGAGTGCATTACATGACCAGACAGGTTGTTAATGGATACAGGAGCCACTGTAGCTAAGTGGTTAGCTTGCCAGGCTTAAGGTTTTAAAATGCTGCACTCATGTCACTTGGAGTTGGCTACCATGGTGCACATGGGCAGAAGCTTGCTAGGATGTGGTACTCTTGATGTGGTTGATGCTTCAATCTGATCCTATACTTTACAATGGAACAAGTAAATAAAAAAAATACTAAACAAAAACACAAAAGATGAATAGTAAAAATCTGCTACCCAAGTAATGTTACGTTTTTCAGGAAGTTTGGCTAATGATAACGTTATTAAGCTTGTATTGGTTAAATTGGAATGTTTATGTTAACCATACCTTGAGCACCATTACAGGTAAAATGAAATTCTCATGGTAATTTGTTTCCCAATAAGGCTTGCTATGCCATATTGTATGATTCAATGCATACCATATTTATTTGTTTTGCATTAAAGCAGAAGTGTCTTTATATATGGTATATGTTTGCTAAGCCCCAGCTATAAAGTCATGTATAAGCTATATGTAGCAGAATTGAAACCGAGTGGGATTTCTCTGTTTGGACAAAATGAATAACAACAAACACAAATCGATCAATGAATGATTGGAATTTACAAAATGAAATACCAGACATATATATGTGAATACAAAACAAAAACCCTGATTCTCATACTCCTTTCATACAATTGATCCAGATCACTCTACAAAATGAAAAAGGAAAAAAAATACAAAAATAAGATTGATTGGCCTCAAGTCTAAAATGAGATGCACAAATATACCATGTATTATGAAAAATGAGATTCACATAATCTCTTGTATGCATTAAGCTTTGATATTCATGAAATCTCTTGAGATAAAAGAAGGAAAATGAGCAATACTCATACTATTATTACTATTGTTTTGACTAAACAATATTGCATTCAACTAAATACAAATATAGATGAGCACACATCAGTTTATTTACTATACAAACTAGATCCCTTTCTTATTGATCCATGTTCATATAAATTTTGGATCCCTTACATGTATTCATTCACATACATACATACATGTACTTATTCACAATAGCTACATCCAACCATGGTTAGCTACAGTCAGCTTTTATCGGACACTGAATCTCCCTTAAGACATCGTCAGCTCCAATAAGACACCATCAGCCCAATAAAACTTTGTCATCCCCAATAATGTCCAATAAGCTCCAATAATGTCCAGTAATGTCCAATAAGCTTCCATAATGTCCTTTAAGCTCCCATAGTGTCCACTAAAGTCCAAATAGTGTTCAAATAGTATCCAATAGGCTACAATAGTATCCAATAGTGTCCTAACAGCTCAGTGTTCCACTAAGCTCCCATAATGTCCATTACACAGTGGTTTACAATAGGTTAAAACAAAACCAAACTATTACTAAAATGGTAAAAACAAAGCACACAATGTAACAAAGCTTCATTACCCAACATAACATAAAACCGAGAAAAGGTTTCACAAATCAAATAAAATAAAACTTTGACATTTACTCCCTATAACCTGAGACATGGTAAAAAGTATGCACACCATTGACAAAATCAAAAATGACATATGTCTCGGGATGAAATGTATCAAGCTTAAATCCTTAGGAGTAAATAATAGTAATGGTCAAATTTTCATGTATACCATGCTTTCCTATGACTTTTTGCCTGCATGTAATTCCAAAATCATTTTACCTAGGGCAGAGTGATTCACCCCATGTAACTTTGTATGCCTGAACAATGAATAAAGGTGGAAAATAGATTCAAGGCAAAACCAAGTTATTTATAGCCTTATTCTGTGACACTATAATCTACCTGTCTTGGAAGTATTACCATGACCATGCCCTTGATGTCAAAAGATTACTGTGGGCTATTAATGCAATGTTACATGACCAGCCAGAGACTGGAATCTTGAATTGGCAAAAGGCATTAGAGTGCACCATCTAAACAAAGTTTGCAGTTATCACACCTAGGTGTTAAAGAGTAGTCCAAAGATCAAAAGGAAGGCCACATAGTGAACCAGGCATATTCTTATCTGTCCCCATGTTGATAGACAGTGAGAGGGACATTGTCCACAAAGTTTGATTGGGTTGGTTCATAGTGATATCCAATGAATATTGAGATAGAAGATGTGATTACAATTCTAACCTGAATGTTACTTCAATCTTGTAAGTGAAACTTTAGAACTTGCCTAGAGGGATTGCAGATCAATAGAGTTAATCTGAGAGAAGCCACTTGTAATTTGACCCATAATTTGAACAAGTTTAGCCTTGCAATTGATTTTGATGATGAGAAATGTACTTAAATTAACTAATTTATAAAATCAGTTGGGAATCTTTTATCATCAGCCACATTGTTTGTTGCTTAGTTGTGAATGCAGTTTATAAAACATGTGGGATATTGTTTGAGTGACAACTTTATAGGGAATGCGTTGAAGACAAATAAAGTAACGTGATGGCTTCATTTCTCATAGACCAGTAGTACTAACAATAATATTTATGAGCTGTCATGACTCAACAGACTAATATTTCCTATGTATATTTTGGTACAAAGAATCCTTGCTACATGATTTTCTCCCCAAAAATGATAATAAACTTTCTACACATTATTTTTTGCACTTTTAAAAAATGTTTACGTGTACAAGATAATACATGCATATGATATTTTGGGAGACATCCCACAAATGTCTTATATTCAAATTTATAAGCAATCTCTTCCAACATGATAACAAAACTTTATGTAATTTACTTTCTGTTCTTAAATTTTTTATGAGAATAATAATGGTAATAAGGTGAATGAAATTTTGGGAGCCATGCCACAACTGTGTTATATCTGAATATGCATTATAATGGAGCATGTTATAGCTAGGTCACACTGTATTCGGTAAAAATAGGTGATGGGCTTGTTATGGGCATATCACAGAATTAGACTCAATGGAATATGTATAAACCTCATTATAGCTTAATTACACAGTCTACGCCCTTGTTATGTCTAATCAGGACATACAAAGATATCTTGGCCTCCATCTGACTAAGATTGAGAAAGAGGTTTTGATCTCAGATCTTGTAAAACATTACTAACAACAGTGCTGGTTGTAGAAATAGAGCTAGTTACATTATGTCCAATTTGCTCTCTTTAATCTTTGAGAAAGTTTTGTGTCTAAAATGTTTTTTTTTACATGTCCTAAGTTGGCTGCCAGCAAGTAAGGTTAAAGTTAGTAGCTGTTTTACTAGCATATTCAAAGCATCTGTGTTCATGGGCTAAAATCAGTTGTCTTAGTATAAAATATAAAATTGGTTGATTCAGTCAGATTCACTTTCTCCCAGTTGCAAACCCATCACATCCTTTCTGGATCCACTCCCTTCTCATAGTAAACTCATCATCGTTTTCTAGATCCACTCCCTTCCAATGGCAAACCCATTACATCCTTTTTTGGATCCACTCCCTGCCCTGAGCAAACCCATTCTTCTCTTTCTGGAATCACTCCTTCATAGCAAGCAAGCACATCAAAGCCCTTCCTGGATCCATTCCTTTGAAACAAACCCATCACATCCCTTTCTGGATCAACTCCCTCCCCATAGCAAACCCACTTAAAGTCCTTTTCAGGATCCACTCCATCACTTCCTGTTCTGCTCCACCTCAGTTGTCTCATAGCTAGGTTCTCTCAGAACCACATTCATGCAGCATTGTTTAAATGATTACAACTTGCAGTTGAATGCCCTTTTAGCATTTAGACTTGTTAGAAGTAAAAATTGCTATCCTCCTAGCCAAAAGGATGTGGGTTTGAACCCTGCCATTGGATCAGCCCTGGGGTCTTCTGCCCTTATGTGTCCTAGTGCATGGTTACTTTACTAGACTTACCTCAAAATAACATAACCTTCATGTATTGATGTGCCATAAAACACCAAATGAGTCTCTGCCCAAGTTGATGAAGATTTTCTTAGAAAATCTGTTTTACAGCTTGTGATTTTGTAATAGTCTTGTTAAAATATCCCCACCCCTCATCTCACTTGTATTAACACTATAGTGTTATACATCCTTGTTTGAAGTAGTTTACAACTACATGTATAACATGTTTTCTTAGATACAAAATATCAAACATTATGAAAAAATTATCATTGTGCATGAAAGTAAAATAATAATCATGTGAGGCATAATTTGCTCTTTGAAAAAAGGGCTTGATGTATGTCATCGTGTGAGCAGTAATGGACTATATTACATTACACAGACATTTGTTTTGGAATGGGAAATACAGAAGTATTAATCAAGAAAACTATGTACACTTAATGCCATAAAGTACTATATTTTTCATCCTGTAATTTGGTACTTTTTGCCAAAATATATTGTCTTCCTAACTGGATTGGATGTGAAAAAAGTTAAGGTTTTTAGTAATGTGTAGATTATCAAGAATAGTATCATGTAGATTATCATGAAATACTGTTATGTAGATTATCATGAATACTATCATGTAGATTATCATGAATTCTAGCATGTAGATTATCATGAATTCTATCATGTAGATTATCATGAATACTATCATGTTGATTATCATGAATACTATCGTGTAGATTATCATGAATATTACTGTGTATATTATTATGAATACTATTGTGTAGATTATCATGAATACTATCATGTAGATTATCATGAATACTATCATGTTGATTATCATGAATACTATCATGTAGATTATCATGAATATTACTGTGTATATTATCATGAATACTATTGTGTAGATTATCATGAATACTATCATGTAGATTATCATGAATTCTAGCATGTAGATTATCATGAATACTATCATGTAGATTATCATGAATACTATCATGTTGATTATCGTGAATACTATCGTGTAGATTATCATGAATATTACTGTGTATATTATCATGAATACTATTGTGTAGATTATAATGAATTCTAGCATGTAGATTATCACGAATTCTAGAATGTAGATTATCATGAATACTATCATGTAGATTATCATGAATTCTAGCATGTAGATTATCATGAATTCTATCATGTAGATTATCATGAATTCTGTCATGTAGATTATCATGAATTCTAGCATGTAGATTATCATGAATACTATCATGTAGATTATAATGAATACTATCATGTAGATTATCATGAATTCTATCATGTAGATTATCATGAATACTATAGTGTAGATTATCATGAATATTACTGTGTATATTATCATGAATACTATTGTGTAGATTATAATGAATTCTAGCATGTAGATGATCATGAATACTGTCATGTAGATTATCATGAATACTATCATGTTGATTATCATGAATACTATCATGTTGATTATCATGAATACTATCGTGCAGATTATCATGAATATTACTGTGTATATTATTATGAATACTATTGTGTAGATTATCATGAATACTATCATGTTGATTATCATGAATACTATCGTGTAGATTATCATGAATATTACTGTGTATATTATCATGAATACTATTGTGTAGATTATCATGAATACTATCATGTAGATTATCATGAATTCTAGCATGTAGATTATCATGAATACTATCATGTAGATTATCATGAATACTATCATGTTGATTATCATGAATACTATCGTGTAGATTATCATGAATATTACTGTGTATATTATCATGAATACTATTGTGTAGATTATCATGAATACTATCATGTAGATTATCACGAATACTATCATGTTGATTATCATGAATACTATCGTGTAGATTATCATGAATATTACTGTGTATATTATCATGAATACTATTGTGTAGATTATAATGAATTCTAGCATGTAGATTATCATGAATACTATCATGTAGATTATCATGAATACTATCATGTTGATTATCATGAATACTATCGTGCAGATTATCATGAATATTACTGTGTATATTATCATGAATACTATTGTGTAGATTATCATGAATACTATCATGTAGATTATCATGAATACTTGATTGAACTTCATCTTAATCCTCATTGACTTGCAGATAGTGAAAAAAATAAATATACCAGTAAACCTAAGTTAAGGTATTGCCCTTCCCCTAATACAGTAACCTAATACTTTGTTACTAGCAGACTCATTATAAATATACATTTAATATAAAACCCATTAAACACTTGTATAATAATGGAAAAATGGAATATTCACTCAATGAAAAATTGGTCTGTGAACATTGACATTACATGGGAATACTTGTCCAAAACTATCTGTAAGAAATGTGCAGATTATCTGTGTAAATTAACTATTACTTTGATGCTGCCCAAGGATGTGATATTTTTAGTTCTTATTGTGAAGATTTCTGAGATACCTTTTATTTCCCAATGTGGCTAAGAATGGATAATGAGTGAGCTACCATTGTTTGGGGTTGACATAATTGCTTTTATCAAACTAGTAATTTTTGTTAGATCTTTTGTTTAAAGCAAAGAAGATAAAGTGAAATAAACATTTGTCACATTCTGGTGTGATGGAGTAAGTTTGCATCAAAATATACAGTGAGAATTCTATTATTAATTTATTTCACTATAGGAGAGAAAAGAATGATCATGGTATGTAGAAATAAATATGGAACTGCAATCTGTCTAGATTTTATTATATTTTTGGTCAGTATGCAAATATACCAGGGATATTTTTTAAAGCTCATCCTGAAAAAATACATAAATCAAAATACCTAAGTTTGATCTAATAATAATAATATATATAATGCAGCCAAGGTGGTCATTGTAACAAGAGTTGGTCATAATACCTTTTTACTTTATCAGTGTTTCTCTTTACTCTTGTTTATGCACAAGAGACCCAAAATTTATCATTTGACCCCACTTTTGACAATTTTTTTCCTCAATCTCAATAGTTTTTCATAGTTTTACTTTTAATCTTGCACCTCAATGGAAAACATTTAATAACATTAGAAAGTGTCTTGTACTTTTTCAAAAGGCAAACTACAATGTTTACTTTGTGGATATGTCATAAATACTATTTTTCTTTGTCACATGAAGTATTGCATAAAAGGCTAACCTCTAGAACTTTCTGAATTCTTTAGTTGGCCTGGTATCACACCTGTGTGATTATGTAATATTATGCAATACTTCCACAACTCTCTAGAATGACCTACCTGATAACCCACCTGGGTGGTAACAGGTAAATACTACAGGTAAATACTACAACTATTACTGTAATTACTACAGTACTACATGTACTGCTCCTAAAGCAACTATTACTAATGCTAGTACTTAAATGCAACTACAACAGCTGCTGCTACAACAGAAAACAACAACAACAACATAATAATAATAATATCATCATCATCAACATCATCATTATTATTATTATTATTATTATTATTATTATTATTATTATTATTATTATTATTATTATTATTACATGTATTATTCTTATTACTTCATAAGGGTTGCCAGTTTAAAATTAAATGAAACTAATTTCAGTATCAAAAACTTCACTGAACCTTGGCAGAAAAAAAACTCCAGAACATACAAAATCATATTCACAAGATTTATTAATTTTGATTTAAATTAGCACAGAATGACACAACCATAGTAGTGGCATACAGTAACAATAATTGAATGTTTTGAATAAGCCCAAGATTTAATAAGCAGATTTTTGTGGGCACAAGTATTGTTTTTGCTGTCACAATTGTGCAATCTCTATTTTGTTATACTTAATTCAAGTGATAAAGGGAAACATATTATATTAGGTTAAACAGAAGAGTGACTCTGTAAACTGTAGGAAGATTTTTTTTCTTCTAAATGATGAACTGAAAATGTTTTAATAAACTGTTGGTATTATGAAGTTGGCATCTTGGAAAGAAATATCTTTGGAATTTAAGCAGTGTGTTTTATGGGAATTTATGCAGTGTGTTTTACAGGAATTTATGTATGCAGTGTGTGCTATGGGAATTTATGAAGTGTGTGTTACAAGTTATCTGGAGAACAAGTAATATAAGACCCAAATCTGTCAGTGCATGACATGACAGAAGAGCTTTGTCTTGTTCATCTATTGATTAGATCAGTCTTAACAAACAGTAAGATCTGGGTCTATGCTGAAGTTAGATCTGATGTAGATTTGATATACAATGCCCTTAAAAATACAAGCATTTTGTAAATTTTGGGGGATTTTTGTTTAGGATATTGATGGAAATAGGAATTTGTAATCTTTTGGTATAGGATTTGATTTTAATGACACAGTGATGTTTAAAGACAATTGTTTGAAGTACTGGAGTCAGGACCTAGTGTATGACACTGGATTTGTAAGAGTTTAGGTTGTGTAACTATAGGAATGAAAAAAAGAAACACTAAAAAAAAGTTAAATCTGGGATAGAATGAATACCAAAATATTACTGTATGGTTTTGAAAGCATTATTCATTGACCTGATTGAAATCTGTTTTAAAGTTTTGTTTGCCATAACTTTTATTCAGTTTTATTAAGGACTGACAGATAATATGGTGATAATCTAGATAATCAAAATGTTATTTCACATGATGTGTTACAAAGTGATATATTGTGATACCTTCTGTCTATGTGTCCATCGGTCAGTTACTGTCCAACATCTTCAACACTGAGCTGCATGGACCAAAAGTATAACAACATTCATGGGCCATACATAATGTATGTTTTAGAAACTCTGCTATAATTATAGAATTAACTTTTTGCATAAGAATGGGCCATTAAAAAAAAATTGACCCATGGGACTGCACATGTAATTGGACCAGTCAAGTTACTCCATAAAAATTTACATAATTTAACTATTAATGTCTTGCTGTTGTGGTAGGCATCTTTGAGGAAGGGTATCATTCCTGGGAATGGTCAGATGTTAAATGTATAACAATTTTAATTACAAAAATATTTTCTGACCAAACTTTATAAAGTCATGGAAAGAAGACTGTGTCTTGAGTTAGCCCATGGGACATATTCCCACCTAATTCTGCCAGTGTACCACAAAATTTAATGAATCTTTCCCAAAAAGCTTGATTAATGCATAAAGTATCCTCCTGGCAGTGGAATGACAGCCCATGGGAGTTGGAAGTGATAAGTAACTGTCACTTTTCTGGCACCATTGGTGTCAACAGTTTGACAAGGTTTTGGTTAAAGTTTTAGATCAATTCTTTGGTTATGGACTCAGCCTGCTGGCACTAGCCTTGTTTGATTAATTTGGGTGTGTGTGGCATTAGTGGAATATATATCAAAGATCATAGGTATTTGCAATTACAAACCATGCAAGTTGCTATTGCTTTCAGTTTACTTTCATTTCCAATCTTCCTGTCGTAGTACCCTGACATAGTACTGGTAAGAACACTTACAAATGCAGTGTATTATGAATAAATAAAGCATAAGTGGGATGGGGGTGGGGGCATTTGCAGGGTTAAAAATGTCATTTTCATTTGTTTCCACCTGGAATCCAACTGAATTAACTTTTACATATTTTAATATAGGTAACTCAAATGTTAATTTCTTGAATTTTAGTGACATACAGTCCATGTCTAAAATACTTTTTTTTTCTTTGACCTCAGAAAACCCAATACTGCAGAAAAATCAAACAAGATATGTTGTTGTAGAGTATTCCGAGTTCTCATACTTCTACTATACTTTTAATTTCAGGTATAAAGATTAACATGTATACAGACAACTATATTCTTTTTGTGAGACAAACCATAGAAGCACAATGAACAGTGGAGTACACGAGGCTGAAAATTCGATGGAGCCTGCTTCCCTCCGTAACATAGTACGGAATTTCCAGGAGGATTTTATTTCTTTCATGTCTGAGAACCAGTCAGGCACTGTTTTCATAAGAGTTTCCATCCCAGAGCTCAAAGTCCAGGTAAATGTGTTTTATCATTTGATTCATTTTTGTACACTGAAAACAGAAATGTTTGTGTTTTGTTTTTGGCAAGATTAGGATAGAATTGTTTCCATTTGACTTTAAGAGAGATCAGATAGATATAGACTATATGCAGTATTAAGAATCAACAGAATTTGGTTTTGAAAGTTTGTTTCTCTGTATTTCACAAAACTATTACCGCTCTTCAACTTGGACTGTTTTAAATACTTTAATAATACATGTACTCCATAGACTATTTTCAATACTCTAATATGGATTTTTTTTAAGTACATGTACTCTATAGACTATTTTCAATACTTTAATATGGATTGTTTTAAATACATGTACTCCATAGACTATTTTCAATACTCTAATATGGATTGTTTTAAATACATGTACTCCATAGACTATTTTTAATACTCTAATATGGATTGTTTTAAATACATATACTCAATAGACTATTTTCAATACTCTAATATGGATTGTTTTTAATACATGTACTCAATAGACTATTTTTAATACTCTAATATAGGTTGTTTGAAATACATGTACTCCATGGACTATTTTCAATACTCTAATATGGATTGTTTTAAAAAAATTTACTCAATAGACTACCTTCAATACTCTAACATGGATTGTTTTAATACTTTACTATTGACTGTTTAAATATACTTTTTATTGGTTTCCTCACAAAATCTTTAAAATGACAGGACAGGAAGAACATCAGAATAGTCCATGGTTTTATATTAATAATATCCAGAATTTTTCCAAACAATTTCCATCACTATTCTTGAAGGTTATTGCACTTTCTATATGTTCATCTCAAGTAGAATATTATGGTGTTTTATGTCCATCCAGTGGTTAAAATTTTCTGTCCATCCAGTGGTTAAAATTTTCTGTCCATCCAGTGGTTAAAATTTTCTGTCCATCCAGTGGTTAAAATTTTCTGTCCATCCAGTGGTTAAAATTTTCTCATATGGCTCATAACTTGGAAAGTCTTTCAAAGAATTTAATGAAATTTGACCAAAGCATGCATGATGATTAGACAGTTTGTCACATCCATTGACATTTATCCAGGTCAAAGGTCAGTGTCACAGCAAGGACAAAAACATGTTAGTGGCCTTAATCCTTGTTGAAATTCTGTGACCATTTAGATGACATTTTAGCTAGATCTATTCTTTGACTAGGTGGTGTGTTGCAAACAAAAGCCTCATCCTCAGCCTTAGAATCAGTCTCACAGCCAGATAAATCTAAATCAATGTCTTGGATCTGGATATTTCACTAAAATTTTAGCCATATATGTCATGACTAAGATGGTGTATTGCATACCGATGTCATGACACCTGCCATAAGGTCAAGGTCAGAGCAGGCATGAATGTAATTTAATAGCAATAACGTTTCCAGTTTCCAGCGCTGTTGTGAAGCTTTTACTTTTTGTGTTGAAAGATTTGTCAGTTCAATATGAACACATCCTAGTGTTAAAATAATACTGCCATTAATATTGTTCTCTTTCAGATTACTTTTATTTCAGAGAACAATTTGGGAAAGTATGGCCGCTTGAAATGGCACTAGGGACACTCACCAAGACTGCTTCATGTGTTCCAAATGCAGACATAAGAATCTCTGCACATTTTACACAAAATGTACTAATAAAATCTGATAACTAGGGGACTCAGATTTATAGAGGGTGGAGAAAACATAAATCACCATCATCATCATCAGTATTTTTTTAAGTATATCTATTACAGATCCACACCAAGCCTACTGTAAGAAAAAAGTTTTTAGCATGGAGGAAAACTCCTTGGTATCAGAAGTTTGTGGGACCACATTACAACAGAGCTGTGGAAAAGACCCAGCAATCATTTACCGTCCCAATGGCTTTATTAGTGGAAATATCCACCATGATGTTTCACTGAACTCATAGTGAAGACTTTCATAGGACTGCTCCTTGCGAAGTCATGTCTCAGAAGGACTCATCCCTAATAAGATTTCACAAGATTTAAAGAATCATCAAGATAGATTTTTCATAACTGCTTCTAATCATCCACTTAAATTTTCAAGCAAATGCACTCAGTCTAATTCACAAGGTCAGCATCATTACTAGTAAGGTTCTTGGTAAGTAAAGTGAAGAAGAGCCATTAGGATGAAGTTCTAACCTTCCTTCCATTTCTAAGGAAGGAAGGTGGACAGCCCTAAGGGATCATTGTCCTCTTCCACCATGAATTCCTCTCCCAAACATGTCTGGGGGTGCTTGTTGAATCCTTTCTTTTCAGAGACTTGGTCAAGCTTCATAATGAGGGTTGCTGAGTTCAATTCAGAAACAACTCCCTCTATCAAGGACCCCCACGGTTTTTCACCAATCCAATATGTTGGAAAGAGGTGCACATCTTTTTGCAGACTTAAAAAGAATCTTGAATGATCAGTATCCTGCATTATGCTCCCATATATTACTGGTCACCAAGAAAAGCAGGAAATTTTATATCACCATTTCTCCCAGTTAAACTGGTTTATTCTGGATGAACATTTCAAGATGGAGACCACTCCTCAATCTGGGATACATTATGAATCTGTAAAATAGGATGGTCTCCAGAATGCCTATTTGCATATCATATTTTCTCCACATTGAATGGTCCACAGTATCTATTGCCCAACCTAGAAAAGCCAGAGCTCATTCCAGCTTGGGACTTTACTTTGTTTATTTACATCCTCACAAACCAGAATTTAGCCTGGGTCCTTGGAATGGCATAGATTGAATCCTGGCATTTCTAGAGGCATTACAAGTAAAAACATTGTTGTCTGCTTTCCTTTACCTATCTCTATTGGGAACTTTTAAGTGCTGCTGGGGATCTAGTTCCGTTAGGACATCTCTGTACAATAATAATAATAATAATAATAATAATAATAATAATAAAATAATCATCATCATCATCATCATCATCATCATCATCATCATCATCATCATCATCATCATCATCATCAAGACTTTATTTAGATGAGCTGACTCAATTAGTTACAAAACTAATCTACCTTGAGGCTCCTATCTGTTATGTACCATATATACAGTATATACAACATAAGGTGAAGAATCTGGCTTGACATGAAATAATTAAGTGATTTTAAAAGTCAAAGTATCAAGCCTACAGCCATGTGTGAACACATAATCATGTATAAAATATTAAATATTGTATATGCTCCCTTTCAATTTCTCCAAACATGGTGGATTTCAGACTGATTCTCTGTCAACTCAGATTCCTCTAGAATCAGATTTTTGTCTTGATTTTATGGATGAATTGGATCAGATTTCTGATTGGGGTCCCTGAATGCATGCCCCCATCCCCCACTTTTATATGTTCGCTGATGTGTCATATTACACTTAGGGTACTCATTAGATTTGGGGGTGGGGGATAATTCTTCAGGGGCATTGGACTTTGGACAAATTGTCCTCCAAATCAATACTATAGAAGTTAATGCTTTATTTTTAGTTTTGCAAGGGTGCATTGAGAAAGTAAGGGAAGATGTATCATGGACTCTACCAAAAACATTCACCAGAGCGCATGTAAAATGTCAAGAAGGCATTGGGTTTCTTGGAAGGTACTGTCCTCAAGCCAGCCATATTCCATGAAAAAGATGTTTTGGAGAAAGAAGATCATATTAGAGGACAATTTGTCCAGGTGGATCAGTGGATGCATTGAACTTCCATTGGGATCATCTGTTTGCATGTCTTCCCATCGGTCTGACTGCTACCTCAATTCTGAAAAAGTCAGAACTTTCACTGCCAACATTATTCTTGTAAACCCATAGTGATAGACCCACAGTGGGCACCACGATCATTGGGGCAGTGATCTTCTAGACCTGTTTGTAGATCAACCCCGGTCTCTACCTCATATGAAAGATCTTCTTTTGCAACATTGGGTCCCCTTCCTACACAACAGTCCACACATTGTCAGTATTCACCCTTGGCTCATCTAAAGTAATCTTCTACCTACCAGCTGCATCATTCAGGCCAGGAAAGCTGCATGCAAGGTCTGTGGAAAATTGCTAGAGCATGAAAGCTGTCTCTCTCTATCTATGACTTTCATTGTTAATTTCTTTTTTTTTTTTTGCTTATTTGAGATCAAAATATACTCAGTATTGACTATAGAGGTGCCATTTCCAATAAGCCTTCATGTAGTATTTTTTGAGCTGCAGAAACCGTCTCCCTCTCTTACTCCCAGATCATATCTATTTTGTGTTTTATTGTCTTGAACCAAATGAACTTTGTGAGATGCTTGGTTTCAGCATGACACACTCAAGATGGTGTTTTTGCTCACTTTGGAGTCTGCAAGAAGACGAAGCTGTTAAAAATTCTTTTTGAGTGGGATGAGATAAAGCTAATTTTAATTATGCAATTCTTATCCAGTTCTGTTGCAAGATGCCTTCCTCCCACATCACTGATGTCATGAGAAAAATGACTATTCTGCTCATGGACCTGTCAGATGCATGAGTGGACTGTGTCTTATTGACAGGTCTCTACCCAGTTTTAAGATATAGTCACATCAAACAGACAAGGTTCTTCATCACTAAAGAGCAAAAGCTACACAAGAGAAACAGATTAATGTTGAATTAGTAAAATTAGTTTTACTTCACCCCCCAAAAACAGCATTTCACTGGCCAATATCATTGTTCATAGTATAAACTTTGAACCGTAGAAGATATTTATAACAAAAAGGTCATTTGTATATCATGACAAGATGCAATGCCACATATCACAGTCATGCCCCTATCTCAAGGTCAAGGTCATCTGCATCAAGGTTAAAGTCACCTTCAAGAAGAAATAAATCAATTGTATAACTTTATCTTTGTCAGATCTGTAATAAAATTGTATCCAATTGTATATTCATTATGGAGGTGAGTTTTTATGAATAAATTTACTTTTCCAGACTGTATTTACTATTATTTTTTCACTACACATTATCCAGATGTATAGCTCCCTCAATTTAGCACACCTGGTTAACTTGCTAACCTGATTATAATCTTAAGGCAATTATGATCCCATTTATTTCTTCTAAAGAAGCATGACATGTTTTTTTTCTTAAAATTAAATTATCAGTTTAAATTTTTAAGAGAAAGCATTATATCACTCATTTTGTCATTATAGATATCAGTCTTTATGTGGAAATATTGGAATCATATTGAAATTCACAAACTTAGATGAAAAATAAAATATTTTTTTTAGATTTTCCTGAACAAAAATATATTTTTTAAAATAAAATAACACATGCAAGAAAATATTGATCAGTGTAAATGCTAGTAAAAACTGGTGGCAACACTGCATGAAAAAAAAAGAAGTCTTGGTAAGTGAAATTTATGTTTTAAGTTTATCTTGTAAATGGGTTGTCATAAATATGATAGGCTCTCATTGATTTAGACATGAAAACATTCAGTTGACTGTCACATCAGTGCTTTTTAGCATTTCTCTGAGAACCTATTAAAATGCTTACTCACTGCTCCAAGATGTCTTTGTTTGGATAACTGTTAAAAACTTAATGATCCTTTGATAGGATGGGCTAGCAGATTGACAAATTAGTAACAGTTATTTGGTAGGATGAAGATAGCTAATTAACAAATCAGTTATCTCCAGCTATTTACAGTATTTGAAAAATTTGCAAGCCACATCAGAGTAACACTAAGATGTAGGATTGCTTTATTTCATGTTAAAAAGCAAGTGATGCAGACAAAACTCCATCAATTTTTTTTTCTATTGCTACTCTTTGGATTATTCTTTGTAGTGATACGTTTTGAAAATAACTTTCAAGTTCTACTAGAACTTTTGTCTTTTATTCATTAATTTTGCTCTGAATGTTTCTTGTTATTGTGAAGGCTATAGACCCACATGTGCCCTAGCTTTGAAATTAACATTTTGTGTTTAATATCATCAATAGGTTTTACTTTAATTAAAAATAAATGGAATTGGCTAAGCGAAAACCCAATCTCAAATTCTAGCTTAGAATTGATTGCCTGTAGACCAAAATCAGCAGAATTCTTGTATTCTTCATGCCAGTTCTGGTAACTGTAGCTGTTATTCAGATGAGTGACTCTACTCTATTATTTCTGCAATAATAATATCACATACTGCTCTGTATTTCCCTGTGGGAGTATTTAAAATGAGGTATTAATTATTGGAATTGTAAAGTATTGATTGATCTATATTGAATGTTTTGTACACATGCAGTTCAAAAGGCAATAAAATACCCACAGGTGCAAAATGAGATCAAATGAAAGAAAAATGTCCAATGGGATTTTGTTTTGTTCAATATCAGAATTTCAGTGATTTGATACACACTATCATTAAAACACACAACAGGCTGAGATATGGGCTTGATTGGATTGGTGGTAATAGAGAAAAACCAGTCTGATACTTTGGCTGTGATAGAGGAAAAATAGTCTGATACTTAGTACTTTGGATGTAAAATAATATCACAACTGTTTTTAAATAAAACTATGTGGGTAGAATTTTAAAAAGATGATATTTGATGACTTAAAACATTGATGAAAAAAAACTAATAAAAACATGTATTGAAATGTTTTTTATTCACACTGTGTGTGTGTGTGTGAGAGAGAGAGAGAGAGAGAGAGAGAGAGAGAGAGAGAGGGGGGGGTCAAAATCTGTATTGTCTTCTTACAATTAATCTTCATGTAAACAAAGCATACATTTTTACTTCACCTGGCCATAATGCCCAGTCAGTATATATTATGACCCTTGTCTTTTGTCAGTCAATTGTTGTCTGTTACAGTCTCTGTGTCAGCATTACTTTTTACAACTTCTCAAAAACTGCAAGGGCAGTTGTAATCCAGATTTGCAGGAATGTTTCTCTGGATGTACCACTCTACCAAAGTTATATTTAGGGTAGATCACATAGCAACATTGTGGTTTACTTTTTCTTTCTAATGGCTCAGCCAGTTTTGATCAAAATTGCTAGAAATGTTTCTTAGCACAAGCTCTGTCAAAGTTTTGTCCGGCTCCCAAAGCAAGAGTTCTTTTATAGGAACCAGTTCAAAAATCCTTCTTTAACTTCTAGACTTCTCCAGAATGGAAGAGCAAATTTCAATCAAACTTGTTCAGAATGTTTGCTAGGACATGTTGTCAATATTATATCTATAGTGGTTCCATAGCAACAGAATGGCTTCCTTGGCAACAAAGTGGAATCTATTTTAAATTTCACTTGAAGACTTGCCCAATTTAAATCCAACTTGGTATGAGTGTTTCTTAAGAAATTGCTTTAGCAATATTATGTTTAAGGGTAATACCACTAAGAATAGTGTGGCATCCACTTGTGACCATATTTAAAACCTATCTTCAATTTTTTCAGAACATTTGATTTAATTTGTATCTCAGTTGTTCTGGAAACGCTCACCTTGCAGCAGTATGGATTCATTAGCAACCATATAGAAACCTATTTGTGACTTTTCTCTTGAACAAATGAGCAAATTTTGATCAAGTATGAATGTTTATTGTGACAGAAGTTTGGTCTGGAATAGTTCTTTTTCCAGAGGTACAACTTCCAAAGCAGCAATATGGAAAACATATTTTCAACTTTTTTCTCCAGAGCAGGTGAGCAAGTTTTGATCAAACTTTATTGGATGGTTTCTTGTAACATGCTTTGTCAAAATTATGTTTGAGGTGACTCTCTTAGCAACAGTGTGAATTTCATATCAATCATTTTGGAACATATTTTCAAATTCTTTTCATGGACCATTTTGGATAAACATTGTGGGATTGTTTTTTTGAACATGCTATATCAAATTATGTCTGATATAGATTCCTAGTAATAATGTATCTTCCATAGCAACCATGTGGAAAACATATTTTCAGCCTCATCCTTATGAATGTTTCTAAGGACATGCTCTTTGAAAGTTGTATTGGGTTGGCTTCCCTAGCAGATGTGGAAAATATACAAAATCTCCCATTAAGTATTGCTTGAGTTGTAATTTTTACCCATAAATGCCTTAGCATATCAGACTAGATGTGACAATGTAGACTGTTCTGGCATGAACCTTTCAGTCATGCAAAAGATGCTTAATGTCACTGGGAATGTTGTTCCATACCAGTGGACCTGTATATTGAAAACTTTTTTTAAACAATGCATTTTTTGATCTAGGTATAATGTAAGTTTTTCCTTCTAATGGACCATGCATTGGAGTACCATCAGCAATTTTTTGGTGAAAGATATTGCTTAGGTAGACAGGAATGGCTTTTTTTTTCTGGACAATTTATACATGAATTTAGCCTTTCATGTGTTGTTAAAATTTTTGCATTATCCATTGCTTTCTGGAAATTGTCTATTGATCTAGAATTAAATGGCAGTATCTTTGGAGTCTTCAAAGTTTTGTTATATTTGAATTAGAGGTATCACCCCAAACTACACTAGAGTAGTCCAGATATGGCTGAATATAAATTTTTATAAAATATCACCCTTTAGTGAAATGGAATACATATATGTTTTGATTTTCCTCAGTAGCCAAAGATAAGAATTATCCTTTTTTGAAACATCTTTAATGTGAACAGACCAAATAAGATTGATATCTATGAATACAGCAAAGTTTTATCGTGAGACAGTAAGTTTACACATTGTCAAATAAAACTTGGAGTTTGTCACTATCTAGCCTTTTTAAAATAAATTTTGTGACTAGTAGCACTGGCTTTGTTTTTAATGTTTTTATGGTTTTCCTTGTGTCATACTTTAATTCTTTAAAGAGCATCTTGTTAATTTTTTTCAAGCACCATTTTGGTTTTACCCATCTCAGACAAAGTAGTATCATCTGAGTGGAAGAAATCAAATTTCCTATTTTAAGAGCTAATTTGTTTATAAATAGAATGAACAACAGAGGTCCAATGATAGAGCCCTGTCAGGTACTCCAGAATTAATATTTTTTATTTTTAAGAAAATCATTTAAAGAGACTTTGTGCATGCTATAAGTTGAGTAAGAAGTAATCAAGATTAGGGAGTTTTCATTGCATTGATAGATTTTTATTTTTTGAAGCAAAATTTCATGGTTTGCAAATGAAAATCAGCCATAATGATGGCTATCATTTCTTCTTGATGTAATGTTTTCAGCCATTTATCAATCAAAGATAAAAATGTAATTTTCCAGCTTTATGCATTGATGTTACCTTGGCAGTTTTCCATGTTTGTTGTTGTGATTTGGATTTTTAACATAGCTTTAATAATTTTTCAGTCATATTGCTATGATGTCTGTACTTTAACAGTTTATTGTGATGTCTAGCACCAGGGGCATCATGCAGCAGACATGTAGCATGATGTCCCACCCAGTCATATTAACATTAACCTCTTATTGCTGAGCACCAAGCAAAGCAGCTGTTAGTACCATTTTTGTAAGTCTTTGGTATGACTTGGCCGGGGATTGAACCCATGACCTCCAGCATCGGAAACGGATGCTCTTAACCACTAGACCACGGGAATTGGAGCGGTCTATTTTCCATATTTGTAGAAATTTAGTTGACCTAATACTTTTATTGCAGATGAAAGCCCTACTCATTACTATAGCAGTTACTACTGCCTTTAGTAGCCTTGGTTCAATCATATCAAATCTGGTAGCTTTACAATCATCCATTTTTTGAATATATTTCAACACAAATTCAGGACCCTTTTCAGAAAGTTCAGACTTCATATTGTGAGGGACTTTTTGTACAAAATATTTGACTTCCAGATGATCATATGAAGTTTTGGATTCTTTAAGTTTTTCAGCAATTTGAATAAATAAATATTTGAGGTGTGAGTTATATTATCAATATAAATACCCTCAGGATTGAGTGATAAATTTTCAGCTTTATGTTTACCTGCACCAAACTCTAAAATCTCTCCAGATAGTTTCCATTTATTTTTATTTTCAGCCACCACTTTGTTGTTTTGTGTTCATTGGAATGGCATTTGTCACAAATACATTTTATAGTTGTTATATTATATCTCTGATAAAAATGGCATTCCGTTGCCAAATATATTTTGTCATTGTTATACTATATCTCTGATAAAAATGGCATATTTTTTTTATCACTTATATTTCTCTGAAAGGAATGGCATTGATGCCAGATACATTTTATGAGTGTTATATTACAAAAAGAAAAGTGTTTCCTATTGCACTGGTTATAAATTAGGTTAGGCAGGTCTTTTTTAAGAAAAGCATATATATTTTATGTGGATTTTTTGTGATGTTTTTGAACTTGGTTAAAAAGTGCTTGGGTTGGCAATGAGAAACAGGGAAAGTTGGCTGATGGTAGCAGATTTATTTTTGCTTATATTCTTGCTTCTGATAAGAATGGCATCAGTGACAAATATATTTTTATCATTTTTTTTATTATATACCTTAGATGGGAATGGATTTGGTGGCAAAGATATTATATGTTGGCTGCTTTAAGTTGTGGTTTATAGCAAACTTGTTACTTGACAATAAAATGCAGTAACTCGTGTGTCAAGTTGTAAAGGACGAGCACCATACATTCAACATTGCCTGTGACCAGAATATATAAGTATCTGGAAGCCAAACAATGTGGCTTCCTTACATAGCTCATACTATACCAGGTCAACATAAAACTAATGCATAGTTAGCTTTGAATAAAAGTTTTGGAATAGATATTTACTTTTTTTATCTCTTGACCTGAAATGGGGATTAACTGCCTTTATGATGTATAATCCTTCTTCAAATCTTCATTACAGAAAGCTTGAAGTTCCTTAAATTTTTGTAGGATAGTCGATGTTAGACATACAAGTATTATCTTAAAAGCTTATGATCAGATGTTCCAAAACAGCCGTATTTGCCAAATATGTCAAACAAATGGTCTAAAAATACCAGTTGCTAACTTGTCTTCTTTGACATTGGACATACATTGCTCATTATCAAACCATGCAATTATTAAATCATTATGTTCTTAAAAAATATATTTAATATATTTGCTGGTATTGTTTAAGCACTTCGTGGCCATGGAGCAAAATATAAAGAAAGCATGAAAGCATATTTCTTGGACTTAAAATGTTTATAAATCTTGCAGGTGGACACTAGCATGTACTTCAGCAACATTACATAGTACCTGAAATGTGTAACTACTATGTGGTAGAGTGAATAGCTCATTTTAAAAACATTTGATAGTCAATGCCTAAAGCACTGGTAGATGGATAATTATAACTGTCTAAATCTGCCAACGCAACTGGCTACTTATGGACAATTCTACCCCCACCCACTATTACTTTAAAATCTTCACTTACTAGCTGAAACAATTTTTAAATCCCATTTTTTTTGTAGATTCTTTTCATTTTCTTTTGAAATGGGGAGGGGTAGGAACTAATTTTGTAGCTTTTATCTTATTGCATACAAACACATCTGTTTCAGAGATAGTTTTATTTAATGGACACTTAAGTTTATAAAATATGCTTTCAATTGGACATTTTGCCTGTGCATGGGCAGAAGGTGAACCTTTGGCTTATTTTGATTTTTTCAGGGATTCATTTTGCTTATTTTCACTCATTTTTTGTATCCTAACTCCTTTTCCCACCAGATCTCAAACTTATCCTATTTTATTACAATGGCTCATCAGTCTTTATGCAGTATGAACCATTTTGTTTTAAATCTTGGACGAAAAAGTCTAAAATCTGCACACAAACCCCAGTTTCTAAACTGATAATTTTTGGCCTAAAATGGGTCTCAAAAATAAGAATAACTACAATGTATTTTGTAATAGGAGAAGAAAGTCTTAATTTTGTTATTGTAGAACTAGTTCTGCTTATCTGTGATACCAATGGCTTTGGTGTGTCTTAATAATGTTAATGGTATAGAGCTCTGAAGTAGGGTACATTACATGGCACACATAGTTAATGATTTAAGACAAAAATAATAAATTTGGATTAGAGAAAACATGCAAAAACCAGAAAATTTGTTCAACATAGTTTGTTAAGATAGGTTTTTATGTATTATTTATGGATGCAGGGTCCTGAGTGGCTGAGTGTCAGAAATGCTCACTGTTCCAGATAACTGCCTTCTCACATCTGTCCACATTAATTCAAGTTTGGGGCATGACTAATGTAGGTATTTGAGAAAGCTTGTTGGTAATTTCTTCTTCGTTGGTGATAATTGCTGGTGTTTTTCCAGGTTTTTTTCTCCATCTGAGTTATACTGGACAACCTGTGTAGCCTATCCTGTGCTGAAAAGTGGTGTTAAACCCCATAATAACAACAATTTATTGATGAAGTGGACCCTATCATCCAGATAACCTGTGCCTGACTAGATATTTGCATTTGGGAATGTCAAGAGTGATAGAGCATCTCCTTAATTAAGTATTTGGCAGTTTATACTGTACGATTACTGGTAGAGGTGTTTATGCTTTATCACATAATATAAAGGAAACTGACAGCTGTTAAATATTCAACTTTATAAACATTCTGAATATATATGGGAAGTTTGTGTTTAGGTGTGTTCATGTTGTGGCCTGTCATAAATTACAAAAGACACAGTTACTGTTCTACTTGGATAACATTTTCATTACATTATCATTATAGCTAGTTCCCCTTAATGTTTCTTCAGTATCATACTTTTGCTATTAATCCTGACTTCAGGAAAATATCACTGGTTTGTAGTATTGTTTAATGGTATCATATTGGTGTCAAGTCATACCTAGATCAACAAATAGGGAAATATATTTGTTTTTTTTTTACCTTGTCTTGTTGTAGATAAATGCCAGCAAGAAGTTAAGATGACTAGTCTATTTTACAACTATTTGATACAGGATAGTCTGTTTATCCAATATCCATTTTCAGACAATTTTTGGGGGGTGGGGGACCAGACAAAGGCAGAGATCCAAATAAGCAGTGTTTTTCAGTATTTGATGAAGCAAATTTGGTGTATTAAATTGATATAGACTATGATGTGTATGTTGTAGTATGGTGTATTAAAGCAATATAGACTATGATGTAGGTTTGAGTTTCAGATGTAAAAAATAATCATAGTAATTGATCTGTGTGAGAACATGCTCAAATGGAGCCATATACATGAAGTATTAAATTTATGTTTAATTTTTACTAAGCCACATGACACATTCTGAATTAATCAACATTTTAATGATTAAAACTTATCTGGATTTTTGTTTTGTTCATTTTGCAATACACCCCAAGAAAGTTATTACAACTATACCTCATAAAGGTTATAAAATTACACCCCAAGAAAGTTATTACAAATATACTTCATAAAGGTTATAAAAAATACACCCCATGAAAGTTATAAAAAATACAACCCATAAAAGTTATAAAAAGATACACTCCATGAAAGTTATAAAAGATACACCCCATGAAAGTTATAAAAGATACACCCCATGAAAGTTATAAAAAAATACACCTCATGAAAGTTATAAAAAAAATACACCTCATGAAAGTTATAAAAAATACACCTCATGAAAGTTATAAAAAATACACTCCATGAAAATTATAAAAAATACACCCCATGAAAGTTATAAAACGATACACTCGATGAAAGTTATAAAATATATACCACATGAAGGTTGTAAACAAATACACTTCATGAAAGTTATAATACACCCATGAAAGTTTTAAAAAAAATACACCCCATGAAAGTTTTTAAAAAATACACACCATGAAAGTTGTAAACAAAAACACCCCATGAAAGTTGAAAAAATACACCCCATGAGTTATTACACATCCCATGAAAATTTATTAAAAAATACACCTCATGAAATTTATTACAAATACACCCCATGAAAGTTATTAAAAAATACACAAAAAATATTCAATAAAAATACACCCCATGAAAGTTATTAAAAAATACACCCAAAAATATTTAATAAAAATACACCCAATGAAAGTTATAAAAAATATACCCCATGAAAGTTATAAAAAATATACCCTGTTAAAGTTATTAAAAATGCAATGACATTAAAATCAGGGAGTAAAATATCCATTCTGTTGAATTCTTGTTTATTTCTCCATCTTGTGCTCTGCAGAGGAACTTTTTTATAAATGAGTCACCAACTGAATCGTTACCATGGTTTTAGTTGGATAAATAAGGTTAGTCTTTACAGTAGGACATTGTCCATCTGAATCTAAATGAGATTGCAGTATCAGTTTATTTGAACTAACTGTATGTAACACATAGATTTGATATTATCCAAACTAGCATCAAGATTCCCATTTATCCAGACATTTTCTTCTCCCCTAAAGACTTTGACATTGGTCTAATTGTTATTATGAGATTGATAACATTTGTCATTTCAAAATGTTGTTTGTATGTGTGTTATTATTGTTGTCCATATATATTTGAAAGAATAAAAAGGTAAAAATAATATGGTCATGTTCAACCTTGTATGCACTTGATTTCGTAAGAAAATCTAATCAGACATATGTTTAGAATAAAGGGTAGTTGTAAATTTAAAGTTATAGTTTCAAGTTTTTTTGTGAATAATAAGGCAGTAATAAATTTCTGCATGTGATTTTTCTATGGCATAGGAGAATTCTTGTTCACAAGTAAAACTCCTTGTTGCAATAGTAATTCACTTTTGCACTTTACACCTTGGAAATTCATAGGTTGGTTGCAAGAGGGAAAAAAAGAAGAAATCATTTAGTACATTCAATTCATATACCATATAGCATGGGGTATTGTATACTATTTTGAGTAATAATTTGAAAATAATTGAGATTTGAATGCATTATTAAGAAAATAATTCCTTATGTGTCTTTTAATTGTCTTACTATGGTAAACATTTGTATTATTTTCCATTGCATGAATATTACATGCAAAATATCAAACCCATTTGACCTGTTTTCTCAACTTAGTTTTCATTGCTTGTCCCAGTATGGTAAAATGTTACTGTATTAAGCTGGACTATTATGGCATTTTCCATTCATCTGTCAATAACCTGCAACAAGACTTGGCAGTCACAATGTCTGACTGTCAGCATGGCATCAGTTTTTTTTTGTAAGTTTAGAGGGGAGTAATATATTACCATGGAAACAGCTACATTCATTTCAAGCAAGACATTAAGTGTATGTATTTT
This sequence comes from Potamilus streckersoni, assembly GCA_016746295.1. NCBI lineage: Eukaryota > Metazoa > Mollusca > Bivalvia > Unionida > Unionidae > Potamilus > Potamilus streckersoni. The sequence continues at coordinate 233,055 of JAEAOA010001148.1, read as the reverse complement.
ATTATTTTATTTTCTATTTTCAGAAATGTTTACAGTTTGAGTTGGACGAATCAGTATGGCAGGCAAAGCAAAGAATTCTGTCCTCCTTCTCCAAGGTAGTACAGCCATGAAAAGATGTCTGGTCTCATTTACTGTTACCGTCTCTACTTGCTTATAAAGTGAATTCATTTGCAAATTGCACAGACCCAGATCTCAGCAGTCTCAAACTATGCCTACAGATCTGGGTCTATGCATTTAAGTAATTAGTAGAACAATAAGCATAGACCCTGATCTGATGGCACATTGTGACATCATGGTCTGTGTTGTTTGCAGCTGGACTGAACTTACAAGTGAATATATATGGTAACTTTTGTTTGTAGGTACAAAATTATGTGGATTGTGTGGCTACTCCAAGCCATGAATTCAAAGAAATCCTCCACCTACAATTTTATTTTACCCATCTGTACAATTATTGAAATTTATAGCTAAACCATAAAAATTAATATTCTTCAAATGAATGAATATATTGACATTTGTTTATATGACAGGTGTTTGAATATGTTGTCATAAATGGTAACAATGACAGTATCTTTTTAGAGATAAACTCCAGTGACCAGCTTAAAAAGGGGATAAAAAGTGGTGAGATGGTGATCATGGGTTTATCATTGCTAAAAATGTTAGCTCATGTTTGTAAAAGTTTCAGATTGGTTTATCATCAAGCATGGACTTGTGATTGTAGATATATGGCTATTGAAATATGTTCAGAATTGATACTATATCTTACAATAGGATTTATCCAATGATTTAATAGCAACTGATTTATTAGCACGAAAGTTACTTGTGTAACTACACCACTCCCTCAATAATTCGCACACAACATTATCCAGAAACATAGATCACATTATAAGCAAGGGGCGAGTTATCAAGGGACCTATGACAAAAAACAAAACTAACAGAGGTATCGACATAGAGGCAAAAGGTGGGTGGTTTGGGTAGGCAATAATCGTACTTTGTTTACTTTTTTCCTCATAGAGTAACATTAATTTCAGGATATCTTACAGTATATTGTGGAGATCATCAAAACATTACTCCAAATGGTTTCCATTCACTTAACACGTGTACAACTTCGCACGTCGTGTACTATGTCACAAATCTTTGTGTTGAATTGGATAAATTCTAGCTTTATTGTTTGAACCAAAGTCGACTTTTTATACCAGAGATTGACACTCATTTCGAAGAAACATTGTCGATCGAATGATGGGTAGATTTGATTGCAGTAGAAGTAAAATGAAATTTTTTTTTACAAGGGATAATCATTACCAACATGAATTTAATAGGTCTAAAATTTAAAATAGCTTAAATTAGAACACTATAATACTTGCAGTTTGTGATATGTTTGACAAATATCACTTCACATTTTGAAAACAGCTGTTCATTTTTTGTGTTACTCTTTGATTTCATTGGCGCCTGTGTATTGTTCATGGATGATTATCTCTTTGAGCTGGTATGGATAATTACATGCGGTTTCCTGATTCACTGAGCATATTTCTCCGACAATGAATTTTGTTTAATTCTATATCTGCACTGGAATCTCCAAAGCCATCCATGGTTTGCCATAAAATGAGATTCATTCTCCATAGTTTTTGCCATTTTTGTTTTCTGCTTGGGCCTTGAGAATGGGAACATCTTGTTCATGCTGCTGTGTGAACCATGCATACACTGTGCATCAGCTAATTTAGTATCGTTTGCAGTCCATGCTCATTTTCATTTGATCCCATTATCTGAATCAACACCATGTAAATAATCCTGAAGTTTCTGTTATCCTTAAGCCAACTTCTAAATGTTGACTTAGCAATTTTTTAGTTCATTACTAATGTTGGATTTCACTTCACCATTATGAACCCTATCTATGATGCACAGCTTTTCAGTCACTGAGTACACCTTTTCCTTGTTTCCTTGGTTCTCCATGGTCACTTTTACAATGATTAGGATACATTGTTGATATTATTTACTTTAGTGATGCTAAGTACATAAAAATGTGAAACCATTTTCAATTGGTTAAATAAAATGAATTTTGAGACTGTTAAAAACCACAAGAACTTATGCTGCTATTGGCAAGACTTTTAATTTTTTTATTTTACTTCTCTTGCTTAATTTGATACAAAAGACAAAGTGATAAAACAGCACAGGTCTCTTTTAACTGATTTTTCTTTCATGCAACATAAAGTTCCCCAAGTTATTGATCAAAACAAAGCTGGCATGTAATTAGGCTTTCAGAAGTATTCACTGGTTTGGATGTGACAGTTGATTGACTCTTCTCATGTTTTCATAGAAGAGAATAAGTGTTAACATTGAAGCAAAATTAATGATTAGAATGTACATTTCAGATAGCAAGACATTTAATTGGTGTTTATTTCATTCTCTGTTGCCACCTGTTAGTATTTACCAGAATTTTTCATTGATCACTGTTTCACCAGACTGTTTATTTACAGTATATTGATAACTATTTCTCTCCCCAAAAAACCCCAGACATAATATGTGATATCTTATATGAACTTGCAAATTTCACAATATGTATTTTTTTGTACCCTTTTATTTTTTTGTACACAATTCAGTTATCAAAATAATATTTAAATGCTTCATTATTTTTTGTACATATCACTTTGTATTATTTGAAAAATTCGTTAAAGTATCTGGCATAAAATTTCCGCAAAGATTTACGTTTGCAATAAAGATCAAAAATACCATATTCACATTTTGTTTTATACAAAAATTTATGATTAATAATTATTTTTTTCGTGAACAAAAATTTACATAAAATATGGTGTATATCAAGATTCAATTTACCAATTCTTATCTTTTCATGTTCAGCACATTAATAAATATATTTGGAAAGAAAATCGGGAGACATGCTAGACACCTCGTTATAAGTGGGTATTGAGTTATCTGGGCGCAAGTTATCAAGGGAGTGGTGTATGGAGATATTTTGATGAAATCTTTCACTTATGCATCGGAAGTAGACATGATTTTTTTAAACCATGTTGAGGTCATTTTTGCAGTGGTAATGGATTGAGTAAAAATTTACTTTCATAAACCATATTGGAGTAAATTGTGTCATGGTCATTAAACATTTATAATTTATAGTTCAGAATATTAGAAACAGGAAGTTTTGGATATTATATGGATGTGCATCAGTACTGTCAATGGATGGTCACACACAGACACACTTAGATATATATTTCAAATGAATAAAAGTGTCCAAGATAGATATCATGTTTGGAAAAGGAACTGTGTTGGTGAGTAACAATTGTAACTGGTCTGAAAATAAGTTTATTTTGAATCTCTTGATATGTGTCAGTACATAGGAGTCAGAGAGGCATACTTTATTTGTAGAACCTGAGAGACTCCCTGAACTATGGCCTTTACATGCCACCAATGAATGGTCGAGCGGGGAAGTTTCTGGATGAGGAAAGACTTCTCAGAGAATATCCACTTCAGGGGCCTATTGGTTTCCTAGAGGTAATGGTGTTTAAATAAATCTTTTTATGCTTCAGTGTCCATATTGCAACAAATTTGAATGATTCATATCGTCATAGGTTTCGAATTAGCAGGTACTTTAGTTTTTTGTTGAATCTGTATTTAGCGGCTGGCTAAACATTTATAAACCAAATAGTGAAACATATATTAAATGATTACATATTGAGTAAATGGATAGACATTTAACACATGGTTAAACATTGAACAAATGGATAGACATTTAACACATGGTTAAACATTGAACAAATGGATAGACATTTAACACATGGTTACACATTGAACAAATGGATAGACATTTAACATATGTTTACACATTGAATAAGTAGATATAAATTTAACACATGGTTAAACATTGAACAAATGGATAGACATTTAACATATGGTTACACAGTGAACAAGTAGATATAAATTTAACACATGGTTAAACATTGAACAAATGGATAGACATTTAACACATGGTTACACAGTGAACAAATGGATAGACATTTAACACATGGTTAAATATTGAACAAATAGCTAAACATTTATCAGATGATTATGCATTAAATAAATGGCTAGACATATAGCACATGTTAACATATTGAAAGGATGGATTTATCACATGGTTAGACATATAGCATCTGGTTAGACACATGTATCACTTTCTTGCCAACAGTGTCCAGGTTGTCATTAAACCAAATCTGTGTTAAAATTTTACATGACCACCAAAAGACATAATTTATATTGTTATGATATCCTTTTATATGATCATCTGTCTGTATGTCCATCTGTTACCTTTTATGTTTCCACACAATAATTTCTGTGCCATGGACATGGACTAAACTTTGTGTTTAACAAGCACTTGGGTAAGGAAGAAGCTGATCCCTTTTTGTGATCAAAAGGTCAGTGGTCAAGGTCACTGTGATTGAAAGAAGAAAAATAGTTTCTGAGTTCCACATAGCTTACTTGGACTAAAACATTGCTGATAGTTTGCACTTGGGGTGAGGAAGAAGTCGATGGATTTGGAAGGCAACAAATAAAATTGAAAAGTTTTTGCAAATTTCAGCTCTCAATCATGTACCCTCACCAAACTTTAATAGTTTGTACTTTGGATAAGAAGAGAGTCCTTGACTCTGACTTCAAAAGATCCAAGGTCAAGATGACTGACTGAAAGAAGAAGAAAAGGGATTTACCTTGACCAAAATTTGTGGAGGGAACAGGAGAAGCCTGTTGGTTTTTTTTGCAAAAGTTGAAAGGTCAAGATAATTGTGACTCAAAGAAAAATGGATCAATAACCTTAATTCTACAAGCCTGAACTAAACTTTGTGAATGGTTGACACTTTCCAGTAAGGAAAAAAAACATAGTTGATTATGAGGTCAGAAAAGTCAAAGGTCAGGGTCACTTTGATAGAGAAATGAAAAACAATTTCTAACCAAATTTTACTTCTCAACCATGAACCCTTCAGCAGTGCTGATAGCTTATACTTAAATAATAATGAAACGATTTAATTTTCCCTTATGGAAGAAAAACGTACATGTGGCTTATAGGTGACTTGTATTCATTACCTACAAGGAGCTTTTTAAATGACTATTTTCTTTACTTATTGGTAACTTATAAGTGACATATAAGGGAAGGATTGGGAATTTATATGTATATTAGTCATTTCGCCTATAAATGAAGTATACATTACTTGTTAGGGAAATCAGAGCCATTCACTTAACTAAATTTTAAAAAAAATCAATCATCAAGTAGGCCATACAGCTGAATTCAAAAGCAGTTTTTGACTCATGGGCATAATGTGATGGCCATTCTGCTAGAGCTGGTAACTGAATGCTGTCCCAAATTCAACTGTCACCATGTGAACTGTGGGGTATTTGTATATACAGTATAATGCTGGTAACTGAATGCTGTCCCAAATTCAACTGTCACCATGTGAACTGTGGGGTATTTGTATATAAAGTATAATGCTGGTTACTGAATGCTGTCCCAAATTCAACTGTCACCATGTGAACTGTGGGTATTTGTATATACAGTATAATGCTGGTTACTGAATGCTGTCTCAAATTCAACTGTCACCATGTGAACTGTGTGGTATTTGTATATACAGTATAATGCTGGTAAATGAACACTGTCTAACTGTAGGGTATTTGTGTATACTATATAATGCTGGAAAGCACAAAAATTAAGCAAAACATAACTGCCATAGGGAACAAGTTGACGTAACATCAGTGCAAAATGCCACTGGTTTAAATTCCAGAAACAAAAGCATGGCTAAGTCAAATTATGATAATTGTTCTCCTTGAAAATCTTTCCAAAATCAAATCATTTTTCAGGGTCTAACAATAAATTGTTTTTTTAAGATGTTATTAGATTAGAATATAAACAATTGAATTTTTGGTGCCAAATAATATTGTTTTAAATGAAATTATAGAAAATATTTTGTGGGATGCTAAAAAATTCCTTGTTTAAAAGGTGTGTCTGTAATGTGTGGTTGTGTGTGCTCACTCATATCCCATTTTGCAATTTATAAATGATTATATACACACACATCACTTGATTCTAGCTTTGTTATATAAAATCAAAGTTGCAAGATGGTTGCCTGCAGGGAGGTCTCACAATTGGAGACAGAGAGTTCAATTCTTAATGCTTTTTTATGTTTTATACTAAGGAAACAGTACATGTATTGGTACCTTGATTTAGTTGTTACATCTACCATATGCATTTGTTATAAAAATCATGGTTTGTACAACCATGAAAACTTTAATTTTAAAAAAGTTAGTTTTATTCTTGAAATGTCCTTGAATTTATCTGAAGAAATATAAAGTTTTTGAATTGCTTAAAATATATCATTTATTTACATGTTATCTAAGCTAACAATGAAATAGGATAAAATTGAAATTGAGTGGATTAAAAAGCACATGTCATAATAGTTACTGTTTGGAGTGTCATCCCATTTTGCTGTTTTACTGCAGTTTTGCAGTTTTATTTTACTTATCTTTTTTGATTATATACACAGTGATAAGCAAAATAGCTAAAGAATATTAATATTGGAAGTCTTTGAAATCTTCTTAAAATAATTAAACTTTGGCCGCAAGAACATTGCATCAGATAAATATAGTAACTTGAAAAGTCCTGTCTGCCTTTACTTTCAGTTCAAATGCAAGAGGCATATATATAAACTAATACACCTGAACTCTTCCTTTACTTTCAGTTCAAATACAAGAGTCGTGTATATAAATTGATACACCTGAACTCTGCCTTTACTTTCAGTTCAAATACAAGAGTCGTGTATATAAATTGATACACCTGAACTCTTCCTTTACTTTCAGTTCAAATACAAGAGTCGTGTATATAAATTGATACACCTGAACTCTGCCTTTAATTTCAGTTCAAATACCAGTGACGTGTATATAAACTAATACACCTGAACTCTTCCTTTACTTTCAGTTCAAATACAAGAGTCGTGTTTATAAATTGATAAACCTGAACTCTGCATTTACTTTCGGTTCAAATACAAGAGGTGTGTATATAAACTGATACACCTGAACTATTCCTTTACTTTCAGTTCAAATACCAGTGTCGTGTATATAAATTGATACACCTGAACTCTGCCTTTACTTTCGGTTCAAATACAAGAGGCATGTATATAAACTGATAACCTGAACTCTTCCTTTACTTTCAGTTCAAATACAAGAGGCGTGTATATAAACTGATACACCTGAACCCCAGGAAGTTACGACAGCTTCATACCAAGGTAAAATCCAGTTAAAGTTCAAATCAAGCTCTAAGATTTTCGTAGGAAATATATGATTGTATTGAGTTAGTAATGATATGTTTTATCAGTATGTTCAACCTTGAGATGAAATATATCCATTATTTATGTGGAAGAAGCAAATTTTTTTTTGAGCTCAAACTTGTTGGTTAGCTAAAGCATAGAACAGAACTGTGGCAGATTTCTTTTGGTATTTTTTGAGCTGTTTGCTGTTTAGGTTCTGTTGTGTTTTGTTCATTTACACACAAAATATGAAATGTAACACTTAAATAGGATTGAAGCACATTTTTATTGTTTGGCAAGTCAACTTGCTACCATTAACTACAATTGACAACATGGCACATGAAATTCTTTGGTCACAATATTTTTGTTCTCTGTTGAATAAATGTTCTTTAGTGACCCCATAAATTAATAAATAATTCATCAAAATTGTCTTGAAAATTCAGCTAATTCACAGAATGGAATAAAATTTAAAAGTTTTTTACACATAAAACTTTGTATTCAGTTTTCTCTGGATATCACAGCTTGAGGCATTATCTGGATATCATTGCTTGAGGTCTTGTCTGGATATTGTAGCTTGAGGCCTTGCCTGGTTATCATAGCTTGAGCCTTGTCTGGATATCATAAAATATATAAGCTTAAGTTTCAGCTTGAAATTGTATGTTGACTATTATGAAGAAGTCTACCTCTAACTAGTTCAGTTTTATTCTGAAGGGACCAGAATGCATGCCTTGTAATAGTAGATTGACAGTGGAACACATTCTTTTCAAGTGGATAGCTGTTGTCCTGCAAGATGAAATTTTCTTTTCATGTGAACTCAGTGAGGGAATGCTGTCTGTGTAAATTTAGAAATTTTTATTTGTTAACTTAATATTTTATTATGTTCATGCAATTTAGAGAATATTAACATAATTACTTTTATCTTTGATCTTGTAATACTTTTGTTTATATAGGTTTATCTTTCTAAAGCTATCATTAACATTAGTTATACTGGTAATAAACCAGAAGAGCATAAGAGATGGCCAGTTGTCTGATGTTCATCTGTCGGCATAAGTTTGTTATTCAATACTCCACAAAAATTAATTAGTTGCCATGGCAGCTATATTAAAAATCTTGTAAATACATCTCCTTCTGAGTGAAAACTCGTGTCTACCTAAATGAAAATGGTAAACTTTAACATTCAATATGGCCACTACAGTGGCCATGTCAAACATCTTATCACTGGTCTAACTGAATGGATTACCATATCAGTATAGTTTTCATTAAAAGTGCTAGCGGGAAGTACATTTGACATTGTTTGCATTAATATGCAGGCTTTCTTAGAAGGATGGCTATACTAGATGGGTACTTTAGAACACAAACTTGTTGATGCCAAAGGAATCTGGCCTTACAAAATGGTGGTAACTGGTGAGGGGGACATTAAAACAATGGTAACCACAATAATTGAAAATGTTGCCAGTGTGACATCTAGTATTGCCATCGTGACAGCCATTTTAAAAATCTTGTTATTCTTATTCTCTCTAAATGGGAAGTCATATCAACTTAGGGCTACAACCAGAAAACTTACCATGATATATTATTGATGCTGAATGATAACTGTATCAATCTGACCTCAAATGTGGCTGGCATAATGAACAGGTTCAAAAATATGTCACTAATAGTTCTCCTGAAGGGATATTCATATCAACTGGAGTTGCACTGAGTTTTCTAATGGCGTAGTTTGCTGAAATGAAAATGGTGTTGATCTTTCATGGTATATAGGTACATTATGAAAAAATTAACTCAGACAAAACTTTGTTGTGACTTGATTTGTGTGTTTGTTGTCAGTGTCTTTGGTTTTTTGAGAAATTGAAGAAAGGTGACCAGGAATTAACATTAATGAATGACAATTAAATTGTTTGATTTAAAAAAATAAGCTGACATTTAGGCTTGCAGCTCTGTAGGGCAGAATAAAATTCACTCATAAGAGAAGAAGATATAGAGGGTTGAGTTTTTCATCATCATCATCATCATCATCATCATCATCATCATCATCATCATCATCTTCTTCTTCTTCTTCTTCTTCTTCTTCTTCTTCTTCTTCTTCTTCTTCTTCTTCTTCTTCTTCTTCTTCTTCTTCTTCTTCTTCTTCTTCTTCTTCTTCTTCTTCTTCTTCTTCTTCTTCTTCTTCTTCTTCTTCTTCTTCTTCTTCTTCTTATTATTATTATTATTATTATTATTGTTTACTTCTTCTTGCTATTATTATTATTCTTGCTGTGTTTTCAGAGTAATCTCAAGCATTTTATGGAGTATGTGAGGAGTAGTAATACATCCAAGGTAAACAAGATGACCAACAAGGGAATTGACCCCAATTTCCAGGAATCAGGCACTGGAGGTTAGATTGTTATGGCTTTATTACTTAAGATGCAGCCATATTTTTTGGCTTATTAGTTGATTTTTTTTCAATGAAAATTTTGTTCATTCAGAGTATGGATAACCTTATTTGCACAATGTACAAATTTTTTTTTATAAATCCAGTGGTAATAATTAAAACTATCAATGTTTGAAATATATACAAAATACTGTCATTTAAAATATTTTTACATTTTTGTGCATCTTTTTCTATTCAGAAATTCATATATATTGTGCATGTTGTTTATTCATTTCATTGTGATCTTCATTGCACAATATCTACATATTTTTTGGATTTTAGTAGTTTGAAAATGGAGAAGTAATGATATCTGCCATAAAGCAAAGTGACCATCATTGTTGTTTATCATGCATGCTTACTGGTAAGTATATTGCTTCCATATTCTTGCTTGTCTAAACAATGTGTATTTATGTTACATTTTATGTTTTGCTGTATAAACAGTGTGGTTGGTACAATAAATATTATTTGATTTATATTTGTCATCTTTTTTGTAAGCTTAACCTAACTCTAGTGATCTTTTTCCTGCCAGTTCTTGAGGGCTAATAAGCCCTTGGCTTATAAAAGCAGCACTCACTTTGTTTTCCCAGGTGACATTCCTTTGATTGAGCCACAAATTTGATACTTATTCAGTTCAAAGTAGAGTTCTACTACTGACTTAAACACTGTACAGCAGTAGTATTTCTGATGATAAAAAATGTTGTATAAGCTTATATCATGAAGACATTAGAAGAGTTTGATTATGAGCAAGCTTCATGCATATTAGTTAGGTGAGCTTGTATCTGATTGACGTTGTGCACACTCTAAAGGCCATACATTTTATCAGGTTATATCATAGAGATCTTGGATCCGTTCAGTTACCAGTTACAATCAACATACATGAATACAAATTGATTGATCTCTCCAGCTGATTTATTAAATTGCATAAACTCAAGAGATCATACCTCTAATCAGATTTGGTGTGTAAACTTATATCTTTGAGATCTGGGATCTGTTCAGCTATGCTGACATCCACTGATATTAATGAAAATGATCATATAGAGCATATAGACAATCATGAGTCCATATTTCTGATAATTCTTTTTTTTCCCAGTTTTTTTTTTTATGAAAGCTTATATCATTAAGATTGGGGATGAATTTAATTATGAGTGACATCCACACTTAAGCATGAGATGGTAATCTTCTTTTTAGCTGAGAACATGAACTCTAATGGCCATGCTTCTGATTAGATCCTGATCATATTATTATGGAGATCTTGTATGGAGATCAGTTAAGAGTGAGATCATGGATGCAGATGAGTGTTCTTGTATATAATTGGTTTATTTGTAATCATATTTTGACTGGATTTCATATATAAGTTTATATCATTGAGATTGTGGATGAGTTTGATTATGAGTGACATCCACACATTTTAGAAAGGTGACCTTGCATGGATTGGCTGTGTTTGTACACACTCTGATAAGATCTTTATCAGCTTTAGTATATAAGCTTAGATCATCAAGATCTCAGATGTATTTGATTATGAGTGACATCCAGTAATTTTAATGTGGTGATTGCACATCTGATGGGCTGAACTTTAAAACACTTAGGGACGAATTTTATATCATCTGGTATGTAAGCTTATATCATCAAAATTTGTGAGGGATTTAATTATGAGTAAAAACCAGGAATATTAAGGAGATGATCTGGCATCTGATTGGTCAGAAAACTACAGGCCATATTTTTTCTAATCAGATTTTGATGATGCATGTTTCTGTTGGGTTAATAAAATATTTGGAATTGAACTTACAACCTTCTATTCAGGAGTCAAGTTCCTTAACCATTTTTTCACTGGAGCATGAAATGGTTTGGGATCTTGGTGGTTTCCACGTTAGGACTCTAGGATGTGGCTGCAGAGGATAAGGACAAACATGTTAATCCATGCTGATTGTGCATATTAACTCCACTTTATATGCTAAGGCTATTGTGCATATTAACTCCACTTTATATGCTAAGGCTTGAACAGTGTTCTGAATTTTGAATTGAGAGCCTTATACCCGGTCTAGATTGAGATATATGAGAGAGTGCTGGTTCTATAAATTACTTATCCATTTTTAAGCCAATAAAGTGAATATATATGAAAGAACAACAATATTAATAGAGACTTTTGAAAATATATGTTCCATGTTTTACTTTCTAACCCAAACAGTTTGAATATGTATATGAATTTACATTCATAAGCTGGCATATATTAATTACCCATTTGAGTGACATTAGGCCCACTATACATTCTTGTTTAAAGGTGGCATTCCTGTAGGAACTGTGAAGGCATAGTGGATAGCACACTAAACATGCAACCAAAAGGGTGCAGGTTTGAATCCTACCATTGAATCAATGGCTACTGTGATGTGTCATTAGACAAGGCATTCAATTCCATTTGACTAAACCAGACCAAAATGCACTTCACCATGGTAGGGGTTTTCATCTCTTCCTCTATCCATGTATATATGGTCTAACATTTGAACCAGTGAAGATAATTGAATGTAAGTTTAGCCTATTATACATTTGGACTTTACAGTGTCTTGCATCTTTAGTCCTGCTCTCTGCCTCAAGGTCAGTATAGCAGCAAGTGATAATCAGTGAGTCAATGACTTGTTTCCTTTATTCAGGCTGTCTGATTTTAACCCCTACAGATATTTTGATCCAATTTTACCTCACATGATCATGCCAGGTCATTAGTAGGATAAGGGTCACAAGATGGCCATATTATATGCCATTTGCATTACTTATTTTATGAAAAGGATATTCACTTAACAAGCCAAGCTAGTTTCTGTTGATTAATTTAAAAAAACCTAGTACATATAATTTTTATTTTTCCCCTTCTACAGTTTCCAAGCAAAAAATGAGACATTATACATTTGCATACAAATTTTATTATTTTGTTACATTTGCATACAAGTTATATTATTTTTTTAAAGAAGAATTTATTTGAAGGTTTAGGCATTACCTCAATATTGTAGAGACTAGTATTTATAAGTTTAGAAACTTGTCCTCTTTAGAAGTTTAATGCATTGGGATGGAAAAATGTGACAATTAACTTACTTCCATGCTTCAGTGATCAGGGTTATGCACAAAAAGAGAATTTAGACGTGTCACTCCCTTGATTTCTTTTCCTTTTTGTTTTATTTGAACCAATTTGTTGTTTCTGTAAGAAATTGAAAGGCAGGGACATTGATTAAGTTGGTAACTTGTTTATTGTACAAGATGCATATAAATTGCTTATTGCAAATGCTTGGATAATGGATAAGATTTTTATTTGAAAGGCAAAACTGACTGCATCCATGGCTAAATTTGTAGAAAAGTGTAAACTATGCAAACTACATTTTCTGTGATAAGTAATGTTGTATTTAACCTGCATTCTTTAGTGGTTTCCACTGTATAACAAACATTTTGCACAGAGGTAAGTGCTATTTATTTATAAGTTTGTATATTTTAGTGGGTTTTTATGCAGGTCATTATTGGTTTTAAGAGCCATTCTCTGGATGTGACTTAAATTCAGCAGTTTTATACTAACATTTTGCTTGAATTTTTTCACAGAGACACCCTTGACACTGGTAACAGCTCTCGAGCCCCAGAAAAGTCGTGAGATCATTATAAGTCTTGTGAGTGGAGGGGCTCATCTGGATTTCCGAACCAAACAAGGACTGACTGCCATACACAAGGCTGTTCTTGCCGACAATTTGACTGCCCTAAAGGTATGTCCCTGCTTAATAGAAATTATATCCCAGGCATTAAGGGCATTTTGATTGTATGCCCCACTGCAATAGCAGAAACAAGGTATCTTGCTTTGCTGCTCTCCATCCATATGTTATCCTTAAATCTATATTGGCATGATAACATAAAGCTATTGGACCTGGAGATATTAAATTTAAAACACACATTATCATTGTGGTGGATCAGGCCTGAAATTTATGTGTGTTTTAAACTTGATGTCTTATGTCTAGACTTAAGTTTAGACTTGTATTGGTTTAATTGAGGCCATAATTATAGGTCATTGCTGCACATTTTCATTCTTACATTTTTTTAAGATTTTGGATTTAGACTTTTGTTTGGCAAACCACTTAATGTGGACAAAGAAATTGATTATCATATTGGTATGTACATTGCCTGGTGGGATTTTTGGTTTATTTCAGCAAGTTTTAATTTGTAAACAATATACCTTTTGAACTTGCGCAGTTTGGGAAAATGTCTCTAGCTCTACAGACTGGGAGGTAAGAAAATGTATTATGTTCCTTTATATAAGAGGATTACCCGATTACATTTTCATACCATTATTGCAATTTTAAATATTTTTGTTAAAATTCTTAATTCTTCTGGACTTTTTGCTGTTTCGATCTGCCATTTCTGCATTGTGGGTATGGATATTTTACAGAAACAAAATGTAGTTTATAGTAGACTCAATGATAGCGTATTATATTTGTAATTATGTCACAATTATTGTTGCCAAAATTATTTTAAGGTTTTTAAGCAGACACAAACATTTGTATGAATGGCTTTGTTGTAGACAATATTAGGACATCTGGATAGATTGACCTTTTTGCAGACAATATTGAGACATATGGGTAGGTTGACCTAGTTGCCGACAATATTGGGGCATATGGGTAAATTGACCTAGTTGCAGACATTTGTTGGGGCATATGGATTGATTGACCTTGTTGCCGACAATATTGGGATATATGGGTAGATTGACTTAGTTGCAGACTATATTGAGATATATGGGTAAATTAACCTAGTTGCAGACAATATTGGAACATATGCATAGATTAACCTAGTTGCAGACAATATTGGGACATATGGATAGTTTGACCTAGTTGCAGACAATATTGGGACATATGGGTAAATTGACCTAGTTGCAGACAATTGTTGGGGCATATTGGTTGATTGACTTTGTTGCCAACAATATTGGGATATATGGGTAGATTGACCTAGTTGCAGACAATAATGGGATATATGCATAGATTGACCTAGTTGGAGACAATATTGAGACATATGGGTAGATTGACCTAGTTGCAGACAATATTGGGACATATTGGTAGATTGACCTAGTTGCAGACAGTATTGGGACATATAGATTGATTGACCTAGTTGCAGCTAATATTAGAATATATGGGTAGATTGACCTAGTTGCAGACAATATTGGCACATCAGGATATATTGACCTAGTTGCACACAGTATTGGGACATATGGGTAGATTGACCTAGTTGGAGACAATATTGGGACATATGGGTAGATTGACTTAGTTGCAGACAATATTGGGACATATTGGTAGATTGACCTAGTTGCAGACAGTATTGGAACATATGGATTTATTGACCTAGTTGCAGCTAATATTGGAATATATGTGTAGATTGACCTAGTTGCAGACAATATTGGCACATAAGGATATATTGACCTGGTTGCACACAGTATTGGGACATATGGGTAGATTGAACTATATGCAGTCAATATTGGGACATATGAGTAGATTGACCTAGTTGCAAACAGTTTTGGGGCATAAAGTAGATTGACCTATATGCAGTCAATATTGGGACATACAAGTAGATTGACCTAGTTGCAGACAATATTGGGGCATAAGGGTAGATTGACCTATATGCAGTCAATATTGGGACATATAGGTAGATTGACCTAGTTGCAAACAGTATTGGGGCATAAGGGTAGATTGACCTATATGCAGTCAATATTGGGACATATTTGTAGATTGACCTAGTTGCAGACAATATTGGAATATATGTGTAGTTTGACCTAGTTGCAGTCAATATTGGGGGCATATGGTTAGATTGACCTAGTTGCAGACAATATGGTGACATGGTTAGATTGACCTAGTTGCAGACAGTATTGGGACATGAATAGATTGACCTAGTTGCAGTCAATATTGGGGCATGTGATTAGATTGACCTAGTTGCAGACAATATTGGGGAAGTAGGAGAAAAAATTTGAACTAGAGCTGTTTACTACTATTCACTACATGAGTTGGTACAGGAGATCAGTCTGTGAGTGCTTTTTCCATTGCATTATATAGGATTTGAATTCAATTTAATTACTTTATCAACATGTACATCATACCATTGTTAAATAAAAAAGAAAACCATGGATACATTGTGTCATTCAGGTTTGTTAGGTTGTTTGTTTGTTTACATGAGCTTAGGGAATGGTATGATTGTGTATCACAAGAGAAATTTAGATCTTTATTTTAAAAATATATATTTTTTATCTTTATCTTTTATTTTAATGTTAATTTTTCAGTTTTTACAGCCCTTTTATTTTTTCTCTTGTAGTACTTTATGTTCCTGTAAACATACATGATTTTTCTCCATTTTAAAGCAGAATGCTGTTTTTCTCCCGACTTGAATCAGATTTTTCTTGATATAGTCCATTTTTGATATCATATCTGATCTGATATCATATCTGATCTGTTTTTTTTAAAAGGAAGGAAAAGTAATGATTGCACATTGAGCCAAAAAAGTCAGAGGTATCAAAAGGAAGGCTAAAGAAATCTTTGCTAAAGCCACAAAAATATCTCGACTGGCATATCAACAGGTTCTCTCCAGTGGAGAAAAAGACAAGTGACTGTATGGGATTATTTTTATATAGTTGATGTACTTGGTTTATTTTACAGATTTGTTATGACAAGAGAAGTATATGTTTGCTGCAAAAAGTGACAAATTAATGTGACTTAATTACAATGTGAACACTGACAAGCACATAAAATAACTTAAGCATCAATAGTATTTGAGAACAAAGTCATGTGATAATAAATATTGTGAAATTATTCACGTCAAGTTTAACATTTTTGGTAACTTTATTAGTTTTTTTAAGTGATTGTTTTCTTTCATATTATGATAAGTTACAAGTTGCACCAGGATCAGTTTTTTATGATTGCAGAATGCTTTTTGGCCAGGGCTCTTTGGCCCCCAGGACCCCAGATTTGGGGTGCTGCCCATCAAGACCCATTGGGGAAGGACCCCTAAACCCCCCTTAAATTTTTTCAGTTTTTTTTTTAATGGAAGACCAGAATCATGTATATGTAAAATATAAATGGTACCCAGGGAAGGAAAGGGAAGGAAAGGCACTTTTAATGTGGGGTAGTCACCCAAAGATGCAACTTAGAACTTTGTATCATTTTCATATGAATTTGTCTGAGTAACCAGAGTATCATGGCATTTATTTTTCAAAAAGTGCCTTCCCTACCCTGGATACCATGTTTAAATGCTTTTCCTGGATACCATGTTTAAATGCTTTTCCTGGATACCATGTTTAAATGCTTTTCCTGGATACCATGTTGAAATGCCTTCCCTGGATACCATGTTTAAATGCTTTTCCTGGATACCATGTTTAAATGCTTTTCCTGGATACCATGTTTAAATGCCTTCCCTGGATACCATGTTTAAATGCCTTCCCTACCCTGGATACCATGTTTAAATGCTTTTCTTGGATACCATGTTTAAATGCTTTTCCTGGATACCATGTTTAAATGCTTTTCCTGGATACCATGTTTAAATGCCTTCCCTGGATACCATGTTTAAATGCCTTTCCTGGATATCATATTTAAATGCCTTCCCAGGATATCATGTTTAAATGCCTTCCCTGGATACCATGTTTAAATGCCTTTCCTGGATATCATGTTTAAATGCTTTTCCTGGATACCATTTTTAAATACCTTCCCTGGATACCATGTTTAAATGCCTTTCCTGGATACCATGTTTAAATGCCTTTCCTGGATATCATATTTAAATGCCTTTCCTGGATATCATGTTTAAATGCTTTTCCTGGATACCATTTTTAAATGCCTTCCCTGGATACCATGTTTAAATGCTTTTCCTAGATACCATGTTTAAATGCCTTCCCAGGATATCATGTTTAAATGCCTTCCCTACCCTGGATACCATGTTTAAATGCTTTTCCTGGATACCATGTTTAAATGCCTTCCCAGGATATCATGTTTAAATGCCTTCCCTGGATACCATGTTTAAATGCCTTTCCTGGATATCATGTTTAAATGCTTTCCCTGGATATCATGTTTAAATGCCTTCCCTACCCTTGATACCATGTTTAAATGCTTTCCCTGGATATCATGTTTAAATGCCTTCCCAGGATATCATGTTTAAATGCCTTCCCTGGATACCATATTTAAATGCCTTCTCTGGATACCATGTTTAAATGCCTTCCCTGATACCATGTTTAAATGCCTTCCCTGGATATCATGTTTAAATGCCTTCCCTGGATACCATGTTTAAATGCCTTCCCTGGATATCATGTTTAAATGCCTTCCCTGGATACCATTTTTAAATGCCTTCCCTGGATACCATGTTTAAATGCCTTCCCTGGATACCAATTTAAATGCCTTTCCTGGATAATGTTTAAATGCCTTCCCTGGATATCATGTTTAAATGCCTTCCCTGGAAACCATGTTTAAATGCCTTCCATGGGTACCATGTTTGTTTAAATAGAACAATCCTTATGTATATTTGAAAGAGTTTCTCTACCTCCTGATTTTTTGTGCAGTTTTTTATAATTGTACATTTTTATTATTATTGTTTTAATCAGTGCCATCTACCCATTCTGTTGATGTGATAATAAATGCTAATGCACACATACTGGTTGCATCCCTTGTTTTGCTGTGGATTGTGTCCCATTTTGGCAGGGGAGATAATCCTGGTGTTTGCACAGAGAAAAGGCTGATTTATTGCCACTCCAGTGTAACACACTACTTGCTGTCATTTTCAGGTTAGACAGGTGATTAAAAAAGCCTGATCTGGTCAGTCACCTTGTCAGGGTCATATCCAATTTAGTTTCAACATATTGTGCAAACTTTGAAAGAATTAACGAAAGCTATGATGTAGTATTGTGAAAAATTAAAAAAAGACATGGTATCTAAAAGTGGTGGCAATGCTCAGTTTAGTAAGATTCTACTTTGTGCTTGTCTTGACATGAGAATATAATGAATCTCTACAGGATTTGACATTTATGTAGGTTCATTTACCTTTGGCTAGAACAAATGTTGGAAGATGTGTAATTTTCCTTGCAACTCTCAAAATATGTTAATCAGAATAGTAAAAAAAGATCCAACAGCAGCGACACCCCCAAAATCAATGAAAACAAAAGAAAGGAAAAGCATATCAAAGAAGTACATACAAGCCATGGCTAGAAACTAAAGTAACAAACTGTTGGATAAAGCCATATATGTTCCTGGTTATCTAAGTGCCTGACATTAGTACATAAACTTGATGGTTAATCATCCTTCTGACTAGGACTAGGTTACACAAGATCTGAGAAATGCAATAATTGCATTTATGATTGTGGTTTCAGGTATCAACATTCTATTTTTAAAATGAGCCTAGAATGAAAATTTACCTAAACCCCATGTTATATTTTTATGTCTCTTTTTAGACTCAAGTGTGTGTAGGGGGCACAGAAGACAAAAGGAAATGTCTTCCATTATGTTAAACAAAACAAACAATCAAGAACTTGGTCTAAAAAAGATCATTTTTGGTTTGTAGTGTTTTTTGGTATAGCAGCACTTTGAGAACGGTTTATCCAGTGGCTTACAAAAGGAAACTATTTAAAGAATTGGCTATAATTTTTTGTTAACTAAGCTGATGAGAATAAATAACAAACACTGTGGTATAAGCAGTTGTGGTTGTGAAAGCACTTCATGATCTGACTGAAGAGCCAAAGATTGTTTTATAAATATCTTTGATTAGTTCAGGACAGTTACTTGTAAGTTGCAGCTGCAAAACACATCTTATAACATGCTCTGCTCAAAGTGATTTTGTGGTGATAGCCTCCATGGTACTTCCACACCAACCTCAACTGGTGTAGATGTGTCAGGGATTTAACTAGTATCATTGAGTCTGTGATGTGTGAAATTCAGACCTCAGAAAATTTACTGAGTGAAATAAGTAAATACTTGCATTGACTGCAAGTTGATTCAAACACTTTCATTCTGGGGCATTTTGCCTGTGCTGGTCAAAGTTGGAATCTTGAAAACCCCAGTTAAACTTTCATTCCTAATCTCTGGTTGTGCTTTAGCTGGACTCCTCCTAGAAATTGCATGCTTTCACCATTCCAATAAATGTCTGACACCATAATACAATGAAATTTCCATGTTTAATAGCAGATATTGGTGAAATAAGTCTGCAATAGAAGCTGGGACTAACAGTTGCCTTGATTGGTGCTCTGCATTAAGAGATTGGTGTTAGGACTGGTTTGTCAGGATAATATCAC
This sequence comes from Potamilus streckersoni, assembly GCA_016746295.1. Lineage (NCBI taxonomy): Eukaryota > Metazoa > Mollusca > Bivalvia > Unionida > Unionidae > Potamilus > Potamilus streckersoni. The sequence continues at coordinate 213,116 of JAEAOA010001148.1, read as the reverse complement.
TGGGTTGACATGATGCTACATGTATACAGCATGATACCCCAGTGACGGACATCAGTTTAAACTGCCATACTGCAGACATTGTAATGATATGACTGAAAAATTATAAAAGCTACATTAAAAATCCAAATCTCACAAACACACTGTCGTTGAAGCCATCTTGGAAATCTTAGTTTTGCTGTAGATCTTGAACAGAAAAGTCATATTGCCATATGTGTTTCACTGGAAGATTAAACATTAATACACCAGCAGATCTGGGTCTGTGCAGTGTGCTAGGAGTAATCAGTAGAACAATAACATAGACTCTGATTATAACAATAACATAGACTCTGATTATAACAACATAGACCCTGATTAGAACAATAACATAGACTCTGATTATAACAACATAGACCCTGATTATAACAACAACATAGACCTTGATTAGAACAACATAAACCCTGATTAGAAAAATAACATAAACCCTAATTAGAACAACAACATAGACCCTGATTAGAACAATAACATAGACCCTGATCATAACAACATAGACCCTGATTAGAACAATAGCATAGACCCTGATTATAACAACAACATAGACCTTGATTAGAACAATAATATAGACCCTGATTATAACAACAACATAGACCATGATAAGAACAATAGAATAAACCATGATTATAACAACAACATAGATCCTGATTATAACAACATAGACCTTGATTAGAACAATAACATAGACCCAGATTATAATAACAGACCCTGATTATAACAACAACATAGACCCTGATTAGAACAATAACAGACCCTGATTAGAACAATAACATAGACCCTGATTATAACAACATAGACCCTGATTGGAATAACAACATGGACCCTGATTAGAACAATAACAGACTTTGATTAGAACAATAACATAGACCCTGATTATAACAACATAGACCCTGATTGGAACAACAACATAGACCCTGATTAGAACAATAACATAGACCCTGATTAGAACAATAACATAGACCCTGATTAGAACAATAACAGACCCTGATTAGAACAATAACATAGACCCTGATTATAACAACAACAACATAGACCCTGATTAGAACAACAATATAGACCCTGATCTGCAAGTGCACTATGCAGTGGCAGATCAGGATCTTTTTTGTTTGGAGAAGGACTCGACTTATAAGCAAGTACATGTTGTAGTTTTATGTATTTTAATTTTAAAATCCATTATTCTCTATGAAGACTGTTATTCTAGTTTAGTTTATAATCATTTTGAAGTGTTTCTTGCAAAGGGTTGGAAGGTAATATGGCTAAACATTCCTTGCGGTTGTACTTTGTATTAAATGAGAGAGATGATAATGGAAGCAGCTTTTCCCTTCCAAAAAGAATAGCATTTGTCAGTAGAATTGTTGACGTGGGATTAAAAAATCATTCAATTCAGTTGCCATTTTAAGGAATCAAAACTTATTTGGCAATCTTTGTTATTATTAAAATTATTTTTAAAATATATATTTTCAACAAGCAGCTGTATGAAGGCTATTCCATTTAAATATATATGGTACAAAGGGAAGGCAGTTGTTAATTAATATGTGCCAAGGTACATTGATTTCAAAGAGTTCATATTAAAAAGGATAAAATATTTCTAAATTGCATCTTTGGGTGTGTACCTCACTTTAAAAGTGCCTTCCCTGGGTCCCATGTATGTTTTAATGGAACAGTCCTCATTTAGTTGCTGGTTGAAAATATATTTTTTTTAAATTGCTTGCCTAATTGTGCATGTCTCAATATTTGTTTTAATGTATATCTACAAAAATAAAAATTATTTTGTTTGCAAGTTATTCATTCATTGATTCATTTAATTTATTTATTTTTCTCGTTTACTTGAATGAAATTTCTGAAACAGTGACTTTTCAAATACAGTATATTGCATTTTTCATGTCTTGTGCTAAGAGTATTCTGGGCAGTTAAATGAAATTTCGTTAGTTTTATAGTTTGCAGTATCTATTTGGTTACTTTTCTATCCAAAGGAAGTTAAAAAGTACTTTAAAAATACTTGGTCATATGATAAGGTCACAAAATGACTAAATGTAGTTAATATTGATTGACCAGCATATTTGTTAAATAGGGCTATCTCCTATTGTCTATTACATTTTCAGGCAAAAGCCTTATTATTTCTAAAACCTTTCAGCTCATTTTGAAGGGACATAACTCAAGAAACATTATATATTATATGGCAGCAGAATCATTCCCCTTGACATAATTTAGATTCTGACAAGCTTCTAACTGGATTTTATTCTGGAAAGAGAAACAAACTTTCATTCTATCCAGGAATTCTTTAATAATTATTATTATCCATCTGCAGACTTTGTTGGACCTTGGTGCCTCTACAAACTACAAAGATGCTCATGGTTTGACCCCTTTGTACTACAGTGTGATGTATCAAAAGAGTACAGTTGTCACGGAGACATTGCTTTTTGAACGGGCCTTTCTGGGGATACATGATGAGCAGGGTTGGCAAGAGGTTCATCAGGTAACAAACATTTGTTTTCTTGTAATTTTTAAAAATTTTTATTGCATGCCTGCTTTAAATTGGACATATATTATTCTGGCATTGTTATCCATCCATGAATATGTGCCAGCTCTTACCTTTATAATGGTTGATCCTGCAGTAGTCTCCTACTTCCTCTTCAATAAAGGTGAGTATTCCTCATGTTTGTTTTTTATTTGCCAATTGTGGGATCATCACTCCTCCCACCAATCTGACAATTCCGTTATGCAATAGCATCAGATATTTTATTACTGCTATTAAAATGTAGGTTTTTGGGGGTGTTGGGTAAAAACAATTTGATGATAATATTCACATATAGCTTTTGCCAGATTATCTCCCTGTGCCCCACACTGATTTCCAATTAGTTTATGCTTTTACTTAAAGAAGAATAAATGGTCAGTGTACATGGGCATGAATGTGGGTGGTGCCTGCAAGGTGATCAATGTTCTGAAATGTTTTGTTTCACTCTAATAGGACAAATTTTCATTATATGGTTGGGATATTTTCCTCAGGTAAACTAGCTGTTTGTTCAGTAGCAATAGTTAAATATTACATCATTAAAATTGGTTTTATCCCATCCAGAAAACTACATTTTGACCAAAATCATTAACAGAAACTGCAATCAATCAGTTAGTCTTTTCACTAAAGGTTAGTACTCCATAAATTGGTTAGCAACCTTTAAATTCGTGTTTAGGACAGCACTCATTCTGTATTACCTTTTTATTATCTATTGTAGAATTGAACCTTTTTTAGGAAATTCCTCCTGTGATTGAAAAAAAGTGTGAATGTTCTAATATCAAAGGAATTTAACAAAGAAATAATGATAGCACTTTATGATCCTAGTGTATTGGGTTTCATTTTTAGCAAAGTTTTCTAGAACTTTGCGCATCCTGAAAAAGTCCCTGATATGTGTTATGCAATAGAAGTGAACTAGATTTGTTTTTCAGGTTTGTATCTAATTTTGTCTGCAGGCATGTCGCCATGGTTTGGTACAGCATTTGGAGCATCTGATATTTTATGGGGTTGACATGAATGCCACGACTAAAACTGGTAACACGCCATTACACATCTGTGCTGAAAACAATATGGTGAGTACATTTATAGAAATACAAGCTATAACTGAATACATTCAATTTTAACCTTTCAGACAAATGTCATCACTTTTAAAAGCAGATTATAAAAGTTAAACACGTGTCCTTGTTATGACCATTTGAAATGGATTTTGTTTCAAGTATGGACAAACTACTCCTAAGCATTCACCTCTAGGAAGTGACAAATGTTGTATTAAGGCAGGTATCTGCTTAGTGCAGGTTATTTTGAGCAAATATTTTTTGAATGTAAACAAAGTGGCTGCTTAAGGCAGGTGATTACTTAATAGAGGTGACCTCTAAGGTAGATTTCAAAGTAATATTTTCAATCCAGCATATTTGAAAAAATGTTACAAACAGCTGTCACCTGTATAAATGACCTAAGATATAAAGTTAAGTCAATAATTTTAACCATTACCAGTTGCACAAAATTATTAATCATTATCCGAACCACATTGCATAATATGCATGGAATAAGCTTGGTGCAACTAGTGCGCAAGATCAAAACTTATTGTTTGTAAACCTATTTCTTAAAAGATTTGTTTCATTTCTCTTAAAAGCACATTTTTGAAATGGTTTGAGTGGTACAGAATTATTGGAAATGAATCTAGTCAGGCCAAGAATGAATGCAAGAGTTGTTTCCCTTTTCAGGAGAATTGTGCCAGAGTTTTGTTGTTCCGAGGTGCCAACAAAGAAATTCTGAACTTCAGTAACCAAAGTGCCCAGAAGACAGCTATAATTGCTGGAAATATGGAACTTGCCGAGCTCATTAAAAACCATAAAAATGAAGATGTTGGTGAGGATTTTATATTTATACACACACACACACACACACACACACACACACACACACACACACACACACACACATATATCCATTATCAAATTAAATCTAAAAAAATTAAATTAACCTCAACTTGGTTTTACAACATGATGTTATAAATTTGACATGATACTAAAGAATTAAGTGATTCTTAAAAAGTATCAAGCCTATAACACATAAACAGACATCTGTGAACACATAAACATTTATAAAATATAAAATATCATCTTCTTTTAAAAAATTAAACTGTGAACAGATGCAAAAGTACAGAAAAGATCGGGATATTTATTTTACTAGACCTATTTAGTTGTCTTGAGATATAATCTGTTTGTCCTGAAGGTGTAGCTAATATTTAGGTGTGTAATGTTTTCATGTAGAAATCACATAAGTGTCAGGGAATCATTGTGATAAAACTTGCATTGGTGTTATTTAAAATAGTTTGGAACAATCATCAGTCATGCTGCCAAACCATTGTTTGTCAACAAAATCAAGGCACAAACATCTGGCTGTAACTAACCCAGCATGTTGATTCAGTTTTCCCACTCAGTAGTTGAACAGATGTCATTGTGTTGAATTTAGAAATCTTGAGATATCTAAAAATACCATTAAAATTTTTTTTTCAATAATATGCCTGGCACATTAGAGGGGTCACTGTCATAGAGGGGTACTTCTGAACAATGCCATTGGGATTCTGACTTTACAAAGCAGGAGCCTGCTGGTAAGGAGGTTGTGGTGGTACATTCAGCAGGGGATATTGTAACTAATACGTTGTTTGCATAAATAACAAAAACCATTTACCTGAGGTAATCTCGCTACCCAAGGTTCCTTGTAGGATTGTATAGATGTTTCAGAGCTTTGCTCTAGTGACATCTAGTTGTCTCCCATAGTATGTAATGCTAACTAACTAATTGTGTGTATCAGCGGTGTGTTATATGTCTGCTGAAAATGATAGAGACAATTGACTTCAAAATGATACTTTTTAAGTTTAACATCAAAGTATGACTACATGCCAGAGAGAATCCATTACATGTGTATTTGAGGGAAAGTATGTAGTTGTACAGATGGACTGTCAGTGGAAAACTGCTTATTTATGAGTCATATTGCAGTTGTGTAGTTCCTTTGTCTTGGTCTTGTAGGAACAGTGTTCAAAATGAACAACTTGATTTTATTGGGAAGTGATGGGTGGCATGCTGCTGCATCAAGTGAATTTCATAAACCCAACAAAAATATTGCAGTGGTATTGGCATACATGTTGTACTGTACACAGCATCACAGGAGTGGGGCATACATAGTCAATACACAGCATTACAGTAATAGGGGAATACATGTTGTACAATACACAGCATTGCAGGAGTGAGGCAAACAGTCAATACACAGCATTACAGTAATAGGGGAATACATGTACAATACACAACATTACAGTAATGGGGGAATACATGTTGTACAATACACAACATTGCAGGAGTGAGGCAAACAGTCAATACACAGCATTACAGTAATTGGGGCATACATGTTGTACCATACACAGCATTACAGTAATGGGGGAATACATATAGTACAATACACAACATTGCAGGAGAGAGGCAAACAGTCAATACACAGCATTACAGTAATTGGGGCATACATGTTGTACAATACACAGCATTACAGTAATGGGGGCATACATGTTGTACAATACACAGCATTGCATCAGTGGGGCAAACATGGCCAATACACAGTATTACAGTAATGGGGGCATACATGTACAATACACAGCATTGCAGTAGTAGAGGCTTGTTGTACAATACACAGCATTACAGTAGTAGGGACTTGTACAATACACATTATTACAGTAAGGTGGCATACGTGTATGAATACAATTTTGAGGATAAACTTTGTGTATATATTACATCATATTTAAATGATCTGTTCCCTGCTCTTTTATTTGGAAATTCTGCAGTGGTATTCATTTGGTATTTTCAAATGTTCTTTTATTTCAGTCACAGGTTTGATACATGTCTCACCAGAACAATCTTTTCTTTTGTTTTAATTTTCCAGTTCCATTTAAAGAGATGCCATCATTTAGTGATCGAAGGGGAAAATCCTACATATTTTCATCAAATTTTTCTGTGTTATCTCGGAGTCGAAGTGATCCAAAGTTAAATCTTGCTGGGTTGGATATGGATTTAAAAGATCAGCAAGCTCAGACTGTACCTACCAGATCATTCAAGGGTCCATCTCATCGATTTCATACAGACTTTGATTACGGATCATATTCAGCATCTCAGAGTTCAGACTCGCCTAAATCTCTCAGTGTATCCAGTTCAAGCTCAGGGCCAGGTATGTCGAATTATCTATAGTTATTTTAATCATTAGGGTTTTATAGTACTGCACATAACTGTCTATACTTTCTGTTAAGTTGAGTCCAACTGTAGAATGCACTGACTTGTATCTGTTATCCTATAATGTAGTCAGCAGAATAAACAATATAGACCCTAATCTTCTAGTGCATTATGCTCTATAGGAGATCAGGATCTGTATGAGTTGTTTTGTGTTGGACCTGTAATTGAGTACATATAGTGGCATCAGAATTATTATTTAGGCTTGATGGTTATGGAATGGCAATTGGTTGTGTATTTATTTAGATAAATTGAGTGGCTTTTTATCTATTCATTTATTATTTAGCTTCAAAATAAAGGTAGGGCAGCATAGACTACTGGAATTACACTGTCTCTAAATACCAATATTACTTATATGTGAGTCTAACAAATGATACACCCTTATCTGTCATCATATAATGTGTAGGCAGATCAGGTTCTCTATTGTTTGTTGTACTGATTGCCTAATACATACTGCATAGACTCCCATCACATGATGTGACAGCAGATCTGGGTCTGTACAATTTACAGATGGACTTAAATAAGTAAGTATATTTGGTAATAATCAAATTATTGGTTATCGATTAATGATTTTTTTTAAAAGTAAAAACAGTGATTGATCATGCAGTATGGTTTATTATTCCACAGTGTAAGTTTTAAGATAACAATATAAAGCTTTGTCTTTTTGTTTGGTTGATTATTAACTGTTATGGTTTGGACATTGTCATTGTTATGGTTACATCAGATTTGATTTTAAATAGAGTTAAAGCTGAATTTCAAAACATAATGGATTTCATAATTTGAAATGATGTTACATTTGTGATTGCTTGATGTGGCAGCTTATACATGGTTTGTGGTTATTGTCTAGATTTGATTTTTTTCTGTCAAACATTAAGTGTTTTAGATCACCTTGCATGCCAATCTGCTTCAGCCATCACCTTCATTTGTCTGAAGGAATAAGTATTGTCTCCAGTGGCACTTCATGTGCTTGTGGAAGGCTGTGGCAAAGATAATGTTGCATGCTCTTTCATGCTCATGGCTATATCAGTGGACAATGTTTTAGAAACTTCAAAGGTATTGGCTTGACCACAACAAAAATTTTCTAAATGTTGCACCTCTTCAATCATAGATTTCTTTGGTGGTCTCATTCTTCAGCGATGTCTCAATACATAAAAGACCAATGGTATCTTTCTCTGACACTTCTATTTCTAGACCATCAAAACAGGCCAGAAAGTACCTCATTGCCCCATGGGAACTGTAAGTCTTTCAAGTAGTCATAATCACAACAGTATCAAGAGCAGCAGCAATTCAAAACTTAAATATTGCTCACTATTAGAGGCATTGGGAAGGACCAAGGTAGACAATCTTCAGATTACTTCCCCCTTTCCAAGGAGAGGAGGCCCAGTGGACTTGAGCTTTTTTCTGTCATGTTTTCACCTTCTGAACTAGCTGGGCAGTATCCAGCTGGCCCTTGTTTGGGGTCTGATTGGTTATCTCAGATGATTGGTCTTTTCTATCATAAAGGAAGTCTATTGAGATTATTGTTCTCTGCTAAGTACCCCCATCATCTTTCACCATTAGACATGGATGCATTTTAAGAGGGCTACATCCAAACTCATCATGATTTCCTTAGAACTTCTCAATTTGCTTGAGCCCATATGCTTCAAGCATTTTACATGTATGTTATCATTTAATTTATATACCTTGATCAGTATTTTAAAATCTTGATTGTAGCATTTTACCTGGTTGCACTTCATGTTTACATGTATTTAGAAGAATTATGCATTTTTAAATTTTTTGAACTTTGCTTTTAGTTGGCACAATATATAACTATTATTGTGCTGTTAAATAATACTCATATAATATATATATATATATATATATATATATATATATATATATATCTGTATATATATATATATATATATATATATATATATATATATCTGTATATATATATATTTTTTTGCATGCATGCACACACACACCTGGTTGCCACTCAAGTTTATGAACACACTCAATATAAAAAAAGACATTGAAATGTCCTAAATTCTTTAATTCAAAAAAAGAACGAACTTTGAAAGTATAGAGAATCCAAGAAGCAAATAGAAAAATAAAGTGTATGTGTGTGTATCTGTGTGTATATATGTATGAGAGAGAGGGAGGAGATGTAATGGGGAAATTGTATATATCTTCTTCATTAAGTGCTTTTAAAGAGCTTAAACATCATATAATTTTTTTTTTACTTAAATGATTGTCAAGTGTACAATGCCAGTATGAAATATCTGTATGAATTAGGTACTAGAACTGGAAATCAGGCATTGTACCATTTGGATACCCTGAGTTGTCTAGCCTTTTTATCTTGAAGGTAAAGGTTTGCAGACCTCAAACTATCAAAGTCTATAGAGTTTTTACAGTGGTTCAGGAAAAGGCCAGAGTTATCATGGTCTAGTAATAATTAAAAAGTATCGGAGTTCATCTGATGTTTATATTGTTTACGGAAAAGCAGTTACGATGATATGGTATTAATTACAAAGTATTAATGTCTAAGGTTTTTACAGTGTTTCTTGGGAAGCAAGTAGTTATCATAATCTGGTATTAAAAAGTATCAATGTTTGTAGGATTTTTACAGTGTTACAGGGAAAGGCAAACAGTTATCAAGGTCTGGTAGTAAACAGTATCAATATTTGTAGGATGTTTACAGTATTTCATGGAAAGGCAAACAGTTATCAAGGTCTGGTAGTAAACAGTATCAATATTTGTAGGACTTTTAGTGTTTCATGGAAAGGAAAACAGTTATTAAGGTCTGGTATTAAGTAAAAAGAATAAATGTTTGTAGGATTTGTACAGTATTTCAGGGAAAGGCAAACCATTATCAAGGTCTGGTCTTAATTACAAATCTACAGTAATGTAATAGGTAGCAGTATAACTTTGATATAATAACTTGTGTTTATTGTTTTTAATTTGTATGTTATCAAGGTTTCCTTGGCTTACGAAGTTACTGTAACCCATCCAGGCATGTTGAGATGTTCATCCCTACAGACCCCAGTCCATCTTCCTCATCTGACTACACTCACATGTCACATGACTTCTGTCTCTCTAAATCATCTGTTGGATCTCAGTCATCTTTCTCATCATTGAGATCTGCTCATCCATCTCATACTCAGTTAGATGTCTCATCATTATCGTCTCCCAAGTCCTGTGTTTCAGCTGATGTTAGATCTCAGGGTCTCACCAGAGACCGGGTGTACGTGTGTGTCAAGTCGTTCATCCCACAGTACCCAAATGACCTTGAAATGAGTGCAGGAGACATTGTGGAAGGTTTATACATCCTTTATTGGCATGACCTGATTTTATTTTTCATTAGAATCCTTTCAATGCATGTCATTACGAGCATGACAGTGACCTCAACTATTTTCACATTTACTAATTGTCTCACTGTGTTGTAACATGCATTGTATTTTAGAACTTAATCAGTCACAAGAATCCTCCCAATTGCATGTTGACTTTTTTATAATCACTAACATTACATGTATTATGACATGTACAGCAAAGTTAAAATTATGCAAACAGTCTGTGACTGACACAGTCCATTGGTGCAGTCACTAACACTACCCAGTTTTGCAAACAGCCAATGCCTGGCAGTGCAGTGGTGCAAATAGGCAGTCCAGAATATAAAATCATATTATAGTATTATGCTATTAGTACATTTTAACTTAGAGTCAGTGGTTAGAGTGCAAAATTTGTTACCAAAGAGGTGCTGATTCAAATCCAGACCAGTTTGGGTGCCATGATATGTATCTGAGCAAAGCCTGTTTGCTCTAATTGCCTTAGCAACTTCATGCGATCATGTGCTGCTACACATCCAAATAAACAAATGAAACTGTTTTCTGTTAATAATAAACTGGGCCTCTATACCTGGTGCAAAAGGTAGCTTTACTGAACTTATTACATACACCTAATATTTTTGTTAGTACAGAATGTTTTCATATAAAAGTGAGATTGGGACTTGTGAACAAAACCCCAGTTGTCAGAAAGCTTCTGGTTGGATAAACTTTTGAAGTAGACTCAGTTTTGGCACACAACACATATTCTTTCCCTAAGTTCATTGATATTTCAGCATTGGTGGCAGTAGTTGAAAATATTTTGGAATTAGAGCTGGTTAAGCAAAATTAAAGAAAACCAAAGAAATGGCAGTTATACTGCGGCACACATTTCACTCTGAAAGCTGCTTTCAACAGGTGTATTGAAAAAGCAGCACAGCAAAGTGAGTAATGATGAATAATGCGAGTTCTTCTTATCAGGTGCACCTTTAGGCTGATGTACATGAAAAGGCATTTTTCCTCATTAATTTTAAGTTTATCACCAAACATAGAAGAATACTGATATTTAAACTTTTTGTTTGCAGGAAACTATGTAGACTGATATGTAAGCATTCATTCTTTCCTTAATAAAGATTGTAAACCATGATATGATATGATATGATAGCATTGTGTTGATATATTATGAAGCTGTTTGAAAGAAATGGATACTTGCCTGTTCAAACCAAATAATGTTATCAATATTCTATTAGAAGAGAGGAAAGTTATATCAACACAATATTTTCACCTGAAGACATTTTATGATGTCTTATTGGTCCCATAAAATGGTACTGATCTTACTTCCAATATGGCCACCACAGTGCCATCTCAAAATATCTTGGGATTTTTTTGCATAATTTAGCTAAAACCATTTTAAAACCATTTTAGATAGATAAATTAAGCTTGGTTTGCATGTTTGTAGGTACAAGTAGATGACTTGATTAAAAAAGTTCATACCATGGTCTCATTTTAAAAATGTGTTGACTTACTTAGGTTTAAGTTTTCTGATTAAGATCAAGATGATAAAAGTCATGAACTTTCTGTGTACTTACAAAATTTTATTTTACTTTTATTTAAAAATTTTTCCTTTTCTTTTGTCATGGAGCACAGAATAATAATTTCATTATCATGGAGAGTGGTGGGATTGTGACACATTTTTGATTTATAAAAAGGAATCATTTTAGTCACTTGTTAGGTTGGTAAGGAACTCTTTAGCAAAATGAAGTGAATGTGTTGGCAGGAGAAGTTCATGAGGTAATTTATTATTAAGTAGGTACGAATATTTTTGTAATTGTTTACAAGTACGAATATATTGGTAATTGTTTACAAGCTCAGTTACATACCCAGGCTGGAAATGTTGGTATTATATGCCTATCAATTTTGTTTGGCAAGAATTTAACCATCCAATCCCAGATTTAGCAAATTATATATATATATATATATATATATATATATATATATATATATATATATATATATATATATATATATATATATATATATATATATATATATATATTATTATTATTATTATTATTCCATGTCTTCCTCGTCCTGTCCCCATTGAGCATGTATACGAATATCAGACAGTCTGTCATGCCAAATACCTTTCCAGTGTTTCTAAAATGTATTCTACATGGATCCTGTTATTTAAATTTCAGCAAGATTCACTGTATCACATGGATTTGTAAACATGCATGCTTGTATGTAACCCTAATTAGTATATGTCAAAAATGTATATTCAATTATTTTATACTGCACTGCTCTGTGATTGGCCCACTTCTCCATAATTGACACCTTCCTCACTGACCCACTGAAACTGATGTAAGCAAAATCCTGCATTCTCTACTCACACCGATACTGTTATTTAGTATTGCACTAATATGTTAGCATTCTCTACCCACACAGACACTGTAATTTAGTATTGCACTAATATTTTAGCATTCTCTACCCACACTGACACAGTAATTTAGTATTGCACTAATATTTTAGCATTTTCTACCCACACTGACACAGTAATTTAGTATTGCACTAATATTTTTGCATTCTCTACCCACACCGACACAGTAATTTAGTATTGCACTAATATTTTAGTTTGTCATTTCTGTCAGTAAGGACTGCTGTCTTGTATAGATGTTTGTAAATTTATAATAAATGGCTGAGATACCTTTCAAATTTAATATACTACATGCAAGTTGTGGAGCAATGAACCAAATAAAACCAACAAACATTAGATAGGTGGCAAGACATTGGGTTTTTATGCAACTTAAGGACATTCATAGGCAATAAAACCCATCATAATAACATGTACAAGTATAATAAATCCAAATTTTCACCAACACATACACACAAACACATGCACACATTTTAATATTAACTTGACATTGATATTTTGTCAAAATATATTTTTGTGTGTATTTGCAAATATATCATTCGTAGACAAAATTAAAATTTTAATCAATGTATTGAAAGCTGCTTAAAACCAAAATTCTCAGGTTCAAGGGAGAAATGGTCCCAAATCACCAATACCAAACTTATGTTTATGCACAATATTCTCTCAGACTTGATCATTTGCACCTCCAATTGTAAAATGTTTAACTCTACTGGCTCCTTGAAACCTGGAAAAATGCATAGACTGCTATTTAATATGTACAATTTCATCCAGTTCCCTAGTCCAATAGTTCTCATTCCATGCTATTTTGCACATCATATAATTTCAATTCTAGTCTTCTAAATCTTAACCAAATTTGATGTCTGTTTTTAGTGTTGAGTTCGGGAGATGGAGACTATTGGGAGGGCAGCGTTAATGGTCGCTATGGATATTTCCCAGCTGATCACTTACAGGAAGTTAGGCTCCGACGCAAAGGTAAGATATTTATTGTAAAGGGATGAATGTTTATTTAAATTGGGATCAGGGTTGTTGGTGTTGGGGATGTACTAAATTATTCAATTTTTTTAAAATTATAAGATAAATATTTCATTGATTTTAGACAGGTATGGTTTGAAATAGTGTACTTCATTATACTTGTCACTATTTACCCTTTGCAGACATTACATGGGTTGGCATATTCCATGTTTCTTGTCCCTGTTTACCCTTTGCAGACATTGCATGAGTTGGCACATTCCCATGTCTTTTGTTCCTATTTACCCTGTGCAGACATTACATGGGTTGGCACATTCCATGTTTCTTATCCCTATTTATCCTTTGCAGACATTGCATAGGTTGGCACATTCCATATTTCTTGTCCCTATATATCCTTTACAGACATTGCATGGGTTGGCATATTTATCCTTTACAGACATTGCATGGGTTGGCATATTTACCCTTTACAGACATTGCATGGGTCAGCACATTTACCCTTTACAGACATTGCATGGGTTGGCATATTTATCCTTTACAGACATTGCATGGGTTGGCACATTTACCCTTTACAGACATTGCATGGGTTGGCATATTTACCCTTTACAGACATTGCATGGGTTGGCATATTTATCCTTTACAGACATTGCATGGGTTGGCATATTTACCCTTTACAGACATTGCATGGGTTGGCATATTTATCCTTTACAGACATTGCATGGGTTGACATATTTACCCTTTACAGACATTGCATGGGTTGGCATATTTACCCTTTACAGACATTGCATGGGTTGGCATATTTACCCTTTACAGACATTGCATGGGTTGGCATATTTACCCTTTACAGACATTGCATGGGTTGGCATATTTACCCTTTACAGACATTGCATGGGTTGGCATATTTACCCTTTACAGACATTGCATGGGTTGGCATATTCCACATTTGTGAGAAGGAATATGTTTTGACTTCCCATCCTAACATAACTATACCAATAGATATCTAACATGGGGTGGGAAAGGTCAGACAAAAAACTTGGTCCCACACTAAGTTTGGTTGATACCATGGCCATACATCTTTTATGTATTTGTGTGTGTGTGTGTATTTTGTGTCCATCAACATTTTCACTACTGTCAGTTCTTAAAGTTACTGATTGTAATTAAACATGGCATGAATGTCTTCTTTGGTTTACTCAGTCTGGTACAGACATGTTCTGAAGAGTTCTGGTTTGTGTCATCCCTCCATTAAGACAAGTTATCACTAGTCCTTCTAAACTTCTTGAAGGCTTGCCTTGAAACTTTATGTACATTCATCCCATGGTCTTGTTGGTCTTAAATGAAAAATATGGTGTTTGGATATGCAGTATGGTCATTTTGAAAATGTTATTATCACTATTCCACCAAATTCGATGGTCATACCAAGAAGGAGTTTTACTACAAGATTTTTTTGTCTTGGTCTGGAATAAAATTGGTACTGATCTAATATCCAATATGGCCACCATGACAGCCATCATGAAAATTTTGTTTTCACTGCTTCTTCGGAATGGATGATTGTATTAGCATGGGATTTTCACTAAAAGACTTGGGATGTCTAGCTGGACCTAAATAAAAATGACCTTCATTATGGCCACCATGCACCCATCTTAAATTCTTATCACAACTCCACTTCAACAGAAAGTTTTCATGTGATTTTCACCAGGAGACTTCTTACGATCGCCAGTTGGTATTAAATGGTTTGGATTTTTGTAGCTTTAATAATTTTAGTCATATCGCTATGATGTCTGCAATGTGACAGTGAAGCCTAGCACTGGGGCATCATACTGAAGACATGTAGTTTCTTGTTCCACCCAGTCACATTATCCTGACACTGAGATGACCAGTCCTAACACTAACTTCTTAATGCTGAGTGCAACTGCTTAATTCTTTGATAGGACTCAGTTGGGAATTTGAACCAGTGACCTCTTTTATCTGAGCCAGGTGATGATCTAACCACTTAGGCCACTGGAGTGGTCTTGTTGAATGAAAATTGTGCCAGTTTGAGTTCCAGTATGGCAATCACATCAGCCATCTTGAAAATCTTGCTATTCCTACATTTGCTAAGTGGAAAGTCGTATCTTAAAAATATTATTATATCAACATGGTTTTTTTCCCCCAATGGGCTTCTTTTTATGCCTTGTTGATCCTAAATGAAAATTGTGCCAATCATACTTCCAATATGGCTATGATGACTCTTAAAAATTCAGTTGCTATTCCTGACTGGATGATAATTCTGATGGGATTTTCACCTAAATGAAAACTATGCCATACATGCATTCAGTATTGCTGCCATGCTGATCTTATTGCCACTACTAAAGGGGTTTTCACCAAAAGACTTCTTATGATGTCTGCTTTATCTTAAAGAAAATTGTGCCAAGTGTGTGTACCAATATGCACCACAGCAGTTAATTTGAAAATCTTGTTATCAGTGAAGAACATCAGAGATGGCTTCAACATCAACATTAGAAAGAATTCTGTTGAAAACTGGGAAATTCTTTTTGACCAGTAGAGTGTCAGTCCCTTTAAGGAACTCTTCTATGGTATAGCCTTGCTTCAACCTTCCTCACGCCACCAATTGTAACCAAATTTGGCAGAGATGGTCCTGGTCTGAGGGCTTTCAGATTTAAACAAGTGACATCATTCAACTGTCATAACAAAACAATGTATAAAAAAAATCTTTAATTTACATATCATTATAAACTGCTTTACAGAATTTAATCAAATTTAACCAACAGTATCCTGGTGTCAACAGCTTTTAAATTTTTTTACAAATGATGCTGATTTGAAATAAAATATTGAGGCGATTAATATGGTTAGAAAAGTACTCATTAACTTCTCAAAAACTACTCCATAGAATTTGACCTAATATGATTGAAAACATCCAAAGAACAATACTATGCCCACTTGAGCCTCTTGCTAACTCTACCTTATTGAGTCCTGATGGTTAATGAAATTTGTGTTGAAAGAAATTACCAGATAAACATGCTTATCCCTAAAACAAGAATCTGGAAAATATAAAAATTGTTTTTTGGGGAAGTGAATTTAACTTTTGAACACTGTATACCTTCAAACAAGAACAACTGCATAGGTTTGTGCATGCTTGCTTCGATAGTGACCTTTAGTCACTTTTATGATGAAGTTTTAATAATTAAAAAAGTAATTCAAGATATCACCATTTTCCTATTTAAATTCATTCTTCAGTGATTTTTTTTTTTAGGAAATAGTTATAATTACAAATGTAAAGGTCATATTAAGGAAATAGTTATATTTACAAATATAAAGGTCATATTATGTGGTGCAAAATCAGAAGTTTAAATGTTGCACTCATTTACATTAGACTAAACAGATCCATTGACATTTTGGACCAGCTTGTGATTTAACTAGGCCACATGATTGAAAGATGTGAGGTGTTGAAAGAAATGTTCATATAAACAGATTTGTATCAGTAGTTGATTTATAGTTTTGTTCTTTATGGTGATAACACAGAAATTCCTTTGTTTATTCAGGTAAAGTTTTTTTTTGTCTTTAAGTTCTTTTCAAAAGTACATGTACCTTCATAAGATAGGATTGTTTGTTTATTGGCTTAGCTGGTGTGTTGTGCACAATATTGCATTATAAGCTTATTCCATTCCTAAAAAGATCCAGCAATTGTTTCCTTGTTAAGAGTTAATGGACTTAATAGGTTACATTGGCTTGTAAGATATGCAACACACAAAAGATTCAGTGTACAAGGGCGACTTTGAATAAAGCAGATTCTGAATGTGTTAAGGGTCAGACTTGTAGTATGTTTGCAGCTTAAGGTTTGTTTAAATGTTAGAAGCTATTGACACAAATGGTGAGTATTGAGTTCCTTAGCAGAAAAATGATGTTTTCTTTTGTTTTAATTTTGGTTTTAGCTGAATTTTTAACCTATTGTTATCTATATCATATTGAAGACATTTGATGATGTAACCAGTAATGAGTTAAAATGGTTATTAAAAATAACAAAAGTAATTAAATATTAATTGATTTTAATAATAGTGTTCACTTGTGGAAAATTGATTTTTGTTAGTCATACTTATGATCACCAGATGTTGTTAATATTGGTGTTATCAATTATGCTATAATTTTTGTATGGAAATTATTTTTTTTAAATTCTGTTTCAACTTTTAGTACTGAACATGTTTTTTTGTCTTCCCTGCACTGAATGTTGCATTGGCAAGACATAGTGGTTACAGTGTCTTTGCATCAACAGTGATGACTTTAGGAATGGACCATAGGGTTGCTTACATTACTGGATGGTCAGCCAGTTTTGTGTTTATTCATTAAGTTCAACTCTGTGTAATTGTGTTTAATTACTGGAGAGAACCTTGTAAGTTTTTATAAACATGTTTTATTAAAAAAAATTAAAATAAATATTCAGTAATAAAATATGCCTGAACTATGGAAAGCAACTAATGAAACATGGCAAGTCTTTTTTTCTTGAGTAAAATAATTGCTAATACATTTAAAGAATAAGTTGTAGTTGAATAATAATAATAATAATAATAATAATAATAATAATAATAATAATAATAATAATAATAATAATAATAATAATACTGTCATAATAAAAAATATTATTAATGTGTTATTATATTGTAATAATAATAGAAACCATAATAATAATATATCACTTGACCCAGATTACATCGCAATTTGACATTTTGTTGCAAAATATATTTATATCATTTCTACTTTAGCATTACTGTACATGGTCTGCATACATTTATTCATGCTTGATACAAAGTTGTTTTGTCCATGCCATGCAAACAAAGTGAATGATCAGCAATATCAATTTATTTTTCATGTCCATCATGCCATTGAAACATACCACATTGAGGATCATATCTTCAATGTCAAGGTCATGACTCAGTATTTTAGGTTTTCCATTCCATTTTCCTGCTATATAACTTTGAGTCCATATGAGATCAAAAATAAAATTTTGTTAGATATAAACTTCATCACTACAATTAGTGTTCTGTTGCCACAAAGGTCAGATTTTCAAGGTCAGGGTCGTGTCTTAGTATTTTAAGCTTTCATTTCCACTAAAACTTTCAAACAGGGGTGAAACTTTACATCACCATTAGAATATGATTCACATACCACATGGAGGTCTGAATACTCGAGGTCTCAGGTCAACCATTTAAGTATATTCCCTCTCAATTTCCATTCCACTTAGTTTGCTTTTTAGGTTAAGGTCAATTAGCATTAGAAGATGAGTTGTGTACCACATTACATGTCCTTTTTTTCAAAATCAGTCATTGCTCACTATTCCATCACACTTTCCACTCTATTCTATGACTTTCTTGTTAATTTAGAATAAAAGATGAACCTCTGCATATTTTATGTCATTATCACAAGGTGTGTTTATGCCACAGTTGGGATCAATGCTGCAGCCCTCCCCCCATTATAAAAGAGAAAAAAAGCAAACAGATGGTACAATTATTAAGTATTCAGACTTTCTGTAAAAACTGCAGTCCTTTTAAAAAAATTCAAAAACCTCAGTTGGAACACCAGCACAGGATGCACCTCACAGCAAACAGGTTACCTCCATTTGTTGTGTCTTTTGACATGGAGGAGGGCATTCTAAATCTGGATCTATTCTAAATCCCATACATGCAGTGGAGATTAAGGGATGAAGCTTGGTGTACTTGCATAACATCATCAGAAGTTGTACTGTGTTCCTCATTGGATGCCCCATCTTCAAGGTTAAGGTCACTGTCAATATTTATTTTTTTTATCATCAAAATCTCTTTACCTCTTAATAATTTTGGAGCCTTTTAAAATTAGAGATGAAAGTTAATATTCCTGTACATCATTATCAATTGTTTCATATCATGTGAGCTATTGTCATCTAGGTCATAGGTCAGTATGTCATGTTTTCCTTTGTGTTTTCCTTTTTATTCTATAATATTAGAATCATTGGAGATTAAAGGATGAAATTTATGTGCTGTGATAAGTGAAATTTGATGTACTTGTATATTTTCACTAGACTTTGTTACATCACATATTTGTCATCCAGTCTTCAAGGTCAAGGTTACACATATATAGTTCATTGTTACTTTTGTTTTTACTTCATATTTTTAAAGCTGTTTGAGGCTCAGGGATGAACCATGATATATTTCATGTATCAAAGTCAAGGTTTTGTCAGTCAAGGTCAAGATCATTAACTTCTTCTCTTTACTGCCTGTCTAATGCTTCTTAAACAGACACTTGGTTAATTATCATGGCTGTTTTTTAGGTTTACACATCTTTACAAAGGCCACCATCATATTTCATCTATGCTTTGTGATGATTCACCAAAGTAGGTGTTGGGGACAAAATTCACTGAATTTGTTGCTTGCTCTGCCTTTTTCATTTTTAATAATGATGTATTGGTGATCCTAGAAATAAGAAATGAATATTATGCCCTAATCAGATCATATACCAAGGATTTGTTGAGTTCTAAGCTTTAGCATAATTCTGTGAGAAAAGGCACCTATAAAGGGGCATAATTCCTTGAGAACTGGTTACTATAAAGGGACCTAATTCATTTAGAACAGGTTTGAAAGTATGTTGGAAAACTTAAAGTCTCTTCCCTTTACCTAGCTGGAACTTTCTTATTCAGATTGATAAATCTGTCCCTGTATTTTTTTTTATTCTAATGGTCATAATAACTGTAAAAATAACAAAAATCATTAACGAAACAAATAAAAAAATTTGTAAAGGAATAAGGATTTTATATCTAGAGCTATGATGTGCAAAATAGCTATTTTCCCCATGAAAGGTTATATCTGTATAAATAAAAAAATGAAGTTTGTTACAAACACCTAATTTAACAGTCAGACTGGGAGATTTCTTTTTCAAGTTTTATTTTGAATCTTCCAGTCCTGTAAACTTTGTAATCATTGTCCTTATAAATTTCTAGAGTATCGTTTTCACGAGACTGAGTTTAAAGCATTATTCTCAGTAACTGGAGCAGGCACTACCCTGTCTTATGACTTGTATAAAATGGATTATCAGGGGTATGAAGAACTTAACTTTAGTACATACTGCTCCAGTGGCCTAGTGATAAGAGCATCTACCTCGAATGCAGGAGGTCAAGGGTTTGATCCCCAGTCGAGTTATACCAAAGACTTTAAAAAATGGTACTAACAGCTGCCTCGCTTGGTGCTCAGCATTAAGAGATTAGTGTTAGGACTGGTCAGCCTGGTGTCAGGATAATGTAACTGGGTGGGACATCATGCTACATGTCTGTGGCATGATGCCCCAGTGCTAGACATCACTATAAACTACCACACTGCAGACATCATAGTGATTTTTAATTTTAAAAAATTGAATGACAATAATTTGGAAAAATTATAAAATCACTTTCCATTTTAATACATTTGATGTCAATGTATACAAGTCACAGATTACCTAAGTTGGATATTATCAATTCATATATTTAATTTTAATTATCTTTGGTCTAATTGATCCAACAAATCAGGCAAGTTGCATTGATCTGCCTTATGTTCACCAATTGCAATGGTCAAATTGTTTTACAGTTACTTCTTGCCTAATTGAGGTGGATTAACAGTTTCTGAACAAAGGAAAAACAGAACAGTGAATTCTTTAAGTACATTCGTTTGACATTCACATTATCTATAGGTAATCTAGCCATTAAGTTTCTTGTATGATTTTTTCCTCAGCTGGTATTGTCCATCATCTGTCATTTGTCTAGTCATCAACAGGTACTTGTTATCACTCTGGAGTACACATTTTCAGATTCAAACTTGGCATTTGGGTTTACATAATAAAGATCTTAGACTAGACAAGTTTTGTACAAGCGAGATCCATTCATATTTTTGAGATCTTGCACCTGATTAGCTAATGTAGTTAACACTCCAGAGGCCATCATTTCTAATTGTGATCAAACTTGGAATTTGTGTTGATATGAATAAGAACTCAGACAGGCTCAGTAATGAGCGAGAAGCATGCATATAAATGATGTGATCTTGTATCTGATTGGCTAAGCTTGATATCACTAAAAGACATTTTTGATCCAGTTTTTATCAAATTTGAAATGCTAGTTAAAGTCCTTGTGAATGAGACCTATGCATATTAATGAAATTCATACATATTAATGAGATGATCTTGCATCTGATTGGCCAGGATTTTTGCCACTCTGGAAGGCCTTATGATCTGATTTATATCAGATTTAGGCTGCAGTGGTCATTCTACAAGGCAAAGTGGTCGAAAAAGTCACCTAAGAAATGTAAACTTTGCCTTTTTCTGTTAGGAAAATTAAAACAATTTCATCCTCTGATTTTTTGTAGGATGTAAAATGGCTGTAGATTTTTACTTATGAGATGCCCCCTTGCTGTAGCCAGCAAGTTCTGGCACTCTTGTAACCCAAGGTGAAATGTATCTACATGGTGTTGATACCAATCAGCTTATGGTGACAAAGATATTCTTGCACTGACCATTAACCCTTTCCAGAGCAAGATATCACTGCTTGATTTCCTGAAGTTGGGCCTACTGTAATATAATGAAAATATACTGAATTCTGATTTGAAATTTAAACATCGCTATGCTATGCAAACAGTAATTTGCTTTTAAAAAATATGATCAGTGAATAGCTTTTTCTAATTTCTTTTTTATAAATAGAGATTTTAACAGCTGTATGTGCGTCTTTTGTAATGGCTGACATCGCTGCATACATGATATACCACTTCATTAAATTGTCTGTATTCATAAATAATTGGGCAAATAGATTCAAGAAAATATACAATATAATGAAAACAAAGTGTAAATATTATGTGATAGGAGATTTAGCCTAAATATTTAATGTAGGTCAGAAACATGTGATAATCTCTTGTGGAATTTGAAACAATGCTGCAAAGTCAAGGTTCTTTTCTGACATACTGTAATTAATTTTCGTGAAATTATGAAAATATATATAGTAGTGAAGCAAATACTATTTAACCATTGCATATCATTATTACCAGTAGGTAGACAAATAATACAACCATAAATATGCAGTCCTGTTATTGAATTTTTGTAACAAAGCAAGAAAGTGAGTAGTTATATTAAGAAAAGCCCTCTTTCTAAAAATAGATACACACTCACATGGTGCAATACGTGTTCAGTGTTCATGGATATTTCCTTTGTAAGAAAAATGGTTCCGTTTAGTTACATATCTATCGACTTTAATGCTTCAGTGTGTTGTCTATGAATAGCTACAGTAATGTTTTATCAGGAAATAGGAATCAGGACAAAGAGTATGGTTTGAAGTCACTTGTGCATTTATTCCTATGTACATGTATTAGGGGTTATTTCAAAGAATGCTAGAAATCTTTTTGACTGCAACTTTACAAAACAACTTGTCGAAAATAAAATAATTAAGTGTTAGTCTATTACGCATTTTTACCAACTTGCAATTACAAGACTCTAATCTTGTTACTGCTATCAGTTAAAATTAATTACGTCTAGTTTCTGCTTTGCTTTTTAAGTCATGTGGCCAAACACACATCATTTACCTCAATCCAAACACACATTTACTACAACTATGAATAGAATATTTATGAATATAATACTTTTTATACATGTAAAAATTGTGTTGATAATAAACATACAACATATATTTCAAATTTACGTCAAGCTTGACCCCTGATGCTGTTTGACATATCATGAAGATCATGTACAGTTTGGATAATGAGTGAGAGTATATTGATTGATTGATCTTGCATCTGATTGGCTGAACTTATTACTACTCAGGAAGCCATATTTCTGATCTGATTTTGAAATATTGGCTGATACAAATCAGTCTTGGATGGGTTCAAAAATGGGCAGTATCTAATTATAATTGTGAGGTGATCTTGAATATGATTGGCTGAACTTATTACCATTCTAGAAGTCATATTTTTGTTCAGAATTGGAATATGGGCTTATATCTTGGGTTTTTGTGAAAATTAGAAGAATCTGTGCATGTTGATGAAGTGTTCTTGCACTTGATTGTCTAAGTTTTTTGCCCCTCATAAAGCCATATTTTTTGTTCTGTTGATCTATTATCATCAAGCTCATCAGTGGCTTTAATTATGAAAAAGACACTATATTAATTATGCCTTTATCTTTAGAAAGAATTTTTGTCAGAATTAAGTGAAATATATTAAATTAACTTGATCTAAAGCATGGGAAATGGTTTATATAGGATACATTATTAAAAGACTAAATAAACCAGTGAAATGGTTACTTGTTAAGTTATGTAGCCAGGGGAGTGATGTCAGATGCACTTGGGCCTTTTGTTAGTACAATGGACTTTGGATAAATGGGAGACTGTATCTAACTAGATTTTCTGCACTTTTCATGCACAAAATCTTTTCTACAAATACAGTAGCAGCCATACAAAGTACTTTTTTTCAGTCACACACTTACAATATTTGTGTGTATTTACAGATCTAACAAAATAGCATCTGTTGATCTACCTTGCTTCATAAGCATTGGTGTAACCTGTTTCCATGGTTTTAGTCAATCATCAGTGATTTATGTGACCTAATACTCTTCTAATTAACATGGTGTCTGATGTCCTGTTTAGCAATGAAATCAAGAATTTTTAATTTGAATAAAATTTGTGTTGGTAGAGCAAAGGCTGGTATCTTTAGATACTAGGAAGACCTGTGTGAAGACCTTGTTTAACAGGTGGCTTAGATAAAGTTCCATATTGTTTGATGACATTTTTGACTATTGAGTTTAAAAAGTATAATAGATTCTTGTACATAACATCACTGTGGCATGGCAGCATTTTCAAAGAAATCTAAATATTTTGAGGCATTATTTGTGGCTTGAATTTTGATCATATCTGATCTTTGCAGCGAGTTCTATGGAGGATCTTCTGGGAGAATCGAGGGAGACGCTAAAGATGAACAGAAATACTCTGGCAGCCCTTGTTACATCAGACAGGTAGGCAAAAATTATTCTTATTCCTTAAGCGCTTTTGTCTTTTGCAATTTAATAAAGAAAAGATGACATAAGTTGCATTTTCTTCTACAAATCAGTTTCTGTTGATATCCATATAACATATGATCACTGTCTTCACTTCTTCTGTTCTGGTTCTTTTCTTTCCATTATCATTGTTATTATCTTCTCTTCCTTCCTTTGTTGGAGAGCCACAGTGGTTCTGTTGTTATTGTTTGAAACTCACAGCTAGAAAGGTGTAGGTTTCAATTGTCAATTCAGATCAGTCTGGGATACCTACATTGAGGTTGTTCCTGGGAAGGTGTAGGTTTTAATTGTCAAATCAGATCAGTCTGGGATACCTACATTGGTGTTGTTCCAGTTATTTTAATGATCTGGGTGTAATTAATGAGGACTTTAGTGTATTTTGGAAGATTCAGACTTAAAGTGAAAAATTGTAGCTGTTGTTATTATATGGTACTAATTGTATTGAAAAATGGGAACCAGCCTAGAAATGGGTGAACATTAAATAGAGTATGTATGGATTTTGCTGACCAGGATTGGTTAATAATGTAAGTTATGTTTTAGGAAAAAGAATCATTTGAGAGCTTATCCTAGTTGAAAGTGAATGAAAATAGACATTGTTTTATTTATGGAATTTCAGGCCTTTAACAATCTTGAGTTTGGAACACTCATTACTAAAATTAGCACACGACTGTTTGGTGTGGAATTGAAAGCACATGTTTCACAAGTCCAGAAAATGCCGCAGCTCAAATCCTTTCCTATGCACAGAAGCTGACTTCCAGGT
The DNA here is from genome assembly GCA_016746295.1 of Potamilus streckersoni. Lineage (NCBI taxonomy): Eukaryota > Metazoa > Mollusca > Bivalvia > Unionida > Unionidae > Potamilus > Potamilus streckersoni. The sequence continues at coordinate 187,828 of JAEAOA010001148.1, read as the reverse complement.
TTCATCTATTCTGATAAATATAAGTTTGGTTATGAGCACTCAAAAATTTTAAGTTATTAAATTTTTAATATCATGGTGTTTACATAGGTTTACTATGGGAACTGAATTGGTACCTGATTCCTAAAGGTTAAACACTGTTTTTTCAGCATGATAGGCTGTGCATGGCAACTAGTATATTTGTTGGGTAAGAACCACCAATGACAGAAGGCTACTAGTATTCATTATAACATATGCTCGATAACAGAGACAAGGACTCATACCCATTTGGACAGAGGTAAAATGTCATAGATCTGTAAAGGTATGCCTTAGACCACTTGGCCATACCCAGGGCCTTGGACAACTTGGCCATACCCAGAACCTTAGACCACTTGGCCATACCCAGGGCCTTCGACCACTTGGCCACATTCAGGGCCTTAGACCACTTGGCCATACCCAGGGCCTTAGAGCACTTGACCACACCCAGAGCCTTAGACCACTTGGCCATACCCAGGGCCTTGGAGCACTTGGCCACACCCAGGGTCTTAGACCACTTGGTCATACCCAGGGCCTTGGACCATTTGGCCACACCCAGGGCCTTAGACCGCTTGGCCACACCTAGGGCCTTGGACCACTTGGCCACACCCAGGGCCCCAAATAATTGTAGGTGTTATTTTTCCTATATATTTTTGTACTCACTATGACCAAAAACATTCTTATTGTGCCAAGAATGGCAGTAATTCTGGATAACTTGTTCAATTAAATATGTACTCTGTCTCATACAGTAATGTGGAAAATAATTTGTTCTCAATGAAATTCATGTGGAAATGTGGCCAATTTATACTTATCACAGTGTGTGCAGTTTCAAAGTTTTGATATTATATGTGTGAACATATCACTTTGTGATTCTGATTGGTCCAAATAAGCCAAGAAATTATTGTGCACAATCCTCATTGCTATTTGGCTGGGATCGTGGGAAAACGTTTTTAACCCCACCTTCTGGAATGTTTTGTTTTGAATAAACATTTTTGGTGACCATTTTTTAAATTGACTTGCAAAAGAAATTCAGGAAAAATGGTCTCGTCTCTTTCAATATTGCCAGGTTACCCCCACATGGGAGTTGTTATGTCATGTATAACATATCATAACATGAAAAATGGCAAAACCCCGAAGACAAGAAAAATAACAAGGAAAACTACTGGTAGATGATAAAGAGGGTGAGGGTGGGAATGCATGGGCAGTATATATGTAGTATGGAATCCACCCTATATATAAGCTTGGTTTAATGAAATAAACTATTGTTGTTCACAGCAGGATGTAGACATAAACTGGTCTCCCCAACTGACAGAATTTTATCCAACCACACAGTATATTTACCTGGTAAATATGTGATGCAAGTCCGACTCAAGTTGTTTTTCATTTTCTGTACAATCTAATGTTCCAAATCATATACTGCGACTTTCCAGTCACAAATACATTACAGTAAATATGTATATTTCTGCATCTGTTAATCTTCTTTTCACAAATATATTGCAACAATGTAATGTTTTGTTGTGAAATTTCAACGTAAACTCTGTCACTGTGTTGTGTTGGCCAACTCAAATGGGTATTATATATCAAACTATGTGACATCTCACACATTGGACATTTTGTGTTGATAAATGTTTTGTCTTTTGTAAAATATTCTGTTTATTTGGATGGGTGCTTATTCCTTGATTTATAGTTATGAAAAGTGTATAATATACTTTTATGATATCAATTATTTGTTTTCCTTTCTATTTTAACCCTTTCTCTCATAGAGTGTATGGCTTTTTAGCCCATTGATAACCTAGCAAAGTTACCCAGTGCATTTCGCTATGCATAGGCCTGTTAAGCAGTGAAGTGTAATGTTTAATGGCCGTTTTAACTATTTTATATTTTTGGTACATATATATTATGTATGGAAAGATTTATGAGTAAAATATGGTCGTTATAGCTGTATAATTATTTTTTACAAAAGAATTTTATATGTGTTTTAAAATCTTGAGAGAACTTGTTCACTATCAAGTCAATGAAGCCACATGATCAACTGTAGCAGCAATTTCTCATACTCTAAATTTACAACTTTAAATTTACAAATTATAGCTGTATAATTATTTTTTACAAAAGAATTTTGTATGTGTTTTAAAATCTTGAGAGAACTTGTTCACTATCAAGTCAATGAAGCCACATGATCAACTGTAGCAGCAATTTCTCATACTCTAAATTTACAACTTTAAATTTACAAATTTGCATCTACATCACTAAATAAGCTGAATTTGATAATTTATAAAAACTAATGGCTTCCTACATCAGTCTCAAACCCTTTACCTAAGTTATTGAAGCTTTCATAGTTGTGATTCTACTCAAGCAAGTACTGAATGATATCAGTGACCACCATTTTGTGGAATGGAGAATAGGACAGTTATGACCTACATACTTTAAATAGCAGATTTCCACCAGAGCATAAACAGTGACCACATGATCTGATGTAATGGTCATTCTCACCAATGAATGTAGTATCTAATAAGGGGTTTTCCCCAAAGGTGGTGCAAAGAAAACCTGCTCAAAATGGCTGCTGTTTACAGAGTTGCCAAAAGGTGTTTGTATGGGAATCAGATAAAGTGCCAAAAGGCACCTGTATGTGAATGCAGTAGAGTGCCAAAAGGTGCTTGTATGAGGTAAGGGGTTAATAATTTCCCCTGAAATAAAACTACGTGGTAAAAAGAATCTCAAATGGGTAATGATTTAATATTAAATTTATAAAACTAGTTAAATAATGTGCAGTTTTTAAGAGTCTCATTTCATAAATTCAGTATTAATCATTCCCCATTCAAGATCCTCTATATAAAGGACTTGTTAACTTGCATATAACCCCTGTGCTATACATGTTCTTTATCAGACTGCCATATTGTATGTTGTCTTTTGAATAACACAAAAAAAAGAGTGAATGGAAATAACAATATTGATGGCAGATTAACTATTCATAATTTTGACAATTGATGATAATTTAGGTTTGAAATTGTTTTTATGTAAACTAATTCATTCTGGCATAAGTTGCTTTTGCCATATTTCTTCTACAAAATGCTACAAAAATTACTAGGCAAACAAACAAATATTTGAATACAGATTGAAATATTTATAAATAAAAGTTATAAGTTACAATGCTTGGATATTTATTTGGGCTGTAAGGGGCCAATATATGAACTGTCCCAGAAATAGGACTGACAGCTGATGGACATTTAAACCTTTTCACTTTGAAAGATCTTAAGAGCACATGTATACAGCAAGCAACTAGTAAAACTACTTCATAGTGCACAGATAACTCATGTTGTTTGTGATATAGTTTGTTTACATTTGGTTTATAACCTGAGTTTCTTGTTGATAAAAATTTGACTTCCTCATTTTATTGATGAATGTTCCTACAGATGTGGATCTATACATATGCCTTCAGATCTGGGTTTATATATATATACACCTACATATCTGGATCTATAGATATGCCTACAAATTTGGGTCTATAGATATGCCTACAAATCTGGGTCTATAAATATGCCTACAGATATGGGTCTATAGATATGCCTACAGATCTGGGTCTATAGATATGCCTACAGATCTGGATCTATAGATATGCCTACAGATTTGGGTCTATAGATATGCCTACAGATCTGGATCTATAGATATGCCTACAGATCTGGGTTTATATATATGCCTACATATCTGGATCTATAGATATGCCTACAGATCTGGATCTATAGATATGCCTACAGATCTGGATCTATAGATATGCCTACAGATCTGGATCTATAGATATGCCTACAGATCTGGGTTTATATATATGCCTACATATCTGGATCTATATATATATATATATATATATATATATATATATATATATATATATATATATATATATATATATATATATATATATATATATATGCCTACAGATCTGGATCTATAGATATGCCTACAGATCTGGATCTATAGATATGCCTAAAGACTTGTGTCTATAGATATGCCTACAGACTTGTATCTATTGATATGCCTACAGACTTGTATCTATAGATATGCCTACAGATCTGGATCTATAAATATGCCTACAGATCTGGGTCTATAGATATGCCTACAGATCTGGATCTATAGATATGCCTACAGACTTGTATCTATTGATATGCCTACAGATCTGGATCTATTAATATGCCTACAGATCAAGATCTATAGATATGCCTACAGATCTGGATCTATAGATATGCCTACAGATCTGGATCTATAAAGTTTGTTTAGAGTAATCAATACAACAAAGAATATAGACCTTGATCTATTAGTGTTTTATTTGACAGCTAATCAGGGTCTATGTGGTTTGCAGTTAGACTTAACTTATAAGCAAGTACATACAATGTGTCAGTGAGCTTTCAAATAAACTTTGTGAAGGGGCATTAATCCATCAAATTTGAAAGGATACTTGAATGTGTAGATATCTTGTAAACCTTATTTATCACCAGTTTATATTTGAAAACAGAAGTTCTATGAAACATTAATTAAGCCAGGTGTCAATAGAGCTGAATGCTGTTGGACTCAAGTTGTTGAAATTTTTAGGACAAGTCCACACTTGTATTTAATCAAAGTATTAAAGTAATATTCAAACCTATTTCAGGGAAGAAAAGTAGCACCTGTTTAAAAGAGTGGCTTTAAGAATGATTCCAGTAACTACAGGCCAATATCAGTTTTAACAACACTGTCTGGAGTCCTTAAAAAACATGTCACTAATCTTATTTACTGATACCTGCATGATAATCTTTATTTTCTTAATGGAGAGTGGCTTTAGAAATTCTCATCCCCATCAAAGAAATTGGGTTAGATGAAGTAAAGGTAATATGACAGGTGTTTACTTTATAAAGGCACTTATTTTAGTACATCACAGTGTCCTTATCTAAAATTTACAATACACTGTAATATAATTTTGATGATCATATTATAAAATCATTGATTTACTACCACAGAAGATATCATGCATAAGGCTGGTGTTCCACAAAGGTCAGTATTGGGTCCATTGTTATTTTTAGTCTTCAGTAATGACTTCCTACTTGCTACTTAGAATGACAATACAGACCTGTTTGCAATAGGCAAAACAGTAACTGCTTCTTTATATACCACTCAAATGAAGTTAAAGATCTGAAGAATATTGAACATTTGAGTGAGACTAACAATTTTTTTCTGAATATTTTAGCATTGTTAGTTAAAAATCTTGATAATACAACCAAAATAAATGTTTTTAATCATAAACATGTTAGCAATTAAATTAACACCTTTCTTCAGTAATTAAGGGGTACAGGTTAATAATGTATGTAAATACCATTTTCTTCCAAGACAGCACTGCTTGCTAAATTAAAGAATGCCTTTCTGCGGATGCCAGAAACATGTAATAATATGCATTAATTCAACCAGATTGTTGTCTTAATTTATTCATTAGATTATATCTTGATATACTTGTAGCATTCTACAAACAACTTGTGTACAATATATACATTATTGAGGTATACCAGTTGAGAGAAGTATTTTTCCAGTGTTTTATGGTACTTTTTTACTGTACTGATACTTCCTTTCCATCAGTATTCTTGTTACAAATTTAATATTAACAGAATCTTTTCATTTATGATGAGAAAATGTTTTAAAAACTTTATTCATTTTTTTTTTAAAAGTTGGATCTGTGTGGTGGTTTGTTTGACACCCTTCCCAGATTTGTTTGGGGTGGATGTTTGCGTCTTTTTATTGCTGTCTAGAGGTGATTGCCAATAGTGCAATTTACTGAGAGACAGAGAGACAGAGAGACACGTAAATATTGATAGAAATTGAGAAATGTTGGGTGAAATAGATAAGGAACTGAGCAGGTATATAGAACAGATAAAACAACGAGCCCCCATTAGAAATCAAAATTTCCAACAATACAGTTCATAACAACAGTAATAAAAATACAATATGATAGAAAGATGTACTTCTTTCTTTTGACTTAGTTTCTTGCACAAATTTTTGGATATAAATTAGTAATGAGACCAATAGCCGATCTGTTACATGATAAATATTGATAGAAATTGAGAAATGTTGGGTGAAATAGATAAGGAACTGAGCAGGTATATAGAACAGATAAAACAACGAGCCCCCATTAGAAATCAAAATTTCCAACAATACAGTTCATAACAACAGTAATAAAAATACAATATGATAGAAAGATGTACTTCTTTCTTTTGACTTAGTTTCTTGCACAAATTTTTGGATATAAATTAGTAACGAGACCAATAGCCGATCTGTTACATGATAGAATTTAAATCATCATTTAGATCACATTGAATATATCGAAGTCATTGCCTTGTACAGTTTTTATAACCAGATAGTCTTGTTTCAGTCCAAATTCCATAGTGACTCCTCCTTTTGACTCCCCTGTGCTGGCACGGCCAGGTCTCCTTCCCTTTGACTTTCTTTTCAAAATTTGCAGGTGCCATCTTTCAGCTTTGGGTTTGTAACACCCAATACTTAGAGCCTTGACCTTGGCTATCCTGGCCCTTCCAAAATAACAAAATAAACAACCTAAATATTCTGTCACATTATACTGGGGGAATTAATCAATACTTTTCCCCTCTTGTTAGGTCAGATAAATTCTATCCTAAATTCAAACAGATTAAATCTAGTTAAACTGGCCCTCTAAGAACGTAAACAATCTTGTTTCACAAAATTAATGGTCAACTAATGGCTATTCTAACACACGTACCAAGACATTAGTTCCAGGCTAGTCTCAATAACACGAATGAAATTTCTTACTATTGTGTTTATCATACATGAACTCCTATCAAGGTTGGAGAATTCATACGGATTCTTGTATTTCAACTAAAATAAGGCACAAAATTCTAAATACATAATTTCCACTAATAAATGAACTATAAGTTCAACAAGTCATCAATGTTTGTATAATGAAAAATATCATTGTTTGGACTCTGATAAACGAACTCAACACATGTATATTATATCAAGAAATTAAATCTACAAACTTAACAAATAAATTCACACAGATACATTGGAATAAATCCTACATTCATCATATTAATATCAATGAATTGCATAAGATTGTTGCAAATACCTTGTTTTTCCAAGCTCTTACTTCCAGAATGTGTCTGTCAGTTTTCCCAGACAATTCCTTTCCCCGAATGATTTCCTATGAGCAAATTTTTTCTAAATTGGCTCGGAGTCTCCCTTTGAAAAATCCTCTTGTAGGACAAAGTGTAGACTAATTTTTAAAATTTCCATATGCACATTTAAACTGAAGAGTTTTCCGTGTGAAACCATCCCCCCTTCCCAGCGTAGCCAATCAGAATTGCAAAAAACTGTCACTTTCCCAAGCACCGAAGCACTGCAATAGGTCTATCTACAAATGGCTACCAATTGGTTCCTGAGCAATGTCTTGACTGTCAACTTCCATGCAAACCATAACTTAAACTCTGTTCTGGTAAGTTTAAACAAAGCCCTTAATTATGAATCAATAACTCCTGACTTTGGCTGAACCAATCTGTACATTATGGCATTTAAAATGCGGCCATTTCCCATAAATCTCATTAATGGTACACATGTTTAACTAAATGTGTTCTACCACAATTAACAATAGCAAAACAAAGATTGACCTGAAACTTTGGTCCTTTACAGTCTGTCAATAATTTGTCACATGTCACACACACAACAGTCTGGTGGCCAAATGTGAAAGATATTTGGTCTAAATCTTAACTTTCGCAAAACTTTTGGATTTTTAAAGAAAAGGTTTTTTTTGTTTGAAGCACTGAGAGAATTTATACCAAAAGACCAATTGTTCCATACAGAAGCATCTGAAAATAAAAAACTCTTCAACTGACAACAATGTAAGGATTTGTTAGTATTATGTATATTTATATTTTTGTACATGATTTTAGCTAACTTTTTAAAATTTTTATTCATGGCTTTAAATTGGTAATTTCACATTATCTTTACCTAGATTATGCTTATGTAACTAGCGTCTGTTTTAGAAAAATTAAGAGCATAAAATTGCACAGGGTCTATAACTAGATACTTCGATATATGTTGACAGTTACTAATAATAGTCTTAACAATAAGACTTGTGTACAGTTTGTGTTAATTTATCATTGGTTGGTGGGGTTTGGATGGTTCTAGATGAATTACAAACTTTCCATTGGTTGGTCTAGGTAGTATGAATAGGCAATTTAAAAAAGAATAGTATGATCTGTCACATGGGAGTTTGTTGTAAGATATATTATAATAGATGTGCATATAAAGAGAGATCTGAGCATTCAGATTAATTCTTATTTTGAAGTCATTCAAATTTCTTGTGTTCCTGTTGTAAGTCTGCAGATGTGCTCTATTTTCTATGCAGATATTGTTTGAGAGGAGAAACATTTATTTGGATTGTTCACTGGAAATAGAATTAGCTCATTTTTTGGACTATAATATTATTCTGGAACTAATTTGAATTATTTAAAGGAATTTGAGAGGCTACCATTTTGGCAGACCAGTACATGTTTGGTCTTGAAATAACTATGATGCTTTTCATTCTTTTGGAGGGACCCCAAGTGGTTTAAAGTGCTCACCATTACAGATGACTGCCATCTCACTTGTCTGTGTGGGTTGAGTCACAGATTCGGCCAATGTGGGTATGTGAGAATGCTTGCCAGTAGATTCTCATGGGGTTGGTGTTTCTTTCCGGGGGTTTTCCTAGGTTTTCCTCCACCATTTATACTGGCTGCAATGTATAGCCTATCTTGCTGAAAATGGCGTTAAACCCTACAACATTCTTTTGGACATTGATAAAACTTTATCATTTTGGATTCATTTCATAATACTGTAAGCTCCTCTAACATTTTCATTTATAACTTTGATAATTATTTAAGTTTTACAAAACTTGCTGATTTAGCTTTCTGTAATAGAATTGTAATAGGTAGCAAAAGGATTTGCTTCTGAAGAGTGTAGTTCTAACTAAGCTTTAAAGCTTGATATGCTTACAAGCTTTTCTGTAATCAATTAATTTACCAATTTCTGTCCAACTTATTTTTTGACAAGGGGTTCAGAATGTCAGTCTAAATGGTCATCTAAAAGTGTACAAGATGCTCCATTGTTAAGGTATGAAAGGGAAATCATTTTGTAATATTAAAGTATTTTTATTATTATTATTATTATTATTATTATTATTATTATTATTATTATTATTATTATTATTATTATTATTATTATTATTAAGTTTACTTGAATCTTGTGGCTTCCACCAAATATGATCTGGTTTTCAGGGGTAGACAATATAATTGCTTCTGAAGGAAGCAGTTTTTATGGAAATTGATTTGAAAGGAAAAGGAAAGAAAGAAAAGAAAATTGAACATTAATTTTTAGTTCAGCTCCTTACAGTATTTATACTGGCAAGAAAGGGTTTCTTATCTTTCTTTCTTGTCTTTAATGTCTGCCAAGAGGTCACATTTTGTAGGTCAGATTTGTTTTAGTCTCAATTATACCTTTTATGCAGGATAAGGCCAAAACTTTGCCAAAACTTCATTAAGGCAAGTTATGTAACCAGTCATAAAATTCTAGTTGATTTACCCCTTATCCTTATCCGTTGTTTCCAGGTTGAGCACAAGAAGTGCCTGCCCACCCCCACCCGCACTTATCTGTAAAATACTTTAGATGAACAAAAACAACCCCTTTTTATGTCATCATCCATTTTGTTTTTAATATGGGTGTGATATTTGCAGTTATCCAATTAACCAGATTATGCCAGTAATATTTTTACTGCATTTATTCATTTATAAGTCAAACTGTAAGCAGCAAAGATCCTGATCTGCCATAGTATAATGTGCCTGCAGAGGGGTTTATGTGGTTTATTCTACTGATTACTCCCAACAAACTACACAGAACCAGATTTGCTGGCACATTCTGTGACAGCAGATCTGGGTCTATGTTGTTTTCAGTTAGACTTGAATGAGTTCCAATGGTTCCTGAGTCTATGACATATCTGACTAGTGTTTTGTTTTGTCAACAACCTATTGCTTGGTGAATTTTTAATAAAGGGCAATTCATTTAGCTTTAATTGATATTAATAAAGAAACAGGTAAAGACCTGCTAATGTGGGCAGTGAAGGTGAAAGGAGGCCTGGGAATATGTTGTGCCTTGAAGGCATTCATTCCTTGGTGTATATTTCAGTAGCAATTGTGGAAAAATTTTACCTATTTTTAACAAAGGAATCTAGAGAAGTCAAGTTATTTTTGTTGTCTGAACATTCTTTGGATACACCAAATACTTGTGTTCAAAATGGGTTCTTGAATGGTTGAATTATAACATAACTGAATTTAGCCTCTGAAGGCTTATAAATGCCTTGTGTCTAAATCTTTTTTTGTGAAAACCATTGTTTATATATGATATTTCATGATTAGGTTCTTTCATTTGGAGTAACTTAGCATGGTTTGATGTGCTATTATTATTCAGGTAATACACAACTTTAGTTGGCTAATGATCTTCCCCATACATGTATTATTATTTCAGGTGGTTAAGTTATTGATTTTGTTTCAACTCCATTAGACCTTACCTTGAAGATCAGGAATGGGACATTAGACTTGGGTGATATTGGAACTGAATTAGATCCATAAATTTTAAATTGCATGATGAATGAAGTGGTAGTTGTATCAATTCAGGCATTGGGGATAGTTTATATAGAAGGTTAATGATTAGGAATACATTATCTATCTGCATATCTTTTTCATTGTGAAGGGAAGAATAAAACCGTTGGATCAAACTTGACTTAAGGAGAGAACTTACCTAAAAGTTTATGCATAGATATATGTATATAACACTGGCATGGTGAATTTAATAATACTGTGAGTTTTATTATTCTTGCAAACATAATCTTTTTAAACTGCCACACTGGCATGATGATCATACATTAGAAGGGATGTTTATTTGAAAAAGTTTATCAGTTTATTTTCAACAGGACCTGACTTGCTTTATGAGTGAAGAACAATTTTAAGAGAACCACTCCAGACATTTTGTATATCCATTGATGTCAGGCTGGACTGACACAAACATCCACCTGGAATTACATCTTATTATTGATTCAGATCAGTTACGATGAACTAAGTCTGTATTGTGAAGCATTCAGATGATTCTGTACATATGGAAGGAGATAGATGCGTATGGTGACATATTAATTTGTCTCAAATGTGAAAATCATATGTGCTAATTCTTATAACATTTTACCATAAAACGGATCAGTCTTGCATTAATTTATATCTTTTCTCTTATCAAACAGTTTTTTAGTTTGTGTGAGAAAATTCAATGGTTTCACCATTTTTTTCCTTGTATAGGATTTTTAAACAAATGTCCAGTTACACAACACAGTTAAGCACTTCAAAGGGAAGTTTTACTGTTTGCAGAGTGTCCTTGTAGCATGCACAGTTACCATGACGAAAGCTAAAAACTAGTTTATCTGTCTGTCTTTTAATTTTTAGTTATTTCTTGTTCTGTGATCATTTTTATAAGAGGAACATAATTTTTTAAAGCACTTAGCAGCATTATTATTGGATATATCGGCAAAACTATCTGAATGTGTCACTGACAAAGAGGAGGAAGAAATGAAATAATTTCAGGACAACATGTCATGGTGTTACTGGTGTTTATCGTTAGCTGGTAATTGTCTGTGGAAGACACCATCCCATACCATCCTTATTTTTAATATGGGTGTAACAAAATTAAATTCCTTCTGTCAGTCTTAAGTCAGTCATGCCACTTGTAAGCCTGGTGAAGGTGGTGTTATAAAGTGTATTGATAATATGAACACAGCATTTATCATTTATAAGTAATAAATTGCCTGGACTCGTAGCTGTGGTTCAATGGATGGTAAAAATCTCTCAAATGATTTATGGCCATTTTATCTATATAGCTTTTCACTGCATTTGAGAGATATTTTGAACAACTTTATATGTCTAACAAATAAATGTTTAAATAATAAATTTAAATTGATCTGGACCGCATTATCTTGCATGGTGAGAAATGAACAGAAGTTTACATTCAGATACTCTAAGAACAGTTTGTGTGTGCTTATTTGAGCCTGCTTGTGATGAGCTTGGTGTATTTTCAGTCATTGATGAGAATCAAATCACTTTTATTAACAGGATGGCGTGATACTTTTGTACTAAATTAAATGGACTTGAAATTTCAAAAACATATATGTATATCGTCACAGAAACTTCTACAGCTTGGACATATTAATTAAAGAAGGTACAGTTTTATTTATATTTTTTAAAGTTGTTGTTAGCAATTCAAACTGAATGAGTGACATCTTGCAGAGAGGCGTGGAACCATGAAATGGTATTTATTCATGTAAATATCTTTGTTGGAATTTTCAAGCATTTTTGAGTGAATTTAATTTGATTTTTCAACATTCTGTCTATTCATTTCTAAGGAGGAATAATTGATTCTCATGAATGAATCACCAGTAAATAAATCCAGTGAGACCTTACCCCCCCAGACTGTATCAGGTAATTTGTTAGGTAGGAACTTGGCTGTAATTCATCTGGGATTATCTAATCAGGAGCAATAGGGTTATTTACTTGTTCTCCCAGGACACCATGCTACTGACTGAAGTATTTCCAGGTGACCAATCATTTGTTTTGTCCAGGTAGATCAAGATAAGTATATATTTCCAAGGATGTCCAAAGGCTGAGGCATGGACACATGTGTGCCCCACCCTGAACTATGCAAGACTTTCAATATTGATCTGTGGACTCAGACTTGCTACAACAATATACATGATGGAAAACACCTGGGTGCTATTATTAAATACACAAATCAATAATACCTGATTGTATCCTATTGGAGGATAAATAAGCTGCCATTCCTTATGAATAAAAATCAATACCACAATTGCCACACTGTTTTATTGTAGATAATTCAAGTCCAGCCAGATGTTCATATTCATTGTTTTTAAAGACTTTGATTAGTAATGATAGCCATTTTCTCAGTTGTATTAATTAATTGCTTATATTTAGTTCAATTATATATTTAACAGTGGAACAGTACAGAGATATAATAAATATTGATCTGTGATTAGAAAATACCTTGATGGGAGTTGGTTCACATTCTTATCATTATTCATTCTGGAGTCGAATACTACTACAGTGACAACATGAGTCAGAAAGCTATAAAAAAGCGGACAATAGAAAACTTAAGGAGTAGCCCACAACTCAAACACCAAACACAGTCCTATGCAGTCAGTGAAACAGAAAAGGAAAACACACAAAGCAAAAAGCTACCCAAGTGGGTTTTACCCCTCAACAAGTTTATAGCTCTACCAAATGGACTTAGGGTAAAGTCTCATAGTGATCCAAGTGACAGCTCTAGTCCTCCACGTGGAAGATCTGTCCCATTGAAAGCAGTACCACTGGATGATTCAATTTCAACAGGTATAGTAAGTGATGATCAATTACATGTATACATAAGTAGCCCTCGGGATACACCAATACAGCCTGATCCATTCATAGCTGTAGATAGGGACTTCCAGACTAGTACACCACTCAGTGCTACACCTGACATCAGTGGGGCCAGCACTCCCCGTGGGATCATTACACCAAGAGGGAGTTTATCTAGTGCAGACTCTGCCAAAGGAAGAATCAGTAAGTACAGACAACGTTCAAGTTCTACTCCCCCAGACTTTGGGAGACGTCAGCCTTTACCTGAGAAATTAGGCTTGGGAAATGGACTAACTGATAGGTCAGGCACTGATCAAACAAACAATGGCTGGTTCAATGCTAACTTGGATGTGTTTAATGACAGTACAACTACAGTAAGCACTGAGTCGTCTTTAGACACCATTGACCAGGCTGACAATTTCATTTCATCTTTCAATAGAGAACGGTCAGTTTCCTTTGGAGGTCATACATCTTCAGCAGGTCCTTCCAGTGACCTTAGATTCTGTTTTGATTTCAGCCACATTCCAGCTGGACAAAAGGTGATTGTAACACCTCACTATGCCCCACCACACAACAGCAGTATAATAAAACATCCTAAAGGTAGTGACATGGATAAAATCAGCATGGAGAGTGGTAGAGGAATTGTTAATGATATGGCTCACCCCAATGGCAGTATTCCAGGAGACCACAGTGTCTTAATTTACAGACCTTCAAATTCAAATGAAGTGATCATGATGGGTAATCATGCAGAACCTTGGCAAAACAATAGTGGATATGAATTAAGGACATTGGGTAGAAAGGACCACACTAACCTACTTCATGCAAGGGCTACATTTTCAAGTATGCCAACAGTTTTGTCTTCCAAAGGAGATAAAAAGTTGTTAAAAATTTTAAAGAAACAGGAAAAGGATGAAAGAAAACGCATTGAAAAGGAGGAGAAAAAGAGGGCAAAGGAGGAAAAGAAAAGGAGAAAATTAGAACAGAAATTGTTGAATAAAACACTTCCACGAAACTGGAATTATGTGAATAGACCAATAGAGTCAGTGTATTCTAGGCAAAAACTCTCTTTTTCAACTGTTCCGATAGATTTTGAGGATGGTCCAAGGAATAGTCCTCCTCCAACAACAGCACCTCCACCCCCTCCCCAACCTAGTTTGAGAACAAGATCATTCTACAGTAGTGCTCCCGATTTATTACGTCTAGAACAAATATATGGAGGGGCACCTGTCAGTTCAAGAGTTAGGTAAGCATTTTTGTAAACTGAAAGTGTTTAGTTTCATTTTCGTTACTGGCCATGAAAAGAGCTTTAAACTTGCAAATTTACATTTTCTCATAATCACTTTGCCAAAGTAAAACAAAAATAGTTTCTAATATTTATGTGCATAGATTAATCTCCTAAAATTATAGGAAAATTGTTCTGTACACAAGTAGTGTCACATAAATTTTTACTTTTAAAAAGAGAATTGAAACGAGTTACTGAAAAATGTTGAGACATCTTTTGAAAGAGGATTTTGAGGTAACAATACTCCTTAAGTGATATTTTCAGAAAATATTTTAAAATTTTTAGAGGATTTCATTTCCATGATGTTAGCTGACTTGTAGTGTACAGGTAAATCTACATTCTCTTGATTTGATATGATATTCTTTGGTTATAAAAGGACATTTATTATTTAGGACAAATTAAGGAAAGAAAGAGTCCAGGTGCTAAGCTTAAATTCTGTGCAGTAATTATCCTAAATTTACATGTAGTAAAGATATAGTGCTGCCTTATTATCTGAACAATCAACAGCTAGCTCAGCTGAAAGATTTGATTTTTTAAATCAAATCATTAGAATTTGCTTTAAATTATAAAAAAATAAATCAAAGTACTTGTTGAAGGGTGTTGTTATATTTATCTATTTTGTAATTTCTCCTCATTACAACTAAACATTCACATCTAAATCTGAACTGAACTCTTGAACATGTCAAGAAAGGCTGCTATTGCAAATATACAGCAATGTCAGTGACCACTATTCTTTCATGACCATAATTATTTTAAAGTATCTTTGCATCCTGTGTATATAATATAGGGACTGTTTCAAAACTGCTGTAAAATGATTTGAATGTTGTCATTTTATTTTAAGTTGTAGAAGCAAAAATTTGGTTGTTCTAGTGGTATCTATTAATTAGTTGCTTGCTACCTGTTCACAATTATAGATATGTATTCGGTACAGCTGTTAGAAATAATTGCAATGATTAGTTTATGCTGTGCAAATTTGAAGTCCAGGGTTCATATACAGGGTGCAGTGAACATAAAGGAGGCAGACATAATAGCTAACTATTATTGATAATGCATGTCCCTTAAGATTGACAGAATGCTTTGCAAAGATGTATGGCTGGTGGAATGTGGAGTGTCAATGCTAATAGTATTGCAGCAGTATTAGCATATGGTGTTGGCTTACTGACAAGTCAGGCCCCACATAGACCATATCTGCATTTTGCAGTTTAACTGGTATGTATGGTATGTATGTTGTCTTCAAGGCTAATTGCAGACTTGTGTGGGGTTACAAAGAGAGACATGTTGTTCATGTTACAGGCCTGTGTCTTGTCTTGGCTGCCTGTCACCTGAAGGCATGTTTCAATGGCAGATCCTATTACTGGTCAGCATGCTGGACTCCTAACAGGTACCAGTTTGAATCAACCTGGGTTCAATACAGTGATGTGTCCTGATAAATAAGCTAATGCAAAAAGCATACTATTGTAACCCTACCTGTTTTGCTATATGATAAAGCACCAAACATTTTTTCCCATTCTTTTAAAATTGTTTTCTGTCCGTCTTTTTTCAGTTGTTGGTAGTGTTAAAGATATTTGGCTCTATTCCTTGTATTAAAAAATCTTTATCACAATAAAGTATTCATTAGAATAAAAGCACTGAATAATAATCATCATCATCTCAGTCGTACATACATACATACATACATACATACATACATACATACATACATACATACATACATACATACATACATACATACATACATACATACATACATACATACATACATACATACATACATACATACATACATACATACATACATACATACATACATACATACATACATACATACATACATACATACATACCTGTACTACTACTACTACTACTAAAAACAATAACAATAATAATAATAATAATAATAATAATAATAATAATAATAATAATGACTTTATTTTCATAGGGTGACTCATTTATTTATGGATGAGAATTTATGTACACTGCAACCCTCTTCTATTTGTATGTATATATAATACAAGTTAATAATGTACTCTTTCCATTCAGATGTACAGTGTATAAACACCTATTCACATAAATGTTACATTACTGCAGAAATGCACAAAAAAAAATGAAAAACAGGATCTGTTGATAGGGTAAGAAAAACAGGATCTGTTGATGGTGTAACCTGTACTTTGATTACATCACATTTTTTTTTACATGATTGTAGATTTCTTATCTTGACCAATGTTATTTAAAATAAAGGCAACCTGACAAGGGAAATCGATTTTTGAATAGCACCATTTTATGGCTTGGGTATTTTAAAATTGTGATCTTTTTAATGATTTTAGATTTGAGGTACCAGTAGTTTCTATTTGTATGAAAATGGTAAATGGGGTAGATTTTATAGACACCACTTGTACATCATTTGGGCTTTTTTTGGTCAGAATATTCTTTCAAGCAATTGTAATACTCTATTGTAATCATTGCATTTTGTTGATCAGAATTATTTTGCATGTCCTTTCCTGGAGCCAAAAAATTTTTCTAAAAGTTTTATCAGATGGGTTTCTATAAATGTAACTTTTGTAAAACTCAGTTCTGTAATGAAATAAAAATGTAATGTTTTTTTTATGAAACAGATTATAAGTTATTATCAACAAATATTTCAAAAAGTTTATCAAACAAAATCAATTTCAGATCAAAATTAAGACAGAAAACTTGCAGAATATTAGTTTGTTATTTGGGTTTTTTCTGTCATTATCAGTAAAACCATGTCCATATTGAGAAAATACCATTTTCCTTCCACCATGGTTAGGTCTGTTGATAACAGTTTCTAGGTTCTTTTCTCAACTTTGATTTGATTGCTTTCAGCATTAGATAAGGTAGTGTTGTCAGCATACTTGTCAATTGATGAAACAGTATCTCCCATATTGTTTTTAATGAACAGAACCAATAACAAAGGCCCTAAGATTGAATCTTGATGTGCTACTCCATAACTTATTGTTTTATTTTCAGATAGGTGCCCATTATTTTTCTGTTGAAGTAAGTAAATCACTAAAGAGACTCTTCCCTACATTGCTAGAATTAAATAATCTAGGTCAAAAGCCCTTAGAAAGCAATTTAAGGTGCCAACTAGATTTACTTCATCTAACCTGGCTTTCAGCCACTTGTTAATCACAAGTGCAGTTTCAAAAGCCAGATTCCTTTTCATGAAGGACATTGTTATTGTGGAGATAATAGGCCCTAAAAGAATATACATGAATTTTTAGTAGTTTGGAAAGTGATGGAATAATTGATATTGGTCTATAGTTTTACAATCTGATTCTTCTTTTGATCCAGCTTTACCTAGTATTAGTGTTAGTTGGCAGTTTTCCAAGATTGTTGAAATTGATTTGAAAGGGCTATTGGTACAAGTAAGCTGCTTATAGGGCCAACTCTATGGAGCCAGATAATCCAATGCATAATGTGAAGGCAGATCTGGATCTGTGCAATTTGCTAAGAGTAATCTCTAACACAAATAACTTAGATCCTAATGTGCTTATGTCTTACTGATGGCAAATAAGGTTTCATGTTGTTTTGCTATTGGACTTGACCTGCTAACAAGTACCTATGGTATTGGGTATTATATAAAACTCATCTGGGGTTTCATAAACCTGGCTTTATTTAAAGAATGAAAACAATTACAATGTTTGAAGAATATGACAAAAATGTCATTCTAAATTTGTATGCATTTTTTTTCTTAGATCAATTTTTATCTTTACAATTGGAAAGAAATAAAATTTTAAACTGCTTATATGTAACACTGTTAGCTCATGTATTCATTTATTATTTCTTATAACTATTGTTCCTTTCCTCATATAATGTCCTTTATTTCTTCATACATTTCTGATTTCACACTGACCAGAGCACCTGCTATGGTGCAGATATATCATTGGTATGTTTTGCCATTTGTCACTGGCAGCACATGCTTGTCAAATAGATTGTTCCTGGTGATATAGTTATTTGCCATGAAATCCCATTCCACCCCACCCCACCCTTTCCCAATTTGTTTTCAGTGTGGCTGAGGAGAGCACCTTGTCTCATTTATCAGGTGGGCAACACATGAACCATAAATTAGGCTGGTTAGTTAGTGTACATGTAGAGCATATCTTGTGAGGAAATTTGCTTTAAGGCAAATTTCCTTATTTACTATATAACTTGTAAATCCACATGGTAGTTATGTTTCTGTTGGCAGTGGTAGAAGGAAGTGTATGTGTAACAAGATTTTTCAGCAATGGATAAATTGTAGAGATTTAGGGATCTTATAGGGGATATAATGAAATTAATTCGTGTCAGAAGTTACCATTTTAAATTTTATAATCTCAGAGTTTAAAATAGATATCAGCACTAAAGAGTTATTTTACACTAGACTCCATAATCACAAGAGTTAAAATGAAAATCCAAGTCAAAACTAAAAACTCAGTAATCATTATTTTTAAGTCCTGAGCTCATAGCAGTGAGATTGTTCCATATTTGTGGAGCAAACTTTAAGATTTTTTTTGTGCTATGTTGACACTTCTACAGTATTTTTGTAAGAAACATAGTATCTTTCAGAGGTTTTCCTTGGTTCTTCCTCCATCATTAATACTGGCTGCCATGTATAGCTTATTTTGTGCTGCAAAATAGTGTTAAGCCCTACAACAACAACAACCACCTAGCATATGTCTGGTAAATTCTTACTGGGTGATGCATTAATTAAAACATCCAACTTTTAAACATTTCACCAAGTGAAGCAATTAAAATTAATCACCAATAAAACAAGTTTCTCCATTTGACTGCTGGTTTCATGAACCACCATATTTTCCAGTTTTTCTGATTTTTTTTAAATTTGAGCACAATTAAACAAAAAGCCAATATAAGAAAAAGAATTAAAATAATTAAAATAATAAGTGAATACCTCTTCTAACTATCTTAAACATCAAAAGATAATCTATAAACAATCTAACCTTGAATAAGTTCTGCCCACTTAAAATACCACTCCAGTGGCCTAAGTGGTTGAGCATCCACATCAGATGCAGGAGGTGGCGGATTTGATCCCTGGCTGAGTCATTCCAAAGACATAAAAATGGTACTAGCAGCTGCCTCACATGGCATTCAGCATTAAGAGGTTTGTGTTAGGACTGGTTGGCCTGGTATCAGGATAATGTGGCTGGGTGGGATATGATGCTATATATCTGTGGCATCACACTGCATACATCTTAGGAATATGATTAAAAATTGTTAAAGCTGTGTAAAAATTCCAAATAACACACACATACACAATTTAGGTTAGGGCTTTTATATTCTTGTCAAACTCAACAGTTGCTTCTAAAACAGTGGCACAGGCATCAGCAGTTTGTATTGGTTTGGATTTAAGGTTTTTATTTGCATTTATTTCCTAAACCCTTTATATATTCTCACCGTACTTTGCATTAATCATTAATGAGCTAAGACAACTTATTTGAGGACATGTTCATTTGACCTTGAGGTCAAGAAAATTTGAATTAATGTCTTAGTGTTTTTAATTTGCTTACATTACCAAAACCCCATGATGGATTTTCTTTATACTTGGGAAGAATGACTAAAAAACTAAGACAATTCATTTGGTTACATGCACACTGTCCTTTTGACCTTGGGGTGAAGGTCACAATTATAAAATATTTGCACTGAGGTTTTGGTTAAAATTTCTTAATTCCCTTATATTTTTAAAACCGTTTGAGAGATTTTCTTCATTCTTGCAATAAATTGGTGTGAAGCAACATGCTAATACTTTCTTCTTTGACCCCTAGGTACATGTATCAAGGCCACAATAAAAAAGTTCATTGATGTTTTGGTTAATTTTTGTTTATTTCCATCTATTTTCCTAAAACAACGATGGAGGTTATTAATATTTGAATTAAAAATTAGGAAGCTAAGGCATGTCATACTTTGACCTTTAACCTTGTTCTACTATTTTACCTTAGAGATTAGGTTTCAATGTTTCTTTTCCATCTGTGCTTTGATCAAGGACACAGCATATCAGGTTGGTTTTTTCATTCAACAAATTTTCAAATTTTTCTCAGAAAAAAAATGTTCATTTATCTAGTTTACCAGTATTCGCTTACAATTCCTCTCTCTCAGAAATTGTTCCTATTAAACTAATATGGTTCTCTTGTTGAATTATGCATTTATGGACATTGCGGTGTGAAGAAATTTATTTCTTTTTAATACAACATTTAACATTTTCTACACCAGCACACATTCTGTCTTCAAGGCAAATATCTGCATTCAAGAGCCAAGCCCCCAAATTATCCTATGCCAATTTAAATATACTGCATAAATTGAGGTCAGACAGAGATATTGAATGAGAAGAGGAACATACCTAGCAGCACAGTTAAAATGTTTAGTAGCTCAAGTCGAAAAACAAACATATTCTCCTATTGTTAAATATTATATTTTGACAAATATAGAACAAGTTGTAGTATTATGTAGTAACTCACTTGATTTCAAAATGTGGTTGTGTTCACTAAATTTTAGTCACCCCAGGGTAAAGAAGGAGCAATTTCAGCCTTCTAATCTTGATAGGATAAGGTGGAGAAACTGTGACAATTCTTTTTTGTTGGTGATTGTGTTATTTTACATTGTCAGATATGGGCTACTTCTATGAAATTTTTCACTTCCTGGATGATGATAATAGGGGTTCAGATTTATTACACTAGTTGAATGCAAAAAATGGGGATAAAAAGCAAAATATCAAAGTTTTCTTGAGAAGAGAAAGTGAAGGACAGTTTTGTTTTGATAAAGTAGATTGTGAAAATTTATCAAGCAGAAGGATTTATCATGGGCCATAAAGATCATGCCTACAGGACTTTCATGAGCAGGAAATCATAATTCTATAATTATTTTTTTTACCCTATAGAAAACAGTGAAATGATATTTAGAGCTCACCTTTGTACTAGGAAGTGTTTGCCTAGTTCAAGATGTTTTCAAACATCTTCAGAGTTTGTTTTTTATGTCCATATATGAATAAATTGCTACAGTTGTTTAATATTGTACATACCCCACCCCAACACACACACACACACACACACACACACACACACACACACACAGAATTTTGTTAGGAAAAATAGCCAAGTTTTTGGATTTACTGTTTTTTTTTATATATGGATAGAAAGAAATGGAAGTTTCCTTTCTCTATTTTTCCAACACCTGACTGTCACATGGTATTAACACAGAATTTGTTATATGAATAAATTGCTACAGTTGTTTAATATTGTACATACTCCACCCCAACACACACACACACACACACACACACACACAGAATTTTGTTAGGAAAAATAGCCAAGTTTTTTGATTTACTGGGGTTTTTTTATATGGATAGAAAGAAATGGAAGTTTCCTTTCTCTATTTTTCCAACACCTGACTGTCACATGGTATTAACACAGAATTTGTTACCTGGTAACTCTAGAATCCTGTATTATTTTTTTTCTACTCAAAAAATTTTGTTGCTAAGTTAATGCAAAGATGGTAAATTTGATGACATTGAACATGTACACATTGGTACAATAAATACTTGCCTGTAAGATGAGTCCAGCAGCAAACTGCAAAGACCTAAATCTGCTGTCACATAACGTGATGGCAGATCTGGGTCTTTGCAGTTTGTTTGGATTAATTAATGGAACAAAGAAAAATGCACCCTGGTCTGCAGGTACATTATGCTGTTGCAGATGAACTTCATTATTTTCAGTTGGACTAGGACTACTGAGCAGCATGTGTGTATGTATGTATATTTTTACTTTTCCTTCATAACTTTGTACTACATGTATCCACTTGAATTCCTGATTTACAAGAAGCACTGTTGAACTTGTAATACATGTATGTCTTTTTAGGGGAAAGGTAGCATCGGAAGAAAGTGCACATCTCAGATTTATGAACTGCCCAAATAAAGATATGATATACCTTAAATTTCCTTCTCAAAACATCTTGAAAAACACAATAGCAAAAAAATCAAATTACTTTTACGAATTTTTTCTGCCAAGATCATTTTTTTTTGTTGGTCCCTCATTTTTTTTTATCTTGCCTCTGCCAAAGGTTGGTCAATTTTCAATGATAGACGTGCAAACCATTGTGGACCATCTTTAATTTTTTTTGCAGCATTTCAATAAATATCACATCTTTTCCCTATAAACAAAAAAATTAAACTTAATGCAGTAAGCTAATTAATACAGTAAGCTAATTAATGCCTGTTAAGTACATCTCAACCATTGTGTACAATTGACTCTTAATATAAGTACTCAGGGTTGTACTGGTGGAACAGTTCTAGTTTTAAATGAGCAATTCAGACAGACTCCCAAATGACAACAATGTAGATGCTCAGACACAGACAATCCCAATACCAGCCAAAAGGAAATGTAAAGGGACCATGCAAATAACAACTGGCACCCAAAGTAACCCTGCATTGCAAACAAGTCCCACCCCATCTGAGTCATGTGTCACACCTGCAACTGCAATAAGTGTACACCCATGGCTCTCAGCTCAGAAAAGTCTTGCATGCACCAACAATGGCACTTCCCAGTGCTCTGACAAATGTGTCAGCATCAGCTAAATTAACTTGCACAATGGAACACCCAGTTCAACACCCCTTCCTCCTAAAGATTTGTCTGAAATATAAACCAGAGTCCAACACAAAAAAAATCACAAGCCAGAAAAGATAGGTCTCTAATAATTGGCTCATCAATATTGAAAAATATAATACCAAGGAGACTTTTTAAAACAGATATACAGACTCTAAGAGTTGCAAAAATCAAAAGCATCATGTTAAGAACAATTAATACTGATGTAACCAAATACAACCAAATTATTATTTTAGTAGGTGGAAATAATGCCAGGGATGGAAGGTCACTAAGCCAAATCAGAACTGATGTTGAATGTCTACTGTATGCTGCTAGGTATTGCAGTCCAAATACATGTAAATTAATCATATAAGGCTTACCACCTCATGTGGACACCGAGGTGAAAGAAATCAATGATCTGATAATTGACCTATGTGAAGACTTCAACCTACAGTACATTCTTCAATACACAACTTTCTTTCTTTAGAACCAGGATATCAAACTAAGTCTCTATCACAGAGACAACATTCATTTAAGCAGAAAAGGAACCTCACAACTACTGAGAAATATCAACATGTATGCCCCCATTTTCAGACACTATAATGAAGAGTACTGTTTTTACTGTGGGGAAACTGGCCATACGACCCAGGTATGCCATCATGGCAAACAGATTGATTGCTTCAGAAGCCATAAATTTGGACACAAACAAAGACTGTCAATCATGGTATTATACATACTAGGAAGCTGAAGGAGAATGCCAATGCTTCATCCATAACAAATCGAAATTTACCTAGACAGACTCTCGGCTCTTAATGGACACTGTTGTAAATGCAAATGTTAATGGATTTTCAGGGCCTGTATTTGACTTTGAAGATTCTAATATATATATAAACATTTAAGTATGGAAATAGAATGTAAGAATGATAAAAGTAGTATGGAGACAATCTACAGGGGTAACCCATTGCATGACATACATATAATTGATATGAAACTAAATGCAAAATGTTTTAACATAGGTCACTTAAATATACAGGGTATAGTGGGAAATATTGACCAAATTAAGTTAATGTTGTCTTCCAAGACTGAAACCAAACTAAATGCTAACCACAATAATGATCTATTTCATTGTCAAGGCTACAATAAACCATTACACAGGGACAGAGAGACAGCAGGGGGAGGTCTTGTATACATTAGGGAAGAGGTAAATGCAGAAAGGCAACTTGACTTGGAGTCACAAGAAATTGAGAGTATCTGGATGGAAATTTATCAAAATAATGCAAAATCATTTCTAGTTGGTTTCATTTATAGGCCACCTTGCTCCAAAGCAATTTGAAATGATAACTTTTTGAAACAAATGGAAAATGTTTTTGTACAGGAGAAAGAAACATATATACTTTGTGATTTAAATAAGGACCTTCTCAATACTCAAATAAGGAAGAACTGGATGGAATTTATTGAATCATTAGGCATAGTACAGATGGTAAATGACCCCACTAGGGTAACAGAAAAATCAAGCACTCTTATTGATCACATTTATACCAACATACCAGACAATATAACTTGAGTTAACATACCAAAAGTTGGTCTTAGTGACTACAATCCTACTTTTTTGACAAGAAAGGTTAAATGCAAGAAAAAAAAAGAAAAATACACACAAAACTATCACTTACAGATCATTCAAAAATTTTAATGAAGAACAATTTCTCAATGACCTATATAAAGTTCCATGGAGTATGATCCAAAATTTGGATGACATAGATGAAGCTCTGAGGGTGTGGACTGACTTATTTATGGATGTAGTCTCTAAGCATGCACTACTGAAAGTACCTTGAGTAAAGAATGAAATCCAACCTAATTGGCTTACAACTGAAATCCTTGATGCTATGAAAACAAGAGACCAATTCAAGGCTATGGGAAACCATGCACAATATAAAGTATAGAGAATTAAAATAACAAGTATGATTAAAAAAGCTAAACAAAATTATTATCAATCATTGCTTGAAAACAAAAAGAGCCACACAAAACTGCATTTGAAAAGTCTTCAATGAACTCACTGGAGGAACACAAAAAGATCATAAAATTCACTCACTTCTGGTGAATGGCACCATAGTCACTGATGACAATGACATTGCAAATTTTTTCAATGATTCTTTCAACAACATTACCACAAAGTTAAAAGAACCAGTGATTGAAAACAATTTTAATGAATTGAAAAAGTTATGCAGCAGCAAAATCTCTAAGGTATGTTTCTTTATCCCACCAGTATAAAAAACTTTAAGAAATGTCTCAGTGAACTTGATACTAAGAAAGCTACAGGACTTGATCAGATTGGTCCACCACTCATTAAGTCTTCTGCCTCTGCTATTGTAAACAGCAAAACATTCATAATCAATTTAAGTATTGCATCCTCATCTGCCCCCAAAATATGGAAGAGTGCAAAAGTAACTCCTGTTCACAAATAAGTTCCTAAGAATGATGCTGATAACCAGGCCAATCTCAATACTACCAAACTTGTCAAAATTGATTGAAAAGCATGTCCATGATTCATTTATATCATATTTAACCAAACACTTTGTTATACCCTAATCAATCAGGCTTTATTTAGACAGAAACATTCATGTGAGACTGCCTTGATCTCCCTAACTGATAAATGGCTTCAAGCACTTGACTAAGGTAGAATAGTAGGATCTGTATTTGTAGATTTCAGGAAAGCTTTTGACCTGGTGGATCATGAAATCATTTTGAAGAAACTGAAAATCTACCAATGTGATGAAAGCATAGTTAGATGGTTTACTTCATACTTAAGTGAGAGAACACAACATGTTTATATAAATAATGTTCTGTCTGAACCTGGAACAATTAGATGTGGAGTACCACAAGGCTCAATTCTGGGTCCATTACTTATTTATTAATGACCTACCACTTGTACTAAAGGACTCTACAGATCTCTATGCAGATGACACAATATTGTCAGACATCCAAAACACAAAATGTGAACTCTAAATTTCTCTACATAATGCCCTAAACAAACTGGACAACTGGTGCACATGCAATGGCATGGTCGGGTTAATTCTGGTAAAACTAAAATATTACTTATCTCAACAGGAACAATAGAACAAAACTTGATAGTAATGAACTATGTCTGACTTGGAAGGATAAAAAGTTGCAAATGGTCTGTCACAATAGTCTACTTGGTGTTTTGGTAGATAATAACCTATTATGGACTGAACATATCAAACATATCAGTGAAAAAGTCAATTCAAGTTTATAGCTTCTCAGTAGGGTAAAACTCTTTCTCCTGGAAAAGCTCAGAAAACTATTTTATAACAGTTACATACAACCCTATTTAGACTACTGTCTAACAGTATGGGGAAATTCAAATGATATAAACTGAGCAAAGCGGGCACATCTCCAAAAAAGAGCTTTTGAGTTAATATCAATCCAGAAAGAAATCAAGGAAAATTTAGCAGGTAAGTTAAAAATATTACCTATTAAAGATTGAATCTGTTTGAGAAAAGCCAATTTAATGTACAGAATAGCCAATAATAGTGCTCCTGAATATTTATAATCACTATTCATGCATAGGCTACCTGAAAATACTTCCCACATGTGATCAACATTGTCTACCAAACATTACAAAATTCCCAAACCAAATAAGGAATTATTTTTAAAAAGTTTCTAATACTCTGGAACTTTGTTCTGGAATAGTATTCCAGTTGAGATTAGAGATGCCCACTCTATTTCCTTTTTCCAAACCCAGTATATACAGTAACTTCAGAGATGCAGCAAAAATAAGTAAATTCCTTTGAATGAGGGCCTCAAGGTAGATTAGTTCTTAGCTAATTGAGTTACCCTCTTTAAATAAATTCATAATAATAATAATAATACTCAATACAAAGGTTGCAATTTCATTACCTATTTTATGGCCAGATGGATTAGCTTTCATGAAGTGTCCTTGGGAATTGCACTTTTTTGCCAATTTAATTGGTGCAAGATAGCAAAGTGCTTACTATGCTTCTGTGTTGTACCTATAAGTAAGTATATATGGTAGTTAAACCACAAGTACAAAGTCCACACATTTGAATAGATTTGTCCCTGTCACACCTGCCACTGGTCAGTGTGATTAATCAAAGATTTTCTGGTTTACTTATGTTTCTGGACCATAATTCTGGTAAAGTGAGCTGTGCAGATTTGATTTAAAGTACATAATTGTCATGCACTGATTAGCTTTATGAATCATAAACTCCACTCAGGACACATGGTACTAATGGTATGGAAAATGGGAACCAGTCTGGAAATGGGTGAATATTTAATAGAGAATATATGGGTTTGGCTGGCCAGTATTTGGTTAATGATCTGAGTTACTTTTAGGAGAAGAATCTTTTGAGAGCTTATCCTGGTTGGCAGGGAAGAAAGAGACATTGTTTTATTGGTGGAATTCCAGTGCTTTAACAGTCTTGAGCTTGGCACACTCATTACTAAAATTAGCACCTGACTCTTTGGTGCATGTTTCAAACACATGCAGGTCCAGCTCATATCCCTTCCTCTACACATAAGTGGACATCCAGGTTTCATCTATACTGATAAGTATAGTTTTTGATCGTGGGCACTCAGAAATTTTAAGTTATTGAATTTTCAATATCATGGTATTTGCATTAAGGTTTATTATGGGAATTGACTTAGTACCATGATTCCTTCAGCAGTGATCAGTCTGAAAATGTGAAACCAGTCATACGTAAAACTCTTGTTTTCTTATGGATAAGGTACAATTGTCACTTTATATGTTCTTCTTACAGCAGCTGGTCATTTGATTTGTCATAGACCTAGCTAAATTGAATAGATTTATTTTTGGTCAGTGTTACTTTATTTGTTTTTCTTGATGTTGTTTGTCAGATCAGATCCAATCATGCTAGTATTTGAAGTAATATCACTATTTTTATGTTAAATTACTTTATTAAATTCCTCTTCTTGTAGCCATGTTTGTCACTTTCTGTATTGTGGCTTCATTTTTAAAACAAGTTAAACATTTATGGCTTGCTTAAGTTATGGTATATTGAAAAACAAAACATAAAAATGCATTTACGAGGCTACTGGGCTTTTGTACCACAATGCCTGGTAGTATCATTGAAAAATGACCATCATATAAAGTAAATTCATATGACAAAAATTGAATCCTAATGTAATATACTTGTTGTTTTATAGTATACATCCAGTTGTGAATAGTGTACATTCAGCTGTGAACAGCATATACCCAGATTTGTTGTTGTTGTTGGGCTTTTCAGCACACGATAGGCTATTCATGTCGGCCAGTATTAATGGTGGAGGAAGAAACCCAAACCACCGACCCATGAGAAGCTACTGGCAAGCTTTCTCACATATTCACATTCCCTGAATCCTAGACTTGAACCCACGAAGACAGAGGTGAGATGGCAGTGATCCTTAACGGACAGCACTACAGCACTTTAGACCACTGTTGGGGCCCCAAATTTGTCATCTTGAAATGTGCTAGCAGATCTGGATCTACAGTACTCATTATAAAACACATCAGTATAACACAGTCTCTGATATAACACTGGTGTGGTCATAAATCCCATATATTCTTCATTATAAAGCACATCACTGTAACACAGTCATGATAAACACTGGTATGGTCATATGACCACTATATTCCCCATTATAAATCACATTTTGTGTTTCTGGTATGGTCATATGACCATTATATTCCCCATTATAAATCACATTTTGTGTTTCTGGTATGGTCATATGACCACTATATTCCCCATTATAAATCACATTTTGTGTTTCTGGTATGGTCATATGACCATTATATTCCCCATTATAAATCACATTTTGTGTTTCTGGTATGGTCATATGACCACTATATTCCCCATTATAAATCACATTTTGTGTTTCTGGTATGGTCATATGACCACTATATTCCCCATTATAAATCACATTTTGTGTTTCTGGTATGGTCATATGACCACTATATTCCCCATTATAAATCACATTTTGTGTTTCTGGTATGGTCATATGACCACTATATTCCCCATTATAAATCACATTTTGTGTTTCTGGTATGGTCATATGACCACTATATTCCCCATTATAAATCACATTTTGTGTTTCTGGTATGGTCATATGACCACTATATTCCCCATTATAAATCACATTTTGTGTTTCTGGTATGGTCATATGACCATTATATTCCCCATTATAAATCACATTTTGTGTTTCTGGTATGGTCATATGACCACTATATTCCCCATTATAAATCACATTTTGTGTTTCTGGTATGGTCATATGACCACTATATTCCCCATTATAAATCACATTTTGTGTTTCTGGTATGGTCATATGACCACTATATTCCCCATTATAAATCACATTTTGTGTTTCTGGTATGGTCATATGACCATTATATTCCCCATTATAAATCACATTTTGTGTTTCTGGTATGGTCATATGACCACTATATTCCCCATTATAAATCACATTTTGTGTTTCTGGTATGGTCATATGACCACTATATTCCCCATTATAAATCACATTTTGTGTTTCTGGTATGGTCATATGACCACTATATTCCCCATTATAAATCACATTTTGTGTTTCTGGTATGGTCATATGACCACTATATTCCCCATTATAAATCACATTTTGTGTTTCTGGTATGGTCATATGACCACTATATTCCCCATTATAAATCACATTTTGTGTTTCTGGTATGGTCATATGACCACTATATTCCCCATTATAAATCACATTTTGTGTTTCTGGTATGGTCATATGACCATTATATTCCCCATTATAAATCACATTTTGTGTTTCTGGTATGGTCATATGACCATTATATTCCCCATTATAAATCACATTTTGTGTTTCTGGTATGGTCATATGACCATTATATTCCCCATTATAAATCACATTTTGTGTTTCTGGTATGGTCATATGACCACTATATTCCCCATTATAAATCACATTTTGTGTTTCTGGTATGGTCATATGACCATTATATTCCCCATTATAAATCACATTTTGTGTTTCTGGTATGGTCATATGACCATTATATTCCCCATTATAAATCACATTTTGTGTTTCTGGTATGGTCATATGACCACTATATTCCCCATTATAAATCACATTTTGTGTTTCTGGTATGGTCATATGACCACTATATTCCCCATTATAAATCACATTTTGTGTTTCTGGTATGGTCATATGACCACTATATTCCCCATTATAAATCACATTTTGTGTTTCTGGTATGGTCATATGACCACTATATTCCCCATTATAAATCACATTTTGTGTTTCTGGTATGGTCATATGACCACTATATTCCCCATTATAAATCACATTTTGTGTTTCTGGTATGCAAGGCTATATATGGTACAGAGTGCCTTTATAATTTTGTTCTACTGACAGATCAGTAACAATCTGTATTATCTTCACACAGCACATGCATTTCTTAAATACTTTTAAATACAAGGGTATTTTACAAAGGTTTGAAATATT
This sequence comes from Potamilus streckersoni, assembly GCA_016746295.1. Taxonomy (NCBI): domain Eukaryota; kingdom Metazoa; phylum Mollusca; class Bivalvia; order Unionida; family Unionidae; genus Potamilus; species Potamilus streckersoni. Next base: position 156,965 of record JAEAOA010001148.1, on the reverse strand, counting down.
GCTGCACTGTACAACAGAGTTTTTCTTTAGTGAAAAGTAAATCAGTGCATTCTCTCAAATTACATCCTATGCACATCAACTACCTTAACTTTGGTTATCCAATTAATAAATGCCACTTTGTATTTTGTATTTACTTTTTAGTATGTTGTTTATTTACTGAAAAACTGCATTTCCAATTGCCTGGTGGCTTTCAGATAATCTAATCTTCAGCAAATCTAAGTAATAAAGGTATTCCCCCAAAATCACTAAATATGGGCAGTAGGGAGGGTCTGATCAAGTTGGGATGTTGTTCTGCTTCAGGACTGTTGTCATGACAATATATTTATGTACTGTTGCAAGACCTTTGGAGACAAAAAAGTACAGTGACAGAGTCAGGTACAGGTACCTAGATGAAGAGGAGTTTTGCCTAAAAAAAACCCAATGCATATAAAACTTATCACACTGAGTATGTCAGGCTATTTGTGATCTCAGCTCATTTTGTCAGATTGAAAATTTATTATTTCTGTTGAGTTTGGTTCATTAATTCTGATGTGACAATCTCATTCATGGTAGCTTTTTCTCATATTTGGTGAGCATCTGTTTGGTCATTACATCCTGAGTTGGCATTTTATAAACCATCAGCCAATTTGGGATCCATGGTGCACAAACCTTTCCAAGCTTCTGCCTTATACAAATTAGGAACAGCTGAAAAAAAATGAATACCAATGATAAAAGAAGTATCTTCCACTGTTTCTCAAGCACCTTCATCAATTTCCTAAACATAGCAGCCACTTCCTCCTCACTAATTACACAAAGATCTTCCAGAATGTGGGTCATCTTCCATGAATTCACAACCATTTCTAAAATGACAAAAACCAACTCAGAAGTGTTTGATACATTATAGAACTAAAACTCCATTCTTTTTTCCAGAATGTGGGTCATCTTCCATGAATTCACAACCATTTCTAAAATGACAAAAACCAACTCAGAAGTGTTTGATACATTATAGAACTAAAACTCCATTCTTTTTTCCAAGTCATATATCAGTCAGAGAATACCTGATTTTACATTGTGCTTTTCACTTAGTAATGAATTTGTTACACCTGTCTTTTCATGCTTGCATGCATCTGGCATACTACATGTGTATATACAGACTGCTGTTCATTTATTTATGTTACTTTGTCTATTTATCAGCAATAAATGTATTGACAGGTTCAAAGAAACTAGGTTCAAATATTAAATTTTTAGATTTTCCATTGTACAAGAAAAACAACAAAACACCTTTAAGTTAAACTGGACAATTAATCATAAATTAATATAAGTATTTAATGTTAAAATCTCCTAATGTAGTTTCTTTTTTATATTAAGTTTCTACTGAAAAGTAATCAAGTAGAATGATATAATTTGTGTTGATCTTAATTCTTTTATTTTAGAGTAAATGCTAGTCAGTAATAATTTGACTTTAAACAAACATAAAATTACAACACACAGACAAACAGTTTTTACAGGGGAGCCACACATTTTACTTAATTGCCAAAAATTTCAGGTAGATCTCCCAGTAAGGGATTTTTTTTTATGATCAGTTGAGTTCAGGTGACCAGTTTATCATAGACTTTTATACATCAGCACTCTTTACCTCTAGGAAGTAACTTGTCATAAATTGGTCACTTAGCATTTGAAGGTTAAAGGTCAACAAATACAGTAAAACATCTAGGAATAAGCTGGATGTGTCACTGCCACAATTTCTCCAGTGGAAGTCTTAAAATTGAAATTAAGCTGATAGGTCAATTGATTCTAGAATTAGGCCCTGTGTGTGTGTGTGTGTGTGTGTAAAAATCTTGGCTATATAAAATGCAAGAAGACTACACATGTATTTGGATTTTTGACAGAAATGGATGGCTTTATTTGGGATGACTATCACAAAATGCTGACATAATGACAAAAATTACAACCTACTGGTCTTTTTTAATTACAAAAACTAAATTTTACTGTTGACAATTTGTGTTGCTAAAAAAAATTTTGTTCTAGTCAAACAATGCTCCTTACCATTTATGATATATTTATGTATAATGTTAGGGGTCACTTTTTAACTAATAAAAATGGTCTAAAAATGCTTATATCCCTTTTGGGCCTTGCTCCTTGGAGTTACACTGAATTTTAAATGATTTAATCAAAAAGATCAGCTTGAAATGACAGTATATATGAAATGTGATCAGAAAGATCAACTTGAAAATATTTCAGTTTATAACTGTCACATTTGATAAGAAGCAAATGTATATGAGCATGCATATATATATATATATATATATATATATATATATATATATAAATGGTTAGGTTGAAGGGCATAGAGATATAAACCCATCTAAGGTCAATGTTTTTCCACTTCTGTTGTAATGTTTGAGTCTCCAGTGAAAGCAAAACCTGATTACCTGTCTTGACATATATGAATGTTAAAATCATATACATTTACACTGTATTAACTTTCAAGTCAGGTCTAATCTTTGCAGTTGTTGAACTTGTACATGTTATCATGATATATATATATCGGATTTCCCTTATCTGTAAAGATGTACATCATAGGACTTTAAAAGTCAACACAAGGTTAATGCCATACAAAAGATAAGGGTATTTTGTTTTTACTCTTGTCCATAGTCTTCAAACCTTTTTTGTAAATTGAATGTTCCCATAGACATTACATATATGATGATTGACCAGGTAATTGGAGTAATTGGCCATTACAGCAGTCATCCTAAGAAAAATGCAGCTGCTTTAGACATGTGCTTGCTTCATTATTGTTAAATATAAAAATATTTGATGTATTGGATTTTTAAAAAGTAGCCATTTAAGATGTTTCATTGTTTGATTGCAGGGACCATAAGACCCACTTGATATTCATTTATATTGATTCAAGGAATAAATCTTGCTGATGTTTAACAGTGTGCTGATGCTTGATCAAACATTCTTGATGACCAGTGCTACCATAATTAACAATTTCTCTGCATTTGAAACTTTCATTTTTTAAAATAAGTATAAGTAAGTCTTCAAAAGAATGGAATAGGTAAGTTGGTAGAGCATTCCAATTCATAGTGAGTGGGTCATCAGTTCAAACCTTAGTACTGACAGGATGTTTTGAACACCCTTGAGCAAGGTGCTTTACCTCAGCCCAATAGTTAGGTCCATTGTTTGTGGTGATAAATAACAATGATGTTACATTATTATTATTAATTCTTCTACTTATTGGATTTGTTTCATGAATCATTGGCCCCAGCATATAAAAAAAAAACAACGTTACATGTATACCTATTTCCTGTAGTATTATGCATTAACCTGTAAAGATTCATTGTACCAAAAGATCAGATATCCTGCAAAACCGAATGTTAATTTGATAAAGATCATTTTGCTTGAATGTTGCAGGTAGAATGGACAAGAATGCATTGTAACTGCAAGTGAAGTTTGTTGGTTGATTGAACATCACTGATATAGAACCTGTTTTTCCAAGCATGCTTAAGTGGCTGAAATTCAAACTCTTGGACAAAGATAAATAGGATGATTGGCTTGGAGGCTATCAAATTCTGATTAGGTCATCAGAAGGCCTGCAAGATGACATTGATAACTAGCATTAACCCCATGCCCTGGAATAACTTGCATACAAATGACAGACTTGGGTCATACCAGATGTGGCAGACTAAGATTATAATCTACACTGCTCTTTTTGCAGATAAACTTCACTCACGGTACCAAATAACTTCAGCTAAGTCGTTTTCTTGTTGCTGGGCACATACCAAATATACTTGCTTATAGGTTGAGTCAAACTGCAAACAACATAGATCCTGATCAGCTGTAGCTGGTAATGCACCTAGAGATCAGAATCTACACTGTTTGTTCTACTTGTTACTCCTAACAAACAAACTATACAGACTGAAATCTGTGAATGCTTTATGAAAAAGCAGATCTTGGCTTGTGGCACAGTTTGCTGTTAGACTCAATTTATATGAGTGTATAGGTATGTAAAGAAGCCATTCTGTTGGAACTGACTATATGCCCAATTATGACCTCAGAATTCACCATTAAAATCACTTGTTTCAGATTCTGATTTTCAGATCAAATATAAATTTTGTATAGCCACAATAAAGTTTGGTCCTGGAAGATCACAGAAAATTTTTATAAGGTCTGATTTTAATTCTTTTTCGTGAAAATGTAGCTAGCTCTAAGGCAATGCAATAATTTTACCAATGTGCTTTAAAAGGGTCAATTGATGATTATGAATTGGAACATTTCTTAAAATTAATAACGACTTTCTTAATGGAGTACACATTTACAACAGATGAATTATTGATAGTCATTTTTTTTAGGAACATGATGTGTGACATGGAAATTGATGACCTGTTGGAAGACCCTTTTTATATGAAAAGTCACTTTATGATTAGTAGTATTCAATGCTGAAATCAAATTATTAGATAAAAATGTCTAAATTATTCCATTTTAGTGTTCAGATTATGTTTGTCTTAAGCTATGCTTTCCTACTAGATGTACTTGCTTGCAAGTGAGCTATCAGTTGAACAAACAAAATAGACCCTAATCTTCCATCACTATGGACTGGACTTGTACACATGGTATTTTAGACAAGTTGGTGTCTGCCTATAACATGCACCTAGCACCTCAGTAATTCAGACATAATGACATGAACATGTCAATTCAGTTATTTACTTGTTCTTAAGCCTTTGTTGATTTAAAGAAATAAAGGCCCCTGGTAAAATAAAATTTTAGAACAGCAGTCCAAAAGACTCAGAAATACTGGTAGGAAGACATTTTTTTTTCTGTAAAATGTCTGCTTCATGACTGGCATAATGCAGTACTTTCACAAAAGTAGACAAGAAAAAAAACTTCTTGTACAATATGTTACACACTTAATTGAAGACTAACAGCTGTGTTATGATAAGTTTGATATGACTATAAGGATACCAAAAATGGGAGGCAATTTGTTTTGCTCTTCATCAAACCCAACCATATTACCAGATAGCACACATAAACTTATCAGAACATGAAGTTTTATGCCAGACAGAGGTGGTAAATAATAAAGATCTGTGCTTCCCTGAGAGTTGAAGAAAAAAAAACCCTTTTCTAGTGAAGTCTTGCATTTATTCTAGTGTTTATTATGGGGTAAAAGGGGGAAGTAGGATTCCCTAAGAGTTGAAATAACAGCCATAGCTTTTAAGTGAAGTCTGAGTTATTCTAGGGTTTAAGGGGTAAAAAAGGGGACAATATGATTCCCTTAGAGTTGAAATAACAGCCATATCTAGTGAAGCCTGAGAGTTATTCTAGTGTTTATTTAGGGGTTAAAAGGGGACAGTATGATTCTCTGAGAGTTGAAATAACCATATATAGTGAAGTCTGAGAGTTATTCTAGTGTTTATTGAAGGGGTAAAAAGGGGACAGTATGATTCCCTAAGAGTTGAAATAACAACCATGTCTAATGAAGTCTGAGAGTTATTCTATTATTTATTTAAGGGTAAAAAGGGGAAGGTCAGATTTACTAAGGATTGTTGCATACCAGTAACTGGTTGTATATTAGTCTACTCAGTACAGGACATAATATTTTATGTTTAAGTCTTGTTTAGAAGATTTAGCAGTCACCTGCAAGTAACTTAAAAAGAGTCTGCTCTGTCATTTTCAGACACTGAGAAATAATGGACACTGTACTGCCATATATACTCACTTGTGAGACAAGTCTGACTGCAGTTGCATGGACCCTGATTTGTTGTCGAATAATGTGCTGGCAAATCTGGATCTGTGCAATATACTCTGAGCTATATGCATTATAAAGTTATGACAGATCAGGATCTTTGGGAATTTTTGCACTTTGACTCAACTTATAAGGGAGTATACTGGTACACCCTATTTACAATTATGATTTTGTTCAGATCATAAGATCAGGATAATTTTAATGATACTTTTTTAAATTTGAAATTTTTTTAATTTGAGTGTATTTATGACAGAAAATTTAAAAAAAAAAACATTAATGGGATTCACACTTTGTATATTTTTACACAGTTCATACTCTATTGAATTAGTATATCTGAACACATGGGACTATGAAGATCTTGATAAATCATCAAAAGAGCATTGAGTTTTACAACTACACCTTGTTATTTACTTAAAAAACTTTTTTAAAGCCCAGCAGTATGGCACCATACATACTAGCTTATAAGAACAAGTCCAACTGCCAATAAAATAGATTCTTATTGGCCAAATGGTGCAGCAAATCTCAGTCTGTGTTGTTTGCTCTGTTGATTACTCCTAACAAGCTCTATGCATCCAAATCTGATGGCACATTATTCATCCAGATCTGATGGCACATTATGCATCCAGATCTGATGGCACATTATGCATCCAGATCTGATGGCACATTATGCATCCAGATCTGATGGCACATTATGTATCCAGATATGATGGTACATTATACATCCAGAGTTGATGGCTCATTATGCATCCAGATCGAATGGCACATTATGCATCCAGATATGATGGTACATTATGCATCCATATATGATGGTACATTATGCATCCAGATCTGATGGCTCATTATGCATCCATATCTTATGGCACATTATGCATCACCAGATATGATGGTACATTATGCATCCAGATCTGATGGCACATTATGCATCCAGATCGGATGGCACATATTGCATCACCAGATCTGATGGTACATTATGCATCCAGATCTGATGGCTCATTATGCATCCATATCTTATGGCACATTATGCATCACCAGATATGATGGTACATTATGCATCCAGATCTGATGGCACATTATGCATCCAGATCGGATGGCACATATTGCATCACCAGATCTGATGGCACATTATGCATCCAGATCGGATGGCACATATTGCATCACCAGATCTGATGGTACATTATGCATCCAGATCTGATGGCTCATTATGCATCCATATCTTATGGCACATTATGCATCACCAGATATGATGGTACATTATGCATCCAGATCGAATGGCACATTATGCATCCAGATCGGATGGCACATATTGCATCACCAGATCTGATGGTACATTATGCATCCAGATCAGATGGCACATTATGCATCCAGATCTGATGGAACATTATGCATCACCAGATCTGATGGCACATTATGCATCCAGATCGGATGGCACATTATGCATCCAGATCGGATGGCACATTATGCATCCAGATCGGATGACACATTATGCATCCAGATCGGATGGCACATTATGCATCCAGATCTGATGGAACATTATGCATCCAGATCAGATGGCACATTATGCATCACCAGATCTGATAGCACATTGTGCATCCAGATCTGATGGTGCATTATGCATCCAGATCTGATGGCACATTATATATCCAGAGTTGATGGCACATTATGTGTTAGCAGATCTGATAGCACATTATGCATTACCAGATCTGAATGTGTTGTTTGCAGTTGGACCAGACTTAAAAGTTGGCATAGCTGGTAACTCTGTCATTTATCTTTACAATAAAAATGCTGTATTAGAAGACTCATCAGAGGAAAATTTATGGTAGTATTCTCTGTGGTTAATAGTGTAAGCAAAAATGGCAGAAATAATTTATTTGCTGCCTTAAAAAAACTTGAATTGAAAGTTACTGTTGCCATTTTTAGCCATATTTCAAAAGTTTTGAAAATTTGAGTCAGATATCCTAGATTATTTAATCTTCTTGAAATAAAAATAAAAATATTTTTGCTTTTAAAAACTGTCCACATTTGGGACAGATGCCAATAGAGTTTGACTCAACACACAAGATAGAGATTCAGAGATTTGCAAAATTCCTTAAAAAAGTAATCCCAAAAGTTCCAATATCATAACCACATAAAAATTTTGTTCAAAAACAAAAAAGGGAACCAATTGTAGTTTTAAGTTGGTAGAGCATCAGACTTCCAATCCAAGGGTCTTGGGTTGAATACCCACCTGGTTTTAAGACCTGGGTTTGTCATTGGGAAAGGCAGCTAGGCCCCATTTAATTGCATGATATATTCAGTAATATACTGAAAGTGCTGTTAATGTTAATGTGAGCAGAGTTGACTTGTGGAATTAGATTGGTTCTGAACAGCAAATAAAAATGATACAAATGATACAAACAATATCTCAATATCTTTTGAAGAGAAAATGTTTTTACATATAGAAATACTTTATTTGAATTTTCTTTAAATACATGCTATATATATATATATATATATATATATATATATATATATATATATATATATATATATATATATATATATATGTTCTCATCCATACAAAGATTTGCCCTTCTCCACTAGACAAGATATGTTAACCCTATTTACACCTTGGCAGATCAATCCAATATTTCAGTGCTTGGTCATAATGACCTCTGTTGATTTCATAAATTGCCTTACCAGTATGTAATGCCAACTAACCAAAAGCCCATAAGAGTTGTACATTGTACATCAGTCAAAAATAGTGGAGGCAATTGACTTCAAAACATTGAGTACATACCAGAGAGAAGCCATTACAAGTGTATTTGAGTGAGAAAAGATGTATTTGTACTGACACAGACTGGCATAATGGAAAGTTGCTTATTTATGAGACCATTCCAGCTGTTTCCTCCCTTTGTCTCATTCATGTAGGAGCTGTGTTCATATTTGAACAATTTGATTTTGATTGGATGCTATGCTTGCTGCTGCATCCATCAAAATTCACAGACCAGAAACACTGAAATATCTGATTGATCTGCCAAACTGTAGAAAGGGTTAACTTTGAAACCTTGCCTAGGGAAGAATAGGTTTTCCATATTTTAATCCCCATTGTCAGTGACTATATCCCCATTGTCAGAATTAAGAAGTTACATGAGACAAGTGTTACTCCATTATTTGTCAGCCAAGAAATTGTCCTTCTTTATGGAATTTTTATGAATTTATTTATAACAAATGTGTAATTCCAGTGCATAAGATAAGTTCAGGATTATATTATTCCAAATATTGGAATGATTTGGAATTAAATTGGAATTAAATTCTAAAAAGTATGGAAAATGAATCTTAAGACAGCTTTCATTCATGTAGACACTGTGTAATGAGGAAAGTCATTTTCTCCATGAATAAGCAAACAAAGTACATCTACTGTGTAAAGTCAAGAAGGAAATTCATTTAAGTGTAAAACATATTTCCTCACAAATTGTGAGGAACCTGCATATATTTATATTTCCAATATCTTTTAATAATAAAAGTCATTCTTGTAAATTACAAGAAGTAATGAGTCAAAATGGCTTATCTGGGGTGTGGGTTTTTTTTCCATGAATTTAATGCTTGGTTTGGTTTCTCCATTACTTAGGTGTGAAATGGATATCCACTGGAAATAGCCATCATCATTTAACATCATAATTGTGGATGTATTCATGATGAATTTAGCTTATCTAAACACAAAGTGGTACAAATTGATGGGAAACACCAAGGTAACAGGGTGGCACAGTGATATTTATAAGGGTTTATATATATTTCAACAAACTTCAACATCTTTTTATGCCGCTTTGCTTCTAAATGTTACTAACAAGTCAGCAAAGTGGCCACAGGTAGTCAGAAATGCAGATTAAAATATCAATGACCTGGTGTGCACATTAATGGTGTTGTTGTGTAATAATGAATCTGCACTTGTGTATTTAGTTTGGAATATGGCATACATTCAGTTACTTTGTTCTATGTTATGTATTTTTATTTATACAATTAAGCCTTTGGTGGAATAAGAAAATGAGCATATAATAAAAAGATTACTGTGTTTACATGGGAAAATATGAACTCGTTTTGTCAGATGGATATACTGCACTCCCAAGGTTGTGCAGAATTTCCATCTGACAAAACGAGTTCATATTTTCCGATATCAATCTATAATTATATGGCTTCACCAGGTACCCTGAGTCTGTAGCCTTATGGCTTTCCTGGATATGACAGAATCTATAGCCCGATGGCTTACCTGGTTATAACAGTCTGTAACCCTTATAATTGCTTCACCAGGGTATGAGAGTCTGTAGCCCTATGGATTCCCTGGGTATGGCAGAATCTGTAGCCCTGTGGGTTCCCATTGTATTACAGTCTCTTGCCCTATGGATTCTCCAGAAGATAGAGACATATTAGTAACATCAGTTAGTGAAGGCAATATTGGATCCAAGCACTCTAGCAGCAGTGACGTTGAAATCTGATCGGGTTCTCATGACTTTGGTGGACTCTTCATCATGATTGTACGTACTAAATCCATAGAGACAGGTTCAAATGCTGCTGAAATTCTGTATCACAACTGTATGGTGATGAGTAAACTGAAATTGTGTTGTTTATCTCAGATGGTTTGTGCTTTGTCACTGAAGAAATTTGCAAACGGGTCCAGAAGGTCGACTCGAGAGACGGTAGCTGGAAGTGGTGTATATTTGTTCTTTGACTGTAGCTTGTTAGTAATTTCAAATAGCTCTTTGCAGCTGGAACTTTTTGTGATCTTAGAACTATATTGGGCCGATTTCGGATTTCGATGCATAGTCTATGTTTCTGACATTCTTCTTAACGGCATCATAAATCTGTTTATGAATAGTGAGTCTGGTGGAAAGCCAAAGTCTCTCAGCTTTAGGATGGTCTCTTGGGTCTCTTGCAGTGGGTGGTCTCTTGCTGGTGTCTTGGATGGTTGTCCCTAACACTGCTTACCACAGAGAACACTTGAGAATAAGATATCTCTGCAGGATAAACAACCCACTTTGCATGCTTCAAGTACACAAACCACTGCATGCACATCTTGGCAGAATGGACATTACCATTTATGCTTGCTTATAAGACAAATTCAACAGCAAACTGCATAGACCCAGATCTGCCATCGCATAATGCACTAAGAGTGTGCAGTTTCTTAGGAGTAATCAATAAAACAAATAGCATAGACCCTGGTTTACAGGCACAACATCATAAGGCAGATCAGCATCTATGTGTTTGTGGTCTGACTAAACTTATAAGCAAGTATGGATATTATTTAAATTTTCAGATTTCATCATGTTAGCTTACTATAATTATCTTTACAGTCTGTACTCACAATTATATAAAATTGAAACCTTTGACCTAATTTTCCTTGTTATTTTAAGTAACATATATGCATTATCAAACTTGCCAAAAATTGGATGTTTACATTTTCCAGCTTGAGTGAGCAGTAAATTTAGCCATTGGATTTTTAGTCAGATAATCAGTGTTGACATTAGTGACTGAATCAGGCTAGATATAATGCTGCACAGTAGATGTCACATTGACTAAAAGTGTATTGTAGCAGGCATTCATTAAGGTCAGAATGGTACACATTACAATAATGATACATGTATAAAGTAACATAATTTGAATGTTATTGTTTACATATTAGAAAATATAAATTCCAAGAACACACACAATCTCCTACTTGTTGAAAATAATCTTTATTGTGTAGAAATGTCTCTCCCTGATACAGCACTCCCTCAATGCCTTTCATTATAACATGGTTCTTCTTATAAAGCTATTCATTATAACACAGTTTCTTTTACAATGCCCTTCATTTTTAACATGGTTCCTGTTATATAGCTAATATAGCTATTCATTATAAGTTTCTTCAACAATGCCCTTCATTATAACATGGTTTCTTTTATATTGTATATATAGTATGGATCTCATTTCATTAAGTGGCAGTAAAATTATATGCAATATGTACTTAATTCTATGGTGGTCTAAACTTAAGGTGATGTACTCTGTAGCACCTATGGACATTGTTGTAATGAGGGAGTACTGTGTCATGTACTTTATTGTATGGTGGTCTAACCATATGTGATATAGTCTGTGGCACCTATGGACATTGTTATACTACAGGAGTAACTGCATCATGTTCTTCATTGTTTGGAGGTCTAACAATATAGTGGTATACTCTGTATTACCCATGGATAGTGTATAATGAGGGAATACTGTATTTTTCCTTAGCAATTTATATCCACAGAGTACTATGCATACTTGCTTAAAAGTCAAGGTAAACTGCCAGGAACAAAGAGCATGCTTTGCTGTAGCATAATGTGCCTGCAGATCATGGTCAATGCCATATTTTCAATTGGTTGCTCCAAAAGCAGACTGCCACCTCACCTCTGTCTGGTGAGTTGAGTCCAGACTCGGCTAACATGGGTGAGAAAGCCTGCCAGTAGCTTCTCCTGGGTCGTGGGTGGGTGGTTCTTCCCTGGGTTTTCCATGGTTCTTCCTCCATCATTAATACTGGCTGCCATGTATAGCCTATCTTGTGCTGAACAATGGTGTTAAACTCTACTACAACTACAACCAAAAGCAGACACAGATCTTCTGGAGCATTATGCTATAAGAGATCTAGGTCTGTGCAGTTTGCAGTTGGATTTCCCAGTTTCTTCCTCCACCATTAATACTGGCTGCCATGTATAGCCTATCATGTGCTGAAAAATGGTGTTAAGCCCCAGAACAACAACAACAACTAAGTGTAAGTATGCTATCCACTGTCTCCATCAAGGCTGTTAAATTGGCCAGAAATGTAGGTTTGAAATTAAATGTGTTGTAAATATTAATTTTTCTGTCTCCAATAGTTAGAACACCTCTATATATCCTAGAAAATTGTTGGTCTTAACCATGTTGTACAATGTAGTAATCAGAACACTTCTATCTACACACCCTGGGGATTTGTTAGTCATAGCCTAGTTGTACAGGGTACAAATGTTCAACCTGACATTTTATTACAGACCAAAGAATAGACTACTTTCATTTTGAAATCTTGCAAAACACATGACTAACATGTTTTCAAAACAGCAACATAGCGAAGATGATGCTGTATGCTTACATGCTCTTCTTTGAACTTGTCTCAGAATTTTGATGATAAGAATTGGGGCAATTTCACTTTGTTGCATTGTCATAAAATCTTAGCTTACTTTGCTTGATTATATTCAGTGTGTATAATGATGACACATCCGCACAATCCTAGCTATCTCTAAGCAAATGCTATGCTAAGTAGCATACATGGTGATAGGGAAATTATGCCCAAATAAACCAAAGTAAATATACAGATTGCAGTGAAAGATAAAAGATTACAAAAATCTTCTGCCAAAGGCATTCAAAATAAAGATTAAGGCAAGAAAGGGTAGAATCCTATATTACAAGGTGAGAAGTTTTCTTTATAAACCAAATTTTCTGGGTGGGGTGGGGGATGGGCAATGACCTCAGATGGAAAATCTTCCCAGGACACATTTCCTATAGGTTGCCTGCATTACATGCCTCTTCCAAATCCTGGCATATGGGGTAGCTTGTTTGAATCTGAGAAATCTGACAGTGAAAACTGTTTTTTTGTTTTGTTTCAATATATTTTTTGCCAACATAGGCACATAAAAGAGATTGGTACAATAATTTATTTTTCTGTGACATTTTCCTCCTAGTGTTAGATAATGATTTATTTACATAAATTTAGATTATTTTTCAACACACTTGAAATGTATAGCCATTTATGTCTATCAGTGCTACTAGGTGCTATCAAAAGTAGGTCACTGTGACCTTTAGTTCACTCTCCAGCATCAAATTTGCATTCATTTTGATTGATCAAGTGCATGAATATTCATGACCCATACTGCTTAGGTAGCCATCTTTGAAAATGATTCAAATAGATGCTACTCAGTGCTACTGAATTCAGGTCACAATGACCTACTTTAACATTTGCACAAGGTAAACAGGTATCTGTAAGGAACTAGGTTCAGTCATGATAATGGGCATACATATATAGGCAAATGGTATGCCATTATACCTACTGGATAATAATTATCATTCCGTCATATGGTGCCAGATATATAGAGCTTTGTGCTTGTATCTTCACTGTAAATTTGGTAAGGATGACAAAATAATGGAATGAATGCTCATAGCATTATTTCCATCAAGTGTCTCATTTCTAAATGGCTTGTAACTGAGAGCTCTAGTTGACCAACTATTTGGGTGCTAATATTTGAACAGATTTCTTTGAAAATTGGTAATGTGCTCCATTGAGCTGACAAATTAAGCTGCAAATCTCTTAATGAATTGAAGTACTAGTTAAGATAATTGCTGTGGAACTTTATACTTTTTTTAATTTCAAACATTGTTGTAAAATTTTAAATATGTCGTAACAGTAACATTATATATGTTATGAAAATTATAGACTAAGTTATTTAAATAAGAAGTAATGTGATCATGTTTTTATTTGAATTACTATTCAGTGGACACTATATTGAACATATGAAAATTTTAAATATTAGAAATACCATCTATTCACTTGTATATCAAGTCCAACATCACACTGCACAGACCCAGATCTGTCATTGCAGATTGTTCTGTGCAGTTTGTTAGGAGTAATCAGTAGAACAAAAGACAGATTCTGGTCTGCAGGTCTATGGCAGATCAAGATCTGTGTTGTTTGCAGTATAGATGGTACTTTATTTGAAGGCTTAGATACAGCAGACCTGGGATAACATTCATTATTGAGGGCTTGCAAAAAAATCTGGATTACAGGAAAAGATTAAAGGGAAGAAAACAAAATCATTAGTGTTTAAATAGATCACATCTAATTATTGAAACAGATACCTGTAAGTTGACCCATATATATGTGTGTGTTGACGTAGATACCTGTATATCGATGTAGATAACCCAAGTTTATAAAAAAAGGCTTGTTCTATAAGTACTTGGAAGTCAGTTCCATAGATCCAGATTTGCTGTCACATAATATACTGGCAGATCTTGGTCTGTGCCTCTTGCAAAGAGTAATCAGTAGAGCAAACATCAAGGATCTACTGGCACTTTATGCATTGGCAAATCAGGATCTGTGTTGTTTCTGGTTGCACCTAACTTAAATATAAATAGTAATTAAAAGACTAGGACAAGAACTTGCACATTCTTTTGAACAATAGAACTTAACATCCCTGATTAGAAAGATGATATAATCAGGTTTAAATGATATAGGTGTGTAGGAATTAACACTACCAAGTAATGAAGTTGTAGTGAATGAGAGAGAGAAAGAGAAAGAAATATGGTAATTTCAAAAGGAACACCATTGAGTGATTAACAGAGAGAGAGAGAGAGAGAGAGAGAGAGAGAGAGAGAGAGAGAGAGAGAGAGAGAGAGAGAGAGAGAGAGAGAGAGAGAGAGAGAGAGAGAGAGAGAGAGAGAATATTTTTTTCTAAAAGGAACACCATAGAGTTATTAACAAATGTCAGGATTTCAGAATAGATACCATGGATCACAATTGTGTCCCTTGCAAACTTTGCTGAAAAAAATGAAAATAAATTTCAATATGTCTGTCAAAGGTCAGTATATTTTGAAGGGTATTATGTTGTATATCTAACTGTCTGTTCCTTATTTCATATGTGTATAATGACTTTACTTCACCACCTAATGCTGTTACCAATTTCGTATGTACCTTGCAAATGTGGTAAAGAAGGTGAAAGAAGGAAAACTTTCGTTTTAGATAAGAAAGACATCTGCTGTTTGGGGTCAAAGATCAAGGTCACTTTAGCTCTATGAAGATAAATGGTTTCTGAATGATATATTGGGGTTTTATGATCTACTTTGACCAAATAGTTTTGAATTACCTGCATTTGAGACCCTGTGTCTATTAATTTTGGGGTCCAAAGAGTGAGTTTCCTGGTATAAAAGAAGGAAAAATGATTTTAAGACTACTTTAGCTCTGTAACACTAAACTTTGTAAATGGCTTGGTTTGAGACTTAGACACCTGTTGATTTTTGGTGAAAATGTCAAGATCAGACATACTCCATGAAGGAAAATAGATTCCACAGAATATCTTAAGTCCAATGCCACATACTGTGACCACATTTTAAGTATGACTTGCATTTGAGGCAAGAAAGCCACTTATTAGCTTTGAGTCAATACATGTGTGTGAAAAGACTTTGAGTCAAAGGTTAGTTAATGTACTTATAGTCTTTTATATCAGAATAAACTAGAGCTTGCTAATTTTGTCACATACCCTTGCTAGTTATTATATTATGTTATATACTCACCTAATAGATGAGCCTAACTGCAAACTGCACAGACCCAGATCTGCTGTCACATAATGTGCTGGAAGATCTGGGTCTGTGCAGTTTGTTTGGAATAATCAGTAAAGTAAGCAACATAGACCTTAGTCTGCAGGTACTTCATGTTATGGCAGATCAGGATCCTTATTGCTTGTATTTTGGCTCATCTTAAAAATAAGCATATATGGTACAGACACCCACCCACCCATTCTGGAGCTTGAGTCAGAGTTTATAGCCCAAATTCTGTTGCATAACTTATGTCCATCTTCATCATAGACATGTAGTTTGGTATTTTGAAAATAAAATTAGCAAACAGTGTAATTTTTGATATATTTTATTTTGACACCTTTCCATGGACCCCAAGAGTATGTTTCAAAATCATACTACTGTTATAGTTGACCATCACACAGGCAACCACTTAAGGATGAGTAACAGTTATAAAAATCTATATGGATGGATGGATGGATGGATGGATGGATGGATGGATGGATGGATGGATGGGGTGATAAAGGGTATCAAAAAACCCACCAGTGTGGGGATATAAAAATAGGCATATCCCACAAATTGTAAGCCTCCCTAAAGCTGCAAACCAGTCCTCTACCTGACCGGATTACAATATTTATCTAATGCTTTGACATTAAATTTGGGTCTGTGTATTAAAATTATTTGCAAAATAATTCAAACTTGTCATAAAAAGTCACCTTTTAATGGCATATTACATATGTATCAAACTAGTTCTAATGATGTAGACCATATCCCTGAATACTGAGATTAAATTTAATGTCATAATTTTCTTTTTTTAATTAATATAGATGTCAAATGAGCTAAATATGTTAGGAAATTCCTGCTACTTTTGTGTCCTATTTTATAGTAAAGTAGTTGACAGTCCATTTCATTTAATTACCTATTCATTCCTCTTAAAATAATAAACTATTAGTGAGAATGTAAATATATACTATAGGTTGTAACTATTAATCACAGATTAAGTTTCTAATCTTTCCATGCAGAAAGTGCAGTATGAAAGCTCTCACCATGGTTACACTTGTTTAGAAATCACATAAAATGGTTTATTTATTGAAATAGGAGTGAACACAAATACATATAGATGGTTCAGTGTGTATGTATGTTTAAAATTTTCCATTTAGATTTGTGGCAAATCTTTTCACATATGACACTTTTTTCCACTTAGATTTGTGGCATATCTTTTCACATATGACACTTTTTCCCATTTAGATTTGTAGCAAATCTTTTCACATACAACAAGACCTGTTCTTTTACATTTTGGCTTTCATGTTCTTTTACATTTTGGCTTTCACTGGTCATTGATATCTAGTTATCCTATTACAAATCCCTGTGCTGCAGGAAAATAAGTCTGATGTTGAGCCTCAGTAGTTACAAGACCAGGCATACTAACATCCTAATTTACAACTGTGTTATGTTCTGACAGGGAATTAAAAAAAACCATTAGCTTTAATGTCACTTGTGATAGACTTTTTTCAAAGCAACTTTGTTTATATTTTGTATTTAGGAGATATTTCATGCAAGGCATAAAAACATAACTTTTGAAATTACCAGTTTAGTCCTCCCCTATTGTTTTGTAGTGTACACAGAAAATTTTTATTGCTGGAAACTTCCTGGAGCTTGGTAATTCTTGCATTTTATATACCTGTGGAATCCACAGAGTGAGCTTGATGTTCCAGGTATGGAGATTTTAGTAATATCCATAAGGTAGCAGGTCTTGATGGAATTTGTGATGTATACTGTAGATTGGACACAAATGTCCATACTGTTTGGATGACTATAATACAGCTATCGATATCTTATTACATGAATTGAAGTAACCAAGTAATTGTGATTTTTTCAAACCTCCAGATTATTTAACCATGAAAATAAATGAAATGACAGCAAATGTACACCAGTAGCTTTAGTAACATGATTTAGATATAATTGGAATCTTACCTTATGATTGAACATTCAGGTCAGATCTATTAGGTCTTCATGGTTGCAGGTCATGTCAAGGTGCTTCATTCCAAACAGTGCACACTCCAGTATATACATGAGAATTTTGACTCCTGATGGAGAGTTCATCTACATGGATATCTAGGAAATATTAGGGTCTTCAGATGAAAGGCTTCATATCTTTCCTTACCACCTGAGTTGTGATATTAGTCAGGTCATTGAGATACTTCCTATAAATATTGCTATGTACAGTCTGATTGCATATCAGGATTGGAGTTTGCACCTTGCAACACACCAATTGGAAGGATATAGGTTTAATATCACTGGAATGTTACATCATTGATTCGGTGGTTCTGTAGTCAGTTTTTCATACACAGACCTTGTATGCAACATATTGTATAACAGACTGACAGGCTTAAATAGAACTGTATTCCAGAAACACAAACATGTAATGGAAAAACAAATATTGAGGACAACTATGTTACAATCTGTGTGGTTGAATTTTTGTGATGGTAGCTCATCGTGATAGAGTGAACAAAAATTTCAAAGGTCATCTACTAGCAATCTAACTTGATCTCTAATCTTGTGATTGATTGGGAAGTGAAATGCAGCTTTTATTTGCTCCTGAATGTTGAGAACCCAGCATAATTTTTTCCATTTTATCATTCATTGATATTTGTGTTAAGAAGCTGTTTTCACATTCACAAGTCAGATAATTCTGAGCACTGGAACTTAACTAAAAGAAGGAAGTCACTTATATTTTTAGAAGATGGGGAGGCGAAAACGGCAAAAGTAAGTGTTGCAAATAAAGTAGTAATGATAGTTATTTTTTTGTTTTCATCACCGTATGTCCATTCAACAATTGATATACATATAGCTAAGCACCATGGGAGTCGGTTGATAGTTTTTAGAGTATCTTGTTAGAATTTACCCTGAAATAAATGAAAATTACATTATGGTCTTATTTGTGAAATCTCTTTAAAAAAAAAGAGGGTAACCATTGTTCATAAAACAGCTTGCTTTTTTCCATAATATGTTTTTACCAATTTGTCCACTGAATGATCACCTTGTTTATAATTAATTCCTTCAAAAGCAAAAGGGATAAAATAATAAGTTTTTACACTTTCCCCTTTTCTGCCTCATGATCCCATGAGATGACCTTGGTCACATGACTGATTAGAACTGCAGTTACATTGATATCAGTTAGGGAACAAAATTTTAAGGAAGAAAATGACAAAAACACAGCATAGTTTTTATGCCTGCAAATTTAGGGATGACCTGATAAAAAATATAGTAAAATCAAGATAGGTACCATATGAACTCATTGATAAAGCAACTGATAAATGCAAATAAGAAAGAACCAGATCTGCTGTACCATTGTAAATGAGCCTGCAGATAAGGGATGGTGTTGTTTGTTCCAAACAAACTGCAAGTATCCAGATCTGACATCCAATTATGTGAGAGGAGATCTGAATCTACATTTTGCAGTTGGACTCGTCTTATAAGCGAGTAAATAAGGTATATATCCATACTTAAAGTACTTAATATTTCAGTGGAGGGAGCCATTGCAAGGGCAGTAACAATTATAGTTCTAACCCAGTCACCTGGATAAAATAATGTACAGAAAATAGTTCCAAATTTTTTTGTATGCACTACAACATGCATGTAAGCACTATGGTGGAGATTTATTTTTTAGCTGCACAGTTCTTCTTGCTTTACCTTTGTTAAAGTAGTCTTTGCTTGAAACTTCACTTGTCAAGCAATGATTTTACATGGCTACTTCAACGTTTAAACCATTATCCCCAGCAATTCATGAACACCATAGATTTGGTTTGGTTTGGTGTTTTTCATTGACATACCAACATAAGTAGATTACAAATAGTGACTTGAAATATTGTATAAATTCACCTGTTTTAAACACTTGTCAACATGTGTAGATGAAAATTCTCAAACAAACTTGCAGAACATCAGCCCTTGATGGGAAAGTTGCATCTCTCACAAGAATATCACAGATGTGTTGTGATCACCTGACTGCATATACAACATGGCTATCTAATCCATGAATATCTCTAAAATCATTGAATTTGCAGCAGTTGCTTTAAAACTCCTTCAATTTAAAGTAGAGTTTATCGTTTTAAAAGCACTTAAATATGCTGAATTGAAGGAACAGTAAACATTAGAACTGAATAAATACATTACTTATTTAAATTTATAATTTTTGTTTATTTACCTATATAAAATAATGAATTGCTAAAAAAAAGTATGCCAATGTGTAAAATATATGGAAACATTTTAATTTCATTAAGACATGGTTGCCTCCTTGAAAACTTGTTAAAGACTTGGAACAAAATATTCTCCAGGGCTCTGTGCACCAAAGCTGTTTACCAGATAGCATATCTTGTCTTTGTGATTTTAACACCAGACATGGTAGCCAGTATAATTGGTGCAGGAAAAACATGGAAAACCAGGTTAGAATTGCATTTCTTGACAGAGTTCACTGTAGTAAAAGATGTTCTTGTTGAGTATCAGCTTATGTTAAGTAGCATTTGATTTGGGATTTTAAAAAACCCAACACAAATGCTAATAATTCTGTGCAACTAGTTTCACATTTAATGTATGCTTCTTGAGGCACAAAATGTTTTGAAAGAAAATGGATGACGTCTTTATATTTCAGATAACAATTACATCAATACATAACATTGTAAATGATATATGCATTATCATAACAATTATATGACAGGATCAAAAAGATACACCAATCTCTAATGAAACCTGAATCAGAAAAATAATAAAATAAAAATAGAGACAAATAGTCATTTGTATAATATGTTGATATAAAAGATACAAAAGTTATCATTTTTTTTGAAAAACAAAAAAAAAATATTTTATATAGTTCATTGGTATAAGGCTATTAGGAAAAAAAATCTAACTTATGAATCCAGTAAGTTTCTTTTATGAGTTGATTCAAGTCTCCATGCACAATATCTATTAGCATGATAGAAAAATCAAGCAGAGAGTGATTTATTGGTAATAAAATGTGTTGAAATATTAGAGGAATGAGGGTCTCTATAATTTTTTTATATGAAAGCGTTGATTATTCATTCTCTTAGAATCTTGTTGAAGTTTTTGTCCAAAATATTGCATGTTATATTTTTACAAGTTAAATGTAATGTGCAATATGTTGGACAGCACTTTAACAAGTTTCTAAGAGAATGAATAATCATTGCTTTTATATAACGTAGATACTTTGTATCCTAATGGCCTTAATACCAATGTGCTATATAAAATTGTATAATTTTTTTTTTGTTTTTAAATTGATAAATTGTATAACAACATAATTAAATGTATGACTGTTTGTCTCATAATGTTATTATTTTACTGTAGCTTTTTGATGATGTACCACTAAAGAAAATCTTTATTTAAAAGGACATGGTCTGTATCATTTATCTTTTAGGAGTACATGATCACTTTTATTTGGAAATGTTTATCTTTCTGAAGTTTGTTTATTATAATGTTCTTTATACCTTCAAATTTTAACTTTTAATGTCAGTATTAGTAAACAAAAACATAAACCTTTTTTTTTCTGCACTTCAGTTCTAAGATTTACATGTACCAGTCAGTAAGATTTCTTGCCCAGTAGCCCTATTATTTTGGCAGGTAATAGACTGATTTCTTGCTCAGTAGCTGGATGACAGGTAATTTACTGATTTCTTGCCCAGTAGCCCTATTATTTTGGCAGGTAATAGACTGATTTCCTGCTCAGTAGCTGGATGACAGGTAATATATTGATTTCTTGCCCAGTAGCCCTATTATTTTGGCAGGTAAAAGACTGATTTCTTGCTCAGTAGCCAGATGACAGGTAATATATTGATTTCTTGCCCAGTGGCCCTAATATTTTGGCAGGTAATAGACTTGATTTCTTGCTCAATAGCTGGATGACAGGTAATTTACTGATTTCTTGCCCAGTAGCCAGATGACAGGTAATACATTGATTTCTTGCCCAGTGGCCCTAATATTTTGGCAGGTAATTTACTGATTTCTTGCTCAATAGCCAGATGACAGGTAATATATTGATTTCTTGCCCAGTGGCCCTAATATTTTGGCAGGTAATAGACTGATTTCTTGCTCAGTAGCTGGATGACAGGTAATTTACTGATTTCTTGCTCAATAGCCAGATGACAGGTAATATATTGATTTCTTGCCCAGTGGCCCTAATATTTTGGCACGTAATAGACTGATTTCTTGCTTAGTAGCTGGATGACAGGTAATTTACTGATTTCTTGCTCAATAGCCAGATGACAGGTAATATATTGATTTCTTGCCCAGTGGCCCTAATATTTTGGCAGGTAATAGACTGATTTCTTGCTTAGTAGCTGGATGACAGGTAATTTACTGATTTCTTGCTCAATAGCCAGATGACAGGTAATATATTGATTTCTTGCCCAGTGGCCCTAATATTTTGGCAGGTAATAGACTTGATTTCTTGCTCAGTAACTGGATGACAGGTAATATACTGATTTCTTGCCCAGTTTCTAGATGACAGGTAATATATTGGTTTCTTGCCCAGTGGCCCTAATATTTTGGCAGGTAATAGACTGATTTCTTGCTCAGTAGCTGGATGACAGGTAATTTACTGATTTCTTGCTCAGTAACTGGATGACAGGTAATATACTGATTTCTTGCCCAGTAGCCCTAATATTTTGGCAGGTAATAGACTTGATTTCTTGCTCAGTAACTGGATGACAGGTAATATACTGATTTCTTGCCCAGTTTCCAGATGACAGGTAATATATTGGTTCCTTGCCCAGTGGCCCTAATATTTTGGCAGGTAATAGACTTGATTTCTTGCTCAGTAACTGGATGACAGGTAATATACTGATTTCTTGCCCAGTAGCCCTAATATTTTGGCAGGTAATAGACTGATTTCTTGCTCAGTAGCTGGATGACAGGTAATATACTGATTTCTTGCCCAGTAGCCCTATGGCAGGTAATATACTTTTATGGGAGAGTAAAATTTCTTTTTACTGTCCCATAATTTGATAAACATGAAGGAAAAAAGTGGAGTTTATTTTTGTTTTTTGCATAAATTACAAATTCTGAATCTGAGGCAAGTAGCTTGTTAATAGATCAGGTCTGTTGTGTCCAGTACTGTATGGTGACTCATATTATTGGACTTTTAAACTATGAACACCAATCATATTTATCTTTGTTCTGGTTATAAAACTTGAAGTATTCTAGAATATTGATATCTGGTCATAAATCAACAATATAAAATGTAATTGGGAATAGACCAGATGTATGTACCATATGTATTTGATTATAAGACTTGCTCATCTGCAGTCTGCATAGACCCATATATGCCATGACATAATGCACCAGCAGATCAGATTCCATGTTCAGAGCAATCAGGTGAACAAATAACATGGACCCTGATCTGATGGCACATTATGTGACAGCAGA
This sequence comes from Potamilus streckersoni, assembly GCA_016746295.1. Lineage (NCBI taxonomy): Eukaryota > Metazoa > Mollusca > Bivalvia > Unionida > Unionidae > Potamilus > Potamilus streckersoni. The sequence continues at coordinate 133,507 of JAEAOA010001148.1, read as the reverse complement.
TTAAGGCACATGCTAGTTACTGGAACTGACTTATAAGCAAATACATATGGTGTATATGCAACAGCGCCCTCAAGTTAGCTGATCATATATATATATGTATTGTTTGACTCAGGCTGTGAATGAATCTGTAGCAATTTAAACTAGATATTCAACATTTTTACCTGTACATAGAGCCATTTGACCCTGAGGGAATCTAGCTGAATAATTGTTCTTCACACCTACATTTTATTTTTTGTCCTATTTTGTTTGTGTTGCATGTAAAAAACAAATGATATGTCAAAGAAAGATTATTTTAAACTTTTATCACCTGGATGAATTTGTTCAACTTAGGTTGATTGACCAGGAAACTTAGGTCACATGGAGGGTGTTTCTTTGATGATGATTGTGTATGTGGAATATTTTGGTGAACATTGCTGCAGAGATTGATATAAATGTTTGTGTTTCTGTAGATGAACTATATTCTTTGTGTGATTAATTTTGGCAGATGTGAACTTAAACAGATATAAATGTTTTCCAGAACAGCAAAAGTAGATGACATTTATGTTGTCTGAATACTGCCATTAAATGCCAATACAAGGGCTGGAACAAAAGATGTGAGAAGTCTGTTACTATACAGAACAAATATAGTTATTTAGAAGGATATTAGAAAATGTTTTAGTAGACAGATTTTTTTGTGGAGGATAGTAGAAATGTATTAACAAGAAACAAGTGATTAGCTGATATTTGCATTTATGGTAAAGAAATGCATCATGAAATCATTGTGCAAGGGGAAAGAGTCAAAGTAATTTAGCCATGGAGGTTTGCTTGTGTGTCACGTTTACCGTGTGTGTACAAAATGGCAGAGTACAGTTCTTAAAACTTGTGTATACTATTTTGTTATTCCTGGATTCTCTTCACTATTCTTGAATACAAAGGTTTTTATGATAATACATGACATCCAACTCCTGATAAGAGTTTGCTATATTTCCAACACAAAGAAGCTCCGAAATCATTGTCTGCTTTGCAAATATATACAGCCTTGACCATGGAATTTGTCTTTTGAATTCATTGCATTTATGGGCATGGTGGAATTTTACATTTATAACTTGCTGACTGGTTTTAAGAAGTGTATTTATAATTTATATAAAATATATCTAAGATTGCAGAAATATGACTGTAAACCATGGTAAATATGTCTTAATAAACAAAATTACTAACATTTATAGAGCAAGCTAGCAATTTTAACTGGCAACCAAAGTAGCAATTTTGACTGATACAGTTGAAGTGATGTGCTATCTGTTGTTAGTGTTACATCCATGAACAGTACATCATTTTGTACCCACAACTTAAGAATTCATTTCACTGTTAAAGAAGCAGATATTTAACTGAAGGAACTGGGAATTTTCCTTGTTGTTTTTATGACTGAAATTTACGTCTTTCATAATACATGATGGCTGCTTCTTGAGGAATGCCATCCTATACATCAATGTGTTTATCTTAGGAACATTTCCATTTCACAAGTCTTAAACTAGACAGTTCTTCACTTCTGTGTTTTTTGATGGAAAGCAAGGATACATGATGCTAATACCATATTTTCTTGATTCCATTGGATAATTTGGATAAACAGTTAATCAGTTGTTGATAGACTGACTGGACATTTTTATACACTCATACACCCAGAATGATTTCTTCATTGAAAAGATTTTTTTCTTTCAAACATACAAGAGGACAGTTGACATTGGAACATGATTACCCCTGGCCAATAAGGCAAGTATTTTTACATAGGGAAAGTTTATACTTACCATATATACTTGATTATAAGTTGGGCAAACTGCAAAAAACACCCTTATCTACCACTGCATAATGTGCCAGCAGATTAGAGTCCATATTTCTACTAATTATTCCCAACATATACTAAGATTGCTGGCACATATTGCTGTTTGCAGCTTGACATGAGTTATGAAAGAGTAGAAACAGTAAGCTATAAATAAAAAATTAACTTCTCATAAAGTAATTATCATACATGAAGTCATTATCATATATAAAGTAATTAATAATTTATCATTTAACTTTGTAGGCTTTCATTATTTCACCTAGCTTGGAGATCAGTAAAATTCTTGAGTTTAAATTTGTCGTGACCAATCACAGAAAGCTTTACATTTCAAAGGTCATTTCTGATTGCTGTATAGTTAAAATGCAATTTCAAACTCAGTGCAAACTTTTAAGATCTTCATTTATAGTTTCAATCTTTATAAATTTTAGGATTTTGAGCTTTCTGCATGTGAAAAATATATTAGAAAAAAACCCAGTACTGCATAATTGTCTCTATATTACATTGAGAAAAATAAGCAGTTGTAAATGTAGCAGAATATGTGAAAATATGTCTAATCTGAATTTGTAACTAGACATGTTTTAATCTCTTTGAATACTCAGTCACTTAAGTTTAGTATGCACAAATTTTAATTCTGCTGTTATGGACAAAATCACTGAGATTTACATCCACTAAAAGTACCTATTATCTGACATTCAGCAAAAATTATCTTGGTAAACTGTTTTATAACTCTTTATACTCAAGTTACAAATAGCATAGACCTTGAACTCCTGTTGCATAATGCTTTCAAAGATCAGGGTACATGTTGGTTTTCCTATTACTCCCAACAATCTGCAGAGATCCAGATCTGTTGGTGCATTAAGCAATGGCACATCTGAGCCTTTGCTGCAAGTTTGCAGTTGGACTCAACATTTAGGCAAGCTTATATGGTGCTCTCATACCGATGCTGTATATCCTGACATTCTTTGTTAACAAACAGTCATAAAAAAAGGAAAGGGAAATTTCTCACCTCCATATATATCTATGTGACTTGAAGAATATTAAGATTATAAATTGCTTATTGATTTGTTGATTCAGATGAGAAATATTGGTCAAGAGATGGAATGTTGACAGTATTAGATTTCTTGCAGAACCTATAAGAACAGCTTAGTATTTTGAAACTTGATTTCCCTCTATCTGATATTTTGATGTCAAAGCATGGCAGGATAGCATTTTGGCAGGTAATTTAGAAGTATGCCAGCTCATCGAGCAGGAGGGTCCAGTGTTGAATTTGTTCATTTTTTTAAAGAGACTTAAGTCACTAATTCCTATAGCTCACATTAGTATTGTAAATACTGTATTTAATAATGACTCACAGTATTTCTACTTCATTTTCCAGTGAACATTCCCCCAGAACTGTGGTACTGCAGAAGGGGTCCGAAGGATTTGGATTTGTTCTCAGGGGTGCCAAATGTAAGTAAATATATACAGATTCATAATTTATTGATTTTTGGCTCTGCACAAAACATCTGTGAACAGATGATTGTCATAAATAGATTTTTAGGTTTTCAGTATTTGTGCATTTTTCATCAGGAGTACAAAAAAGAGGTTGTTTTTTTTTACTTATTCAGCTATATGGTATATTAATTATGTGTACAGTTTGACAGACTTTAGGAGCCAAGTGTAACTTTAATATCAATACACCTTGACAGATTTTGAGAGTAGTTTTCAAATTAAACATGTGTACAGTTGACAGACTTTTGGAGTGGTATCTGCAAAGGTTATTGCTTTGGTTATTTCCTATACTTACTGATACAGCCATTTTCATTTGGTTCTTGTAGCTATAGTATGTTTCTCTAGCATAAAGATTTTTCTGATAATAATATGGGGGGGTGTATGTGTGTGTGTACACACACACACACACACACAGTATAATATGGTAGTTGGGAGCCACAGCACCCGACCATGTTATAGACTGAACCATGATATAAGCATCCAGGTCAATTAGCTGAAGAAAATGATTCATGTGCCCCAAAAGATTTGTGGAGGGAGGGGATAGATAATAAATGTGGGCACAAAAATACATGCATCATTGACACAGTTACCATCTTAAATCCCTGTGTATTAAATGAGAAATACACCTTTAGTGAAAATAGAGAAGGCATGAATAATATTTAACTTGAATCAGAGAACCATGCATTAGTATATGTATATACATGTGTACTTTTTTTTATATACATATCTAATGTATAGCATTAATAGAGTATCAACACCATGTACTCATGCACGAATCTCATTACATACATTGAATCCACAATACAAGTATATTCATTGAAAATATATACACACTGAGATTTAAAATATTCACTAATTTTGTCACATGTCATATAGGTCTGAATTCAGTTTGGAAAAAAATAGCACAATAACAGAACGAAAGATAAAGCACATGAAACAATTCATCAGATTCCATTGCTTTTAAGTTTGGTTACGTCCTTTGAAGAAAAGTTTTTTTTGTTTTTTTTGAAGATTTTAGTCAGCTTTCTTTGATGAACTTTGCATGCATTATAGGAGGCACTGCTAATAGACAGCTTTGGAAAACCAAATAAATACCTGTTTCTTATTGTGGCAGCAACATCAAATAATTTTATTGCATGATTGTGACTGATTTTACTTCATAGTTAGTATGTTTTCATAAAAATTGGTGCTTCAAAGGTAATGTGTATTCTTTGAAATGTCAGCAAACAAATTTATCTGGGTACATTTTTAAAAAAGGAATTGGCTGTCATTTGATCAGTTGTAGTTACTGTTCTTCTCTGCCTACTGAATAGACCAACAAGTAATATGTTTTTTTTTTGTTTTTGGTTACATTTGTGATAACGAAGTGATGCTGCCTTCCATACATGCATTAGAAATTTATAAATGGATACATGGATGATAGAGATACGTGTGTTCTAGTCTGCTGACAGATTACTACAGAAATTGTGAGTGTTCTGAAAGATTTAATTTTGAGTGAAAAGAAAGGAATTTTACTTACCATCCACATACAAATGTCAATCTATGTAAATATATTGATTACTAGCATCAGCCAAAAATCAACAAAAGATAGATTATGAGATAATGCCTCATCCAGTTGATCTCCACAAACCAAAAACTAAAAGAGCTCACAACATTCAGTCGTCATGCTAGATGTCAACATAGCGGATTATGATAAAACAATGCACAGTTAAGATTTATCAATATGTACAAAAAATTTGTTTATGTAAAATTCGATAAATTTCAACTCAGTTTATATCAAGTTTACAACTTCCATTCATGGGGCTTTTGAATTTTTCCACTACATACCAAAGGTTGTATGTACCAGTTTAAACAGCTAACAATGTGCAAAAATGAATAACAAATTGCCAGATGGTATATTTTATCTCCAATAAGGAGAAAAAAACACATTTGCAACTCTGGCAAAGCCCTGCACAATCCCTGACAATTTTTTTTACACATTATTATTTTTACATTTAAGAAGAGAAACCTTTTTCATGTACATGAAAAATACATATAAAATTTCAGGAGCCATGCCAAGTTCATCGTGTATTATTCATACACAATATCTTCCCCAAAATGATAATAAACTTTTTACACTTTTCATACTTTTAAGAAATAGTTATGTGTACGAACAATACTTACATAAGAAATTTCAGGAGCCACACCATGACAGTGTTATATCAGAATTCATGTTATAATGAAACATGCTATAGTGGGGTCACACTGTGTGTGTGTGTGTATTTGCTAAAAAGGCAAGTCCAACTGCATTGTTCTTATAAGCTGAGTCCCTGAACTATGTCAGTTGAGACAAATCTTTGTAGACAGATACATCTCAAAATTGGTATCAGAAGAACTGCATGAAATCTTTAGGATACATGATTCCTATAACATTCAAGACAAATAAATTAATTCCAACAATGCTACCAGAGTAATGCATGAATTTCCTACACTACCTAATTATAATTTACATTCAGGACAGATTAATGTATGACTATTTTCTAAACTCTAGGAAAATTGAAGTATGAACTTAAAACATATCAACAAATAATTCCAAACTTGCATCAGTGTATAATATTAATGGTTGAGACAATACCGTTGTGCATTTTACAAGACTCTCTCCCTTTTGATGAATCCAAATCCAAACTCTGGGTCTCTTAAATTTTTCCAGACCCACATCCATTGGATGATATATTTAACAAGAAAAGTCCTTGTTACTCATCTCAGAGCCACCTTCCATGTTTGGCAGAAAAATTTGCACTGACTAATATCAGGAAAGAGATTTACTTAAACCTTGAATTTTGTTTGGAACACAAAACACCTTGTTTGGATTAGTCAGATTAACTTTCTCTAACTGCCAAAAATGTTAACATTGGAAGTAACTGATCAGAATAATTCTCTCTAGGCCTCTTTTATTAATAACTATTTGGAAAAATATCATTTTATGACACCTGTTTCAAATGGCCAAAGATTTCCCAAAATTTGTCTCTGGCTTGTCACACCCATGTCATTCCCTACACTTAACCCAATACTGATGTATCTGTTGGACAAATAGCTGAATGGTTCTTACTGTATTTCATGTAATTTTTGATACATGAAAAAATAATTATTAATTTCAGTGTGCAAAAAATTGTGTAAAGTAAATAATTATCATTTATGGTAATGACCATGTACAAAAATAAAGGGATCTACCCAAACAAGATCTACAGAACACATGACACTCAACAACTTAACATACAAAACAAATGTCTCATTCTGCTCTCAACTCAAGAATCTAATTGTTGTTATGAGAGAGACAGAGAGAGAATAATCTTTATTGTTCAGTTACCAGTCAGTGGTGTTATCCCTTATGTAAATGCTACCAGGGCACTATTATATTCTATTGGCAATTAAAACCTGAATAAATAAATGGTTATTGTGATTATGGGATCCATTGTCATCAGGTCACATGGCTATGCAGACATAATATACATACTAATTAAATAGCTTTGACCTTTAACTTGGTCTTTTCCAGTAAATACTGGATTGAAGACCAGATTCAACCCAACAGATCAAATTAAGGAGGCTCTACCCTGGGAAAAGAGGTTTAACCCATGGGGAGTTGAAAATGTTTAAGACAAACTCATTAGCTCAATAACAATATTAATCTATTGATATTCATGTAGAAGCCAGTTGAAAAAAATGGCAAATGAATTTAATAGAAAGATACAGAGAGAGAGAGAGAGAGAGAGAGAGAGAGAGAGAGAGAGAGAGAGAGAGAGAGAGAGAATAACAAAACAATGTGTATTGAAAAATATTTTTATATTATAAAAACACAACACTGTTATTTTCAAGGATACAGTTTGTGATACAACATTGGCAAATCCACAAAAACAAAGGCAGTAACATTATGCAATGAAAAAATCATAATGTTCAAAAGTTTTACAAGTCCTCCAGCTCAAAACCATCAAAACATTCACATTCTTTATCACTTGACTTTCCAATAGAACTTCATTGTCACTCCTTATACAGTGGTCTTCTCTACCATTTATTGCATTTGAAAGGCCAGTAACTTTGAAACCACTGATTATCATGTACTTTTTCTTCTTGAATTCTTCACTGGCTTCAAAAATCCAGTCAATCATCTGCTGCTTTGAAGGGGTTGCAATATTTCTGGAAGTCTGGTCCCTCATGGACATTGACCATTTTTTAGATATCCATCTAGTGGCTGCAGTTTGCTTGTGCATCCACCAAGGATAACAGCCATTGCTGTTCTGGATTTTTTCATGTTTTTTTTTAAAATTCCATTGGTCAAATAGTCATGAAATGAACCCATCAACAGGAGAGAAGGTTCACATTTCGTGTGTGCTTTCCAAACTTCAACTTTATAATCGAACATCCATCTATGCTTTTTGTTGAACTACAACTCCCCTTGGGATCATTAGATTTTTTAAGTTTCTTACTCCCTCAAAGATTTTTATGGGTAGCAACAAGTCACAAGATGCCAGGCATGACAATACACAAGTTCAGTGGTGCTTGTACTTTACAATTTAGTTTTTAATGCACTACTATATTGAAACAATAGGATTAATTGCCCTGTGGTCTGTGGTCTGTGGTCTTCAATTTATTTTGTACTGAGATATTATTTGTACTGAATAAATAAACTCCCTGGGTTCAGAACTCATTTTTAAATGCATGCATATTTTAGCTACACTGACTGACATAATAAAGAGTGCTCATTAGCAATGTTGTCCAGCAGTTAATGAATAGCAGTATCAATTGTAATGACAACAACAGAACAGAAACATATTTTCTCATATTTTGCAAAAGACAAAGAAGGGCACTATGATGAATGGGAATATATTCTTAGTTAGCAAAGCAGTTGCCCTTTCCTAGTAAGCTGAGCAAACTTCCTGCTACCTACTATTAATTGGTGAATTTTTCTTTAGTTATTATTTTTTTCTTTTTCATTGTTAGATACCTCAGTTACACATTTATGTGGAGATAACATAAAATTCAGATTTGTGTTTCATTGAGAAAACAAATATTTACATTTCTCATGTGATCACTACCAAATTTACTCAGCAAAACATAAATTGGTTGTTTTGCATATTTAAGTGATACATCCTTTGATGTAAGAAAAACAATAAGATGACCAAACAAATATGAAGTTTTGTGTACCAAAATAATATGAAAAATTTGATTTTTTTATGGCTTGATGGTGTACAAAAAATTAAAGGGTACAAAAAATAATATGAATTGAGTAATATATATATATATATATATATATATATATATATATATATATATATATATATATATATATATATATATATATAAAACAGTAAAGCAACTGCACTTAACAAAATATTTCTTTCAAAATAAAAATGTCAGTAATTAAATGTTTGTTAACACTAGTTTTTTCAAATATAAATAATGTAGTTTAAAGTTTTTTTAAAAATTAATTTGATGTGATATGTAATGTGTTATTGTTTTCACTTAAGCAGTCCTATTTAGCTTTTGCTTTTTCCTAGTGATGCTACATTTGATTAAAAGCCATGCATATTTTAAGAAAAGAATTAACAGATAAATCCTACCAAACCAACCTCATAAGCAGTGACATAAAAATGTGATTTAATTGGATAGATAGTTTCTGCATGACCCCCAGTCACTTGTATCTTCCAAGTAAATGAAGCCATTGCCACAAAAATCCTTACTTTTAATGGGGTTATTGGCCCCTTTTGGATTGAAAACTTTACTGTAGCATATTGAACCATGGTTGTTTAAGTTGTGTCAGATTTTTGGGGGCATTCCTCTTCTGTGGACATGTTTTAGTGTCACAAAGCAAAATGTTGATCTACTCACTTCTTATAGGGGTAGTAAGTACTAATCATTCCTGGGGCCCTGAGTGGCCAGTGGTCTAAAGCACTCACCATTATGATCTGCTGACTCAACCTATATCAAGGGTTCAAGTGGGTTCAGGCTTGATTAGTGTGGGTAGTGAGAAAGTATGCCAGTAGCTTCTGGTCATGGTTCTTTCTAAGGTTTTTCTGTCTTCTTCCTTCACCATTTATACTGGCCACCATGTATAGCCTATCTTGTGATGCAAAATTGTATTAAACCCAACAACAACAACAACAACAACAACTAATAATTCCAGGCTGGATCCCCATTTTTAGACCTTGAAAACATAGATTTATCAACAAGTCAAAACAAAAAATGTTCTTGCTTAGCAATTATAATTGATTAGAATATTCAGTACACATCTTGTAAAGTGTACTCTATGAATTACATAACTATAGGATGTTCTTACTTATTTCAAGTTTATTTGTTATTAAGTGTTCACAAGAATGCTGTTCTTGAGCTGAACATAACTGCAATCTCTATTATATAACAGCATTTAAACAAAAGTCATTCCAAGTTTGTGTCTGACATGTTCTCTCTTGTTACATAGGTACAATAATTTATTGCAATATAAGCTGTGAAAAGTATGTATTGTGTATATAACACCCTACTTTGAGAGGGAGTGGATAAAACTAATATAGGTTTTGTAAAGGCTACATTATGCAATTTTTGTAACTAATATGTTGCCATAATATATTACATTGACAAGACTTGATTATGCTTGAAACATGAGTGGACATAGGTATTCCATCTGCAAATTATGTCTGCCATTAATTCTGTACAAAGTACATCTGCCTTTGACTCAATACAAAGTATGTCTGCCTTTGACACTGAACAAAGTACATCTGCCTTTGACCCATTATTAAATGTCAAATATATCCTGCTTGCTTGTATGAATTTTTGTCCCAGATTCATTCAAGGATATGAAATAGTCATTTCCATAATACATATAAATTTTTAAAACTTTCTTTGTAGTAAAAGTTTTCACTGATACAATTAAAAATCAAAACATAATTTGAATGTTGTAAAGGTTTATGCGATTAAACTAGTTTTAGTCCAAAACAAAATGTTTCCAGTTGGCATACTGTTCCTGTTTCTCATTGCTGATCTTCTCACTTTTTCTCCCCATGGCTTTAAAAGAAAATCACAAAAATGTCACCTTAAATATTTATTTAAGAAAAAGAATTACTAAGATAATTCACACAAGGGACCACAAGACAGGTGCCTTTTATATAGGGTGCAGTTTAGAAGGGAATCGAGACAAGGATTTGTTTCTAGAATCCTGGATGGACAAAATTTAGCCCCAGTCATCATCTAGATGACCTCTATCCCCACCCTTGCACAGTGCCATGCAGGATTGTTTTTGCCAGTCCAGATGATCTTGAAACATGGCCGTACCACTTCAATTTATGCTTTTTTTACAGTGGTCAAAAGGTCTTCATAGGATCTGATGGCTCATTGGATCCAGTTATGGATTTCTTCTGTGGTTACATGGTCAATGTGTGAGATGCCCAAGATCCTGTGGTAGCATCTCATTTGGTGTAGAGATTATAAAAGACATGATTCCTACATGCTTCACATAGATGTCATGAATAAACTTCACAATATACATGTATTTGCCTTTTAAAGTGCTTATGTCCAAAATCATAGTCAATTAAAATTCATCATTCTTTCAAAATTCAACTTATACAATTTTACCCACAATGTCAAAGTTAAACTAATACCTATTGAGAACCTATTTGATGGGTGGTGAGAACTTGGATCATATAATGTCCCAGTTAAGTTTACTCTCATTAAATATATTTTACCTATTTCTACAGTTGCAAATGATTCAAGGCACTGCTCAAGATTGGTGCAAACTTTTTGAATTTTGGAAAGTTCTTAAATTTTTTTTTTTTAAAGAAATGGCTGAATTCATATTCATATCTAATTGAACATGATTCCAACCAGTGAAATTCCTGTTTCCATCCATTATTGAATTTTATGAGATATTTTTGGTTCAGTTTTACCATTGTAACATTCAGATATAATTCATGCTAAGATACCTACAAAAAACTTTAAATTTATGAGCCAAACTGACCTATTTTATTCCAACCATAATCCATTAACATTTTTAATCCTTTCCAGATCTCATCACACATAGTAGAATCAGTCTTGACAAAGTTTAAACACTGATGTCAAACTGACCTGTTACAAGAATCCAATTAATGTTGATTAATTTATGCTGCTTAAGTTCTTTAGTAATCCATAATCTAATAATTATTTCCAGCTAGCAATTGATATGTCATACTTATTCTGTAAAAGCCAGTTCACAGACACCTTATCACAGGAAGTCTATACCATAAATATTACATTTAAGTGTGGGTGAAAACAAATATAATTTCTGTTTTGGAATGTTTTAATTAGTAACTTTTGAAGAATTGGGAGATTTCAATGAGTGATTTGAGGTACTCCTCATCAAAGGGAGGAAACCTTCAAAACCAGGATGTTCACATGTTACATGGTCATATTATTATGACTTTAATTAAAGAGGATAACTCAATTAGCTAAGAACTAATCTACCTTGAGGCCCTCATTCAAAGGAATTTAATTATTTTTGCTGCATCTCTGAAGCCATTGTATATACTGGGTTTGGAAAGAGGAAATAGAGTGGGCATTTCTAATCTCAACTGGAATATTATTCCAGAGCAAAGTTCCAGAGTATTGGAAACTTTTTTTAAATAATTCCTTATTTGGTTTGGGAATTTTGTAATGTTTGGTAGACATTGATCACAGGTGGGGAATATTTCCAGGTAGCCTATACTTGAATAGTGATTGTAAATATTCAGGAGCATTATTATTGGCTATCCTGTACATTAATTTGGCTTTTCTTAAACAGATTCAGACTTTAATAGGTACATTGAATCATACATTGATTCTAATTCTAGAGACTAAATTGTTGACACCTAATACTTTTTAACATGGGGATTTGGGGTTTTCTTTATTTTCAATGAGCTGATTTTTAGTGTGAAAATGGACAAACATCACAGTAACAAATTAAAATTTTGGGGGAATATTAAAATGTATTATTGCATCAAGTCAGACCTTTCACCGCAACTTGTTGCCATTCATGCTCTCTTTGATATGCACCACAAGCATTTTTAACATTTTTTTGATCATGTAGGATTGTATTGGTGGCAGTCTTCATCATTTTTCATCTTAAGGGATAATATACTGTTACTGGTTCCAGTTTTTTGCATTGGACATTATGTGCCAATGTAAATACAACTCATCTGGTTCCTCCAAGAAATTTAATTGGCAAATGCCTGAGGTTTCATTCAAGCTGCAGACTGCCTGCCAGAACTTTATCAAGACTGGTGATAGATTGGTTGAACTTGCAAGTTCCACTGACTTTATTAATTAAGGAATATCAGAGTGTATATTCATGTCTCTTTGAACTTGATCCAGCAAAATTTCCCTGGTTTTCATCCATTATTGAATTTTGTGGATATTTCAGTTGTTTAGATTTAGACATTGGGAGACCACACAAATGTTAAATAGGATACCAAATCATTTTATACCACTGAAGCTCTTTAGTAATGCCTAACCCAACCATAATCCTTTTACATTCTTAATCCTTTCTGAATTAATATTGGTCACCCTTAGTATGATCCAGTAATTAATTTTAGGTTATTGTCTGTCAAATGAGCAATCTGAGTCACACAAAGTCTTTGCCTGAAATATATTACACTAGAAGCAAGGTAAAAAAAATAAACTACCAGAAATATGTGTTGTGGATTTTTAAAAAAAATAAAAATTTTGTTTATGAGGGAAATTTCAATGAATTACAGGAAGGATGGCAGACCCCCCTCACAAGTAAGGATTTCAGTAGAATCTGTCATACTTTATGAATGTAGTATATGTGTCCGAAAATGTGAATTTTAAAAAAAACATGATAGCCATTTGGTAGTTAGGGCATCAAATGGACAATTGGACATTTTTAATCTGTTGAAAGAGAATATACAATTTTGTTTTTATTGAAATTTGGAAATGTAGCTAAAAGTAACTAAGTTCTAAAATTAAGCCGCTGGGAAAATTGCACATAATCTACATGACAACATCATGATACAAATTAATGTTATAATACTCCAGGCAAAATGCTATTTTGATGTGACACAATTGTACAATTGTGTTGTACAATTGTGTTGTACAATTGTGTTGTACAATTGTGTTGTACGATTGTGCTTCACTGAGAGGTAGGGTAAGAATTTTATGCATGGGCTTCCTGCTGAAAAATCGTTCAACTGACAGGATATGTAACCATCAAAAATATTGAACAGAACATGGGTTTCATGTCTTGTCAAAGTAATGCATCAATTTTACTGTGACAGATTAGGTTGATATATTGCTTATGTTCTGGTGCATGTAAATTTACCTAGTGTAGCAAAAGGAACCAAATAACCCAAGCTGGATTACAGACATTGCAGCTTAATTATTTTGATTGAACAAAAACCTTTTCATATTCATGCCAAATTTCTAATGAATTTTCAGAGGAAACTTTCTAAATTATAATAAATCAGAAAATTTTAAATAGTCTCTTTTTTTTAAAAAAAATCCAAATTTAAATTAAGTTTTAATATAACCAGGATTTAAATGATAGTGTTGATAGAATGGTTCTTTGAATATTGGGTCCTTGGCCCACCCCTTCCCACATGGGGGTTAAGAGACATAAAATATGCTGTTTTTTACTCTTTGATACATCCTGTGATGATATTCAAGCAGAGGAGAGGTTGGACATTTTAGAGAATTTAGTTTATTAAAAAGAAATTTTATCATGGATTGTAAAGGTTTTTACCCTTTCTTGCCTTTATCATTTTTTTTTTGCCTCAGATACCAAAACTTTTTTGGCATAATTTAGCCAGGATTGTGTTGATGTGCTGTTAAACCCTGTACACAGATGCTTATTGAAAATTGTGAAATTTAAATGGGAAAAAAATTTCTTGCCTTTAGTTAAGACTTCTCACTGACAAAATACATTACATGGTGGACAGGTTTATTTTGTGCTTTGACTGCCCATTTTACTTAATTAGAAGGCAAAGAAAATCTCCTGGAAGTTCACAAATTGTTTGCTAATAAAATATTGAAATAGATGAAAACATTGAGTACACATTTCCTTTGATTTATTAATTATGCTTTCACAATGGTTTTATTTACGATTGGCATAATCTTGTATTGAAAAAATATACAATGTGTCAAAGAGGCATTTAAGTTTCTGTCTCTCTCTCTCTCTCTCTTCTCTCTCTCTTCTCTCTCTCTCTCTCTCTCTCTCTCTCTCTCTCTCTCTCTCTCTCTCTCTCTCTCTCTCTCTCTCTCTCTCTCTCTCTCTCTCTCTCTTTCTCTTTCTTTTGCCAATGTGGTATGCATTGCCTGGGTGTTCTGCAACACATTATAATGCACTTCTTTTTCATCATCATTTATCATTCTGGTGACATTGCCTTGTCATGTTTACAGAGTATGTGTCAGAGATTGTCTTTGATCCTCTTTATTTGGACAAGTAAGGGGTGACAGGTGGCTGAGGTAATGATAGGTAACTCCATTTTTGTGGTGAGATTTTCTGGCCAGCCAAGAATTCAGACAAGACAGTGGTCAATACACTCACCAATGGTTTTGTAATCAATAGTATCTGTTCATCAAGTTTAGGCATTAATCCTGGGGAAAAGTTTTGGACTACTTGACGTGAAATATATAAAAGAGAAGTACCATGTATACCATATGTGTTTGCTTATAAGTCAAGTCCATCTACAAACAACATAGACCTGATCTGCTATCACATAAGTAGTAGATTATGGTCTATATTGTTTGTTAAATGATTACCTCTAGAAACTGCACAGATCCAGATCTGCATGCACATTATGCAACAGGTTGTGACTTATTCTCAAGTAATGATGGTAGTTGTGTATAAGTTAACCAAGTGCAAACCACATAAACATGATCTGCTTGTACATTATGCAGGAGTTACTGTTTGGATGCACAGTTGCAGGATTCACAAAGATTTCTTTTCTAAAAATTGAGCTGAAAATGAACCAAATGCATGAAAATTGTACATTATATTTTCAGGTTTATTTCTTCATTATGCCACCAATATTCAGAAAATCCACTGCCACACCTACCCCAGAATAGACCCTGAAATGATTTTAAGCTTTCTGTAAGGTGGAGAGTATTAAGTTTTGTTAATACTAAGATGACCACATGCCACATATATATTCTGAAAAGTATAGTAAAAATCAATATAATATTTGTCATGAATAGTTTGAAATTGCAAGAATTCATTCCGCATGCTGGACTTTGCCCCTTTAAACTTTGAATCAAAGTCATAGTCATAAAAATAAATTCTTCTCAGGTTTTGGTTTCAGTTTTTTATTAACATATTCCTAACCCTCTTGAAGGATTTTCTTCATATTTAATTGGACAAGTTTTTAGGAACTAAAGATCATTCTGTCTTCTATATTCCTTTGATGATGAACCTGGTTGGCCAAGTATACAGTAAAGTTGCTTCATTTGCCTATATTCCAAAAACCACCTGATGAAACATGTTTATACTGGGGATGAGTACATCCAACTTGGACAATTAATTCTGCAACATGCACACCCAACTTTTTACCTTGAGGTCGCAATCACACGTTTTAGAGTAATGATTTTGGTCATGGGCTTGACATCCTTGTGTGCTGTGTGATGAAGGCTGAGGTCTTTATGTGAGACAGGTCCTGGACTTCTTGTCCTTGCCTTGTCAGTGAAAGGTTAGAGGAACCTATCAAGTTCATAAGAGTACCTTTGACTTTATTCTGAATTCAAGAGATACCTAGGTTTAATATCATATGCTTTAAGAAGTTGTATCATCTATACTCACTTATGAGACAAGCCCAACCACAAACAGCACAGACCCAGATCTGCTGTCACATAATGCATAATGGCAGATCTGGGTCTGTGCAGTTTGTTTCAAGTAATCAGCAGAACAAATAACACAGACCCTGATTTGCAGGTGCACTATGCTTTGGCAGATCAGGACTTTGTTGTTAGCAATTTAATTGACTTACAATCTAGTACATATGGTACCATATATACTAAGGTATTCACCCATGCTACCAAATCATTGTCAGCATTTTTTTTAAAGATTTTAATTTGTGTATCTACTCTTATCAGATTCTGCTTGAAATTTGGTATTGATAAAAACTCCTTCATTATAACAGTTCCTTTTATAAGGTCGGTCATGGATCCCATTATAACAGTTCCTTTTATAAGGTCGGTCATGGATCCCATTTAATATTAATAATAAAATTATGTGTGCATGATTTTGATTTTATGTAGTTTTAGCAATTTTTCAGTCATATCCCATGATGTCCACAGTATGGTAGTCTATAGTTATGTCTAGCACTGGAGCATCATTAAACAGACATATAGCAACATGTCACGCCCAGCAACATTTTCTGATATAGGCCCAACCTGTCCTTACATAAACTTCTTAATGTTTAATGCCAGGTGAGGCAGCTGCATGCACAAATTTTATAAATCTTTGGTATTACTTGGCTGGGGTTTGAACCAATGACCTTCTGCATCTGATACAGATGCTCTAACCACTTAGTTCATCAGAGCAGTCCTGTAAAATTATGTGTGCAATGTGCTTTATTGTAAGGTGCTTTTCTTATAAGGTATATTCCATGGTCAGCATATAGACAATAAAAGAGTGATGAATATTAAAAGACTGATGTATGTGACTGAAATGGGGTTTATGTGCCTCAGATTAACAACAGCTAGTGCCATTTAAAGTTGAGATGCAGAATTGTGTTTGACACTTTTTGCTATGTTAGAGGACTGCACAAGCTGGTGTATATAGACAGATTGTATTGATAACTCATGTGGTCTTTTTCAAAGGGCAAGATTCCAATTACTGGATTGGAAGAAATGATGAAGCATTAAAAGAGACAGACAAACAGACAGACATGCCTGAGAGAAGGACAGAAAGAAATAGATAGCCATTGCATTACTGAGTTAATAGAAAGATGGGTAGACAAGAAGTTTGATTATGTTAGGGAAAAAGTAAGTCATCAACCCCAAAGAAATAGTAACTACAGTACATACTGATACAATAGATCAATGTCACTGAGAGTGAAAATAACTACCATTGGTCACATAATGTATGCTGTTGTTTTATGCAGGTAACTGACTCCTATTGAACAATTGAAAGCTGAGGATGGACTTTGAAATGGTTCATTTTTATATATTGTTGAAGACAATTAAACCACTCCTACATTTTATATAGTTTCGACTATATATACTCCCATACAGTATGGGTGAACTGCGTAGATCCAGGTCTGCCATAGCATAATGTGCCAGCAGATCTGGGTCTATGTAGTTTGTTAGAAGTAATCAGTAGAACTGTATATACTCACTTATGAGTCCAACACAAAATGCACAGACCCAGATCTTCCATTTGTAATGCACTGGCAGATCTGAGGGGTTTGTGCAGTTATGAGAGATCAGTAGAATGAACAACATAGACCCTGATCTGCCAGTACATTATGTGATGGCTGATTTAGGTCTGTGTTGTTTGATGATGGTCCTGACACAGTCTATGATATTCATGACACACTTCTAGATGTTGATATGATTGATATGCTTCAGGCTTGACAACTAAAACTCTTATTACTGATTTGGATGGTACATGCTTGACGGCTAATATTCTTGCTGACAGTTTGGATGATACATCCTTGACAATTAATACTCACCATATTGTTTTGATTTGCCAGCTAATACTCTCTTTATTTACTGGATATTACATGCTTGAAAACTTGCACACTCCTGACTGTTTAGATGGTACATGCTTGACAACAAATACTTTCATTGCTGGAAGTTTTGATGATACATTTTGGACTAAAAAAAAACATTCTGTTAATCATGGTAACCATATTGAGTAAAATTAAACTATTGATTTTGCCCACTCCTAACCTCAACCCCACCCCCTTCACTAGCAGCAGGGCTTCATGGTTTTGTCCTGTGTCATCTTCTTTCCATTTATCCATCTATCCATTAATGGTCATGTGAAACTCTTATAAACCACTCATTGACAATGAAATTTGGTTGAATAAAGGGTCAGTGCTTGCTGCTATAGGATAAATACTTAGTCTTCAAATTTGTGTTCCAAGTGAAAACTGGTGCTAACCTGCTATTTGTGTGCATATGTAGAAGGCCTTATCAGATTTGCATGCCATTATAAAAAAAATTTGTAAAAGATTCTGGATTTTCATTTTACTGTCCACAATTTGGCATTTGTGTTTTACAAATAAATCAAATTCTTCCTGATAAGGTCAGTACAGTGACATAAACCACACATTTGTCATCATGGATTTTATAAAGTATTCAGTAAAGCATGTTACAAAACTGCTGCTTCAGCCTTTGTTTATTTGCTCAAATCATTTAATATTGAATATAACACACAAGATTAGCATATTATGACATTCATTGTAAAATGATTCTTTTGAAGGAACACCTTACGGGTAGTATTTCATACTTGGTAGCTTTGTGGTAATAACCTGGCATGCCCTTATCTACATGTGATTGGTCTGAATTAGGTCAGTGATGTGGTAATCAGGGGAATGTAAGCTATTCCATCTTGTACATACCTTCTGAGTCATAAATTTTTTATTTAACATGACATAATCATTTTAATGATTAAATCTCAGGACACACCCAGTTTTAAAGAAGTGTCATTCAGCTTGACTTCAGTTTTTATCTTGGGGCTTGGTTGAATTTCAGTGCAGTCCATGACTAGAGGGGTGGGGTCATTTTATATATATTTACAATAGCTTCCAAATTATGAAAGACATGAAGAGTGGGCAGTTTTGTTTCCAGAATTTTGAATAGCTAGAGTGGTGGGCTCATTTTGCATATATTTACATTAGTTTCCAATTTATGAGATTAAGCAAAACATTGGATTATGTGGTTACTAACTAGATGTCAGTAATTATTTGAGAGTACTTTAAATTAGACCCTAGGTTATGCCCATTTACATAAGGTTTTGACCCCTGGGTCATGACTTGAAAAATACTGAGATCCATACACTGTAGCCATATAAATATGACATGTACTTGGCATGAAAATACAAATTTTATATGGAAATAAAAATTTTGACCATCCATTACCAGTATCCATTCTTCTCTCCAGGAACTGAACCACTGGGTTATTATCTTAGAAAATATTCAGAACCCTAATTAGTAACCATACTTGCTGTGTATGAAAATACAGATATAGACCTGACCCTAAGAGCAAATATTGTGGAGGTGGATGGGACAAAGCTGCAGAGAAAAGGCATACAGGTTTACAAATGCTGTAGTTTTTCCATGTTAAAATGTATACTAATTGCCAATGTATAGAGATCATTAATCTAGCAAGAGTTATTTACCTTGAATGCTGCCCAAAATACATTTCCCTCTAACATATTTGACAAATCATACATGTGATACTTAAGAATATGTGGCCCAGATTTCATTAGGATTAAGTCTTCAAATTTAATCTACACTTAACATGCATTTGATTTGAATTACAAAAATCGTTTTAAATTTCACCATTCATAAGGCGGAGTCAAAGCCTAGACTTTATAGTTTCTACTAATCATTAGGCTGTATTCAAAGTCCAGACTAAATTCCAACAAACATTAGGCTGTATTCAAGTCCAGACTAAATCCACCAATCATTAGGCTGTATTCAAAGCCCAGACTAAATTCCATCAAGCTTAGGCTGTATTCAAAGTCTAGACTAAATTCCACCAATCATTGGGCTGTATTCAAAGTCAAGACTAAATTCCACCAATCATTAGGCTGTATTCAAAGCCCAGACTAAATTCCACCAATCATTTGGATGGATTCTAAGCTCAGATTAAATTCCTCCAATCATTTGGCTGAATTCTAAGCCCCAATTTGATTGTTTATGGTGAGGACTTGTCTGCAGCAGTAGTGGCAATGATTAAATTATAGATGCTCAAGCTTGCACACACTTTACATTTTTGCTTCACCTTTCATTGACAATACAGGTATCATTATTCTGATGGTGGCAGCAACATCAACAACATCACTGATTTAAGGCTCTCTACTTAAATTTTGGAAAGTCTTCTATCATTTGCTTCATTGGTTACATTCAGCTGAACTTGGGATTATATTAATATGAATCTGAAGTGTATACATTGATACACTAGAAGTTGCTGTTGCACTTGCATACACAGAATTATAGCATCATTTATTGGCAAGACATCATATTCCTTGGAACACTCTTTTTCTTTAAAACAAACTTGGAAGATACAAATCCAACAGAGACAATTCTGCCGAGTTTTTATATGGTTTGCACCGACATTGATTGTTAGCAAAATGTCTCAAGGTAATGTCCTGTTATTAGCAATAAATAGGAAAGGAATGGTGCACAGAATAAAAAATTTGTTATCAAAAGTCTTTAAGTTGACATCTGGTGTATTCATGTACGAATGTCCTTGGGTATTTGTGATTTTTCTTCTTTTCATTCACTATTTTAGTTAAATAGATGATGCTAATAATAATAATAAAGAGGACTTTATATAGCGCCTAATCTTTAGAAGCTCTAAGCTCTTTACATTTGATGCTTATAAAAGAATATTTTTAAAAAAACAAAACATATATATTGAAATGATTACAAAAATTAAAAATAAACACCACAAAATTAGAAACAAGACATGCTGTAAATTTTTAAGCTAATGATACATTAAAAAGGATACATTATTAGGTCATTATGACTGTTCTTGCAGTTGAAATAGATGGGTTTTAAGGGTGCTCTTATGCTTCCACATTTCTGGGCCCTGGCATGCAAAAGAATATTGTCCTATGATTTCAACTTTATAATGTGAATATATAGAATGCTAAGCATCTTGTAGGTGTATACACTTGGGTGATGTCAGATAGGTATGTTGGACTGGAGCCCATCACTGAAATGTAGCACAGAGAACAAATTTTGTATTTAATTCTGGATTGAATGTATAGCCAGTGTAGGGTACAGAGCAGCAGAACCAGACAGAATTGAATTACAGTAGTCCAGTTTTGAAATTAGTAAGGAACACACAAGTGTTTTTGTGGCATCAACCAGCATATGTTCATGACATGTTGACACAATGAGATAGTACTGTCAAGAGTGACACCAAGGTTTCGTACTGACTGCTTGATATTAATGTTGGTGTTGCTAATATTTATTGTCTGAGGTAAAGAATGTGAATGAGAAAGTCTTTGTTTTGTAATCAGAATGGCATCAGTTTTATCATCATTCGTCTGCAGCTTGTGACATGTCATCTATGATTTCACATGGATGGTAGCTTCAACTTTAGCAGGATGGCTAGATTTGTATATTGGAGTGTCATCAGGATACATAATAAGTATATTTAGACCATAGTGATATTACATTGAGGAGTCATCTATTCAAAATAGGCAAAAACTCCTGTCCTTTTATGTAAAATAATGCAGAACATTAGTTATCCCTATTTGTCATTGTACATGACTAGTTCAGGGAATCAGGATTTCTGTTAATTAGTAATAGTGATATTTATTTGGTTGGCATGTATTAGGTATCAGACTTAGAGGAAGCAACATAAAAGCAATATTATAGAAACATTGTACAGGCAAGACAATACATATACAATAATATATGCTATCACATAATGCAAAAGATGTACACATTACACAAGTAAGACAAAACATTGATTAAACCTTGGGTTACCACAGGGCTCATTATCAGTTGAGTCCTGGTTGAGTCTACATTGGTATATAAACTTTGAACTACTTATCTTTGCTTTTGTTACCAGAAACTCATGCAGCAGTAATATCCTAATGCCTTGCTTTTGACAACAAATAAAACCAATAATTATTCTGTGACTTAGGTTTTTCTTACCCCCATCCCCCTAAATATTGTTGACTCCTATAAACACTATAAAGATTGATTAAAATAATGTGGAAATATTTTTTTGAAACATAATATTTCAAAGTTGGATGCATATTGATGGAAATGCATGCAAAAGCACCACCATGCAGAAGGTCCTAATTCCATTTATTATTCAGTCATGTTTATTTCCATTCTCTCAGACATGTGATTTGTTGCTTAGGGTCATTAAAAAGCACTTGATTAATCTTGTAACAAGAAGTAGTACAAAATGTACAGAGTGTAATTGTGCTTCTTGTGACAACAGTACATGTGAAAATATGGCAGTCATTGTAAATTTTGGGATTGCTGTTAAATTCAGGGCTTCTTTTCTGTTTGTTTAGATCACATTTGCATGCTTTAGTCAATTAATTGGTTTAGTTCAAGTTCATGACTATGTCTTATTAGGTAAAATGATTCAACAGAATTGTTGCTTACCATCTGTTGTTGTGCTTAACACCATTTTTCAGCACACCATAGGCTATCTGTTCTCATTTACAAGTCAAATCCAACTGGATACTACACAGACCCATGCCTGCCATCACACAATAGACAGGCAGATCTGGGTCTGTGTAGTTTGTCAGGAATAACCAGTAGAACCGACAACATAGACCCTGGTCTGCAGGCACCTTGTGCTACAACAGATCAGGAACTTAGTTATTTGCAGTTTGACTTAAAGATAAGTACAGATGGTAACCAGCAATCAAAAGCATTGACTGGAGCATGTCACTTTCTTGTAAATTGATGCAATTGAAAGGATGAAATAAACAGTTACTATAGTATACAGGTAGTGTA
This sequence comes from Potamilus streckersoni, assembly GCA_016746295.1. Lineage (NCBI taxonomy): Eukaryota > Metazoa > Mollusca > Bivalvia > Unionida > Unionidae > Potamilus > Potamilus streckersoni. The sequence continues at coordinate 110,548 of JAEAOA010001148.1, read as the reverse complement.
CATGAAAATAGTCAAGGGTTAATGGAGACAGTGTACATGAAAATAGTCAAGGGTTAATGGAGACAGTGTACATGAAAATAGTCAAGGGTTAATGGAGACAGTGTACATGAAAATAGTCAAGGGTTAATGGAGACAGTGTACATGAAAATAGTCATGGGTTAATGGAGACAGTGTACATGAAAATAGTCAAGGGTTAATGGAGAGAGTGTACATGAAAATAGCCAAGGGTTAATGGAGACAGTGTACATGAAAATAGTCAAGGGTTAATGGAGACAGTGTACATGAAAATAGCCAAGGGTTAATGGAGACAGTGTACATGAAAATAGTCAAGGGTTAATGGAGACAGTGTACATGAAAATAGTCATGGGTTAATGGAGACTGTACATGAAAATAGTCAAGGGTTAATGGAGACAGTGTACATGAAAATAGTCAAGGGTTAATGGAGACAGTGTACATGAAAATAGCCAAGGGTTAATGGAGACAGTGTACATGAAAATAGTCAAAGGTTAATGGAGACAGTGTACATGAAAATAGTCAAGGGTTAATGGAGACAGTGTACATGAAAATAGTCAAGGGTTAAGGGAGACAGTGTACATGAAAAAAGCCAAAGGTTAATGGAGACAGTGTACATGAAAATAGTCAAGGGTTAATGGAGACAGTGTACATGAAAATAACCAAGGGTTAATGGAGACAGTGTACATGAAAATAGCCAAGGGTTAATGGAGACAGTGTACATGAAAATAGTCATGGGTTAATGGAGACAGTGTACATGAAAATAGTCAAGGGTTAATGGAGACAGTGTACATGAAAATAGTCAAGGGTTAATGGAGACAGTGTACATGAAAATAGCCATGGGTTAATGGAGACAGTGTACATGAAAATAGTCATGGGTTAATGGAGACAGTGTACATGAAAATGGTCATGGGTTAATGGAGACAGTGTACATGAAAATAGTCAAGGGTTAAGGGAGACAGTGTACATGAAAATAGTCAAGGGTTAATGGAGACAGTGTACATGAAAATAGCCATGGGTTAATGGAGACAGTGTACATGAAAATAGTCAAGGGTTAATGGAGACAGTGTACATGAAAATAGTCAAGGGTTAATGGAGACAGTGTACATGAAAATAGTCATGGGTTAATGGAGACAGTGTACATGAAAATAGTCAAGGGTTAATGGAGACAGTGTACATGAAAATAGTCAAGGGTTAATGGAGACAGTGTACATGAAAATAGTCAAGGGTTAAGGGAGACAGTGTACATGAAAATAGTCAAGGGTTAAAAGATACAGTGTACATGAAAATAGCCAAAGGTTAATGGAGACAGTGTACATGAAAATAGCCAAGGGTTAATGGAGACAGTGTACATGAAAATAACCAAGGGTTAATGGAGACAGTGTACATGAAAATAGCCAAGGGTTAATGGAGACAGTGTACATGAAAATAGTCAAGGGTTAATGGAGACAGTGTACATGAAAATAACCAAGGGTTAATGGAGACAGTGTACATGAAAATAGCCAAGGGTTAATGGAGACAGTGTACATGAAAATAGTCAAGGGTTAAGGGAGACAGTGTACATGAAAATAACCAAGGGTTAATGCAGACAGTGTACATGAAAATAGCCAAGGGTTAATGGAGACAGTGTACATGAAAATAGTCAAGGGTTAAGGGAGACAGTGTACATGAAAATAGTCAAGGGTTAATGGAGACAGTGTACATGAAAATAGTCAAGGGTTAATGGAGACAGTGTACATGAAAATAGTCAAGGGTTAATGGAGACAGTGTACATGAAAATAGTCAAGGGTTAATGGAGACAGTGTACATGAAAATAGTCAAGGGTTAATGGAGACAGTGTACATGAAAATAGCCAAGGGTTAATGGAGACAGTGTACATGAAAATAGTCAAGGGTTAATGGAGACAGTGTACATGAAAATAGTCAAGGGTTAAGGGAGACAGTGTACATGAAAATAGCCAAAGGTTAATGGAGACAGTGTACATGAAAATAGCCAAGGGTTAATGGAGACAGTGTACATGAAAATAACCAAGGGTTAATGGAGACAGTGTACATGAAAATAACCAAGGGTTAATGGAGACAGTGTACATGAAAATAGCCAAGGGTTAATGGAGACAGTGTACATGAAAATAGTCAAGGGTTAATGGAGACAGTGTACATGAAAATAACCAAGGGTTAATGGAGACAGTGTACATGAAAATAGTCAAGGGTTAATGGAGACAGTGTACATGAAAATAGTCAAGGGTTAAGGGAGACAGTGTACATGAAAATAGCCAAAGGTTAATGGAGACAGTGTACATGAAAATAGTCAAGGGTTAATGGAGACAGTGTACATGAAAATAACCAAGGGTTAATGGAGACAGTGTACATGAAAATAGCCAAGGGTTAATGGAGACAGTGTACATGAGAATAGTCAAGGGTTAATGGAGACAGTGTACATGAAAATAGTCAAGGGTTAATGGAGACAGTGTACATGAAAATAGCCAAGGGTTAATGGAGACAGTGTACATGAAAATAGTCAAGGGTTAAGGGAGACAGTGTACATGAAAATAACCAAGGGTTAAGGGAGACAGTGTACATGAAAATAACCAAGGGTTAATGCAGACAGTGTACATGAAAATAGCCAAGGGTTAATGGAGACAGTGTACATGAAAATATTCAAGGGTTAAGGGAGACAGTGTACATGAAAATAGCCAAGGGTTAAGGGAGACAGTGTACATGAAAATAACCAAGGGTTAATGGAGACAGTGTACATGAAAATAGTCAAGGGTTAAGGGAGACAGTGTACATGAAAATAGCCAAGCCTTAATGGATAGTATAATGGTAGTAAGATGAAAATAGTAAATTTTTGAATTAAAGAATTTGTTTGGCAAATGTGAAATATAGAAAAAGCTACCATTTTGAGTTCTAAGAGATCCTTTTCTAAATAACTTAAAAGCTGCATAGCTTTGTATACACTGAATTATATTGGATACTGTGTTTCAGACAAATACAAAATAAAGTCGGAATAGACATTGTATTGTGTGCCATTTGTTGTGAGTTTTTAATTGCTCAGGGGGTATGACCTTTATTGTGAGTTATAATTGCTATGGGGACATTGCCTTTATTGTGAGTTTGGTATTGCTCTGGGTACCTTTGTTGTGAGTTTTTAATTGCTTGGGGACCTTGTCTGTATTATGAGTTTTAATTACTCTGTAGAGCTTGCCTTTATTACCAGTTTTTTATTGCTCTCTTGACCTTGTCCTTGCTGTGAATTCATAATTTTTCTAGGGACCTCACCTTTATTGCAAGTTTTTAATTGCAATGGGGACATTGCCTTTATTGTGAGTTTATAATTGCTCCAGGATACATTGTTTCCATTCCAAGTTGCTATGGGGGACATTGTGTTTGTTAAGTTTACAATTGCTCTGTATTTGTTGTGAGTTTATACCTTCTCTGGGGACATTGTGTTTCAGGTGAGTGTATAATTACTATCATTGTGTTTCAGGTGAGTATAATTACTATCATTGTGTTTCAGGTGAGTGTATAATTACTATCATTGTGTTTCATGTGAGTGTATAATTACTATCATTGTGTTTCATGTGAGTGTATAATTACTATCAGGAAATTGTACTTGTTAGGATGAACCAAATATTTGGCTGGAAAAATTAGGACTGCTGTAAAGACATTAGGGAAACATGGAAGGATATTTTGTTAAATTTCCAGGGTCCCATTACTCCTTTATAATTAAATTAAAGGGTAGATTCAAAGGTTCATTGTTTCAATTTGTTTATAACAGCTATAACCATTTGAAAAGGTTTGGATTGTATGCCATTCACAGCAAAGTTATTGCATTGTTCTGTCGGATAATACATATGAATTTGGTTGCCATATGTATTTAGGAAGTGACATCTCCCCACACATGTCCAAGATAAGAAATCATTAAGGTTTGCTTTTTAGGATCTGCATTAGATTTTTTTCATCAACTACAAAGGATCATGAATTTTACAAATCAGGGAATCTAACATATAATCAAGGAATCTTGACAGTGGACTTAATTGGGCCTTCATCTTAACTGTACAATAGGTTTTCTATCTAATATTTTCAGGAATCCTGAGAATCAAAATATTGTTAACATTCTGGGTTGATGCTTCCTGAATGTTGACAATACCTTTTACATTTTCAAAAGTAGTGTGTTGAAGTCTGAAACTGTGATATATGGTGGTTGCAGTGTGGACAAGGGGAGATAAACATTTTGCTGATAAACCGTTTTCTGAGAAGACGGTTCTAAGATATTAAGATGAACAATATTGTTTTTCTTGTTTTGAATTCCATTTTTCAGCACATAAGAGTCTATACATGGTCACTAGTATATCTGAGGGAGAACCCCCCCCCCGAAAAATCGCATAAAGAACCACCAACCCATGCAAAGTTACTGACAAGGTTTGTTACATACCCTTGCTGGAGCAAGATCTTGATTAAAGACTAAAGCTTTAGAATACTTGGCTAGGCTGGGTCCCATGAAAAATATATTGTTATACTGAGAAAAAAAAATCAGTTGCATGAGCTGTAATGAACAATAATGAATAACTATATTTTCTTGGGTCTTTTGTTAAAGGTATTTGAAAAGGGTTGGCTTAATGTGATGTTATAGGAAGTGATTGATTGCAGATTGAATAAGAAATATTGCAGATTGCAGACAAGAAATTTGAGAATTAATGATCTTGAAAAATTTGTGTCTTTAAAATTTCCATGGTTGTTATTAATATGCTTTATTTTTTAAACAGCATTCAGCAGTGTGTAATGGGTAATTTGTCAGTATGGCTGTCGGCTTCAATGGAAAGAAGATTATCAATAACAAAGTTACTCAACAACAGAAACCTATTCTTATTATTTGATCACCATGGCTGGATCCTCCACACTGTCATTTATTAATACCTCTTTGTTGCAAGTTGTCCTCTTCATAATTGTTAGAATTTTACATATAGAGGTTAATGATATAAAAGGCACGAGGGTAAAGTTTTTAACCAGAAAACGGATGTTGCACGAATCGACTTGAAAAATTAAGAATGCTATTTAACTAGAAAGAGACAGTTCAATAAGCTGTTCTCTTACATGGGTTGCTCACTGTGTCTGGTCTGCGATAAAAATGGCAGAAATAACTTTATAATTAGATCAACTTAATACATTATTTGGGAAAGAGTATTGTAGCACATGGCAGGCAGTTCAGGATGGATCATCCCAATTTCATTTTGACATTTTGAAGACATTAAGATGCGAAATATTGTAAAACCAGCAAAAATTAGCAGAGATTATAAAGCTGGAATACTTATTGAAGGTAAGAAATGCAGCACATATAGGATGTGACATGCTCACTGTATTTTAGGCAGGAATGTAAGTCACCATAACCCAAGAGTGACACTGTAAAATTTTCACTTCTGAGGCAGAAAAGTTCTCTCAATCAAACATATATGTGACAAACTATGTTTTTAGTGTAGTTTCTAAAACCAGTGCAAGAGCTAAAAACAAAATATCATGTAATGTATATTGAGTAATTCCTTCTGGGGGAACTCATTGGTTGCATCTATGTTGATGATGTGCATGTAATCTGTCATATTTTTGTTTCTTTTGCAGCCCAGCTTAAGCCAAGCGGGGAGTTGGACTTCCAGCCAACCAATGAATTTCCAGCTCTGCAGTACCTCGATAATGTGGATGCAGGTAGTCCATCTGACAAGGCTGGACTCAAGCCTGGAGACTTTATACTTGAGGTAACAAGACATAGCTTCATCCAAATAAAGATCTCATCTCATGCAAATTTCTGATTTGAAATGACGTCTGGTTCATCATTAATAATTCAGATATGTTTTAATGTTCAAAATGGATTATAAATTCATGTTATTATTTGAAGAATTGGAAAAAGTAGAAAGATTTGTTTATAGATATTGTACATACTCATTTTTAAATCTAATTGCAAACTGCAATCAATAAAGATCTTGGTCTGCCTTAGCATAATGATCAGGGTCTTTGTTGTTTGTTCAATTGATTGGTCCTAACAAACTGCAGCATATTATGCAATGGCAGATATAGTTCTGCACAGTTTGTAGTTGGACTCAACTTATAAGCAAGTATTGTTGCAAATACCAGATCTTGTCAAAATGTGTATATTAAGTCTTCTTTTATCCATGCAGCACAGGACATAAAAAGAAAATTGGCAGTGGTACAGTTGATTTTTATGGCCACTTATCTGTCATGTATCTGGACTCAATTTACAACCTTTGTATCTATTTGCATCACTTTAAGCATTGATAAACTTTTCCTCAACCTCTGATCTCTTCCTTTATGTAAATACCATGACCTATTATCAGGTTAAGTAAACAGGTCAGCCTGTCAAGGAGAGTGATAAATTATACCCAACATGCATTATATTATATATATATATATATATATATATATATATATATATATATATATATATATATATATATATATATATATATATATATATATATATATATATATATATATATATATATATATTGACATTCTCAGTGTTCATATTTAAGGTCAAGTTTGCATCTCATTGGTAAAGTGACATGATTCCCAAAACCAGAGACCTAGAATACTTAAAGAATCTGCTTGAAGTGGTAATAGTCTGTGTCAGGACTTGGAATTTCATCAAGTTGAATACCTTATGCTCATCTGAACTAAGATTGTTAGGGATTTTTTTTAATACACTCCCAGTTTATTATCAGCTGCATTTCATTAGTAAATATAAATTTTTAAAGTCATTACATGTGAAGGAGAGATAAAAGTTCAATTTCTTATTTACTTTTCCACTCCTTAATTCGTATACCATATATACTCTATTATAAGTCATGTCTTACTGTAAGTAACATAGACCCTGATCTGTCATTACATAATGTATTGGTAGATCTCTGTTGTTCTACTGATTACCCCTAGCACATTATGCCATGGTAGATCTGGGTCTATGCAGTTGCATAATATAGACTATAAATAAAACTTGAGAATTAGCCTTTGAACAGATTAGATATTGAATTTCTGACAATTAATATTGATGGTGTTTGTGTGTGTATATAAATATTTTTTAACCCATCCAATTAAAGGTTTCTGTCTAATCTGGTAAAGAACAGCATTTGTTTTGTTAATGTAATTGATGGTTGATGTCAGGAAGGTAATAGTACTGACATCTACAAGGAAAATACAGTATTTTGTGCATTATTGGAGAAGGGCTGTTCCAGTACAAATATTGTTACACTTTTCACAGGAAGAAGTCATCCCTAGATGCAATTTATAATCTTGTTTTATTTTTTATTCAAAATCTTTGAGTAGTCAGAACCCCTTGCCTTGCTATTATATATATTTTTAAACTGCCTTCTCAGGGTAATGGCATCTTTAAATGGAACTTGCCTAATTTCTTTCCTTGATGACAATTACTTAAAATTCTTTTCCATTGTACAACATGTGTAAGGTCTTGTAAACATTTCCTTTTATGCTAAAATATGTTTCCTTATTAATTGTCATTAAGGATGTAACTCAGATGGAGACAGCTCTTTCATCTTTGTTGATTGATCACATGCAACTGCAAGTTTTGAACAAGATAGACCCAGTTCTGCCAGCATGCTAGCTGATTAAACTAAATTCAGTTCATTATTTCTTCTGATATCAAGTTAACAGCATCGATCTAGTGTGCTTGACTTTATTATCGAAGTAGATGTTTATTTTTCATTGTCTGTATTATCACATTAGATGTCTGTTATTCATCTGCAGTATTATTGCAGTGGATGTTTGTTATTCATGAATCAGTATGCTATTTGATTTTATTTGTTCCTCCAAATTGTACCACATAACTTTACCCAATTGAATGTTGATCATTAGATTTGGCATAATTGGCATCAGAATCAGAGTAGATTTTATAGTATACAAATTTGATTATTCAAAGTTTCAATAAATTGTTCCCATTTATGACAGTTATACAAATAATGGTTGAATACTTATTAGTGTCCTATCCAAATTGATGTTTTTATTAAGAAACAATAAGCTATTAACACACACATACACATAACTGCAAATAAATTGACCCCAATCTGCCATCACATTTTCCATTGCCAGATCTGGGTCTATTGGCTGTGATCTGCTGGCACATTAGATGACTGTAGATCAGGATCTGTGTTTGCATTTGGACCTGATTTGTACATGAGCATATATGGTAAATGTTGGCATAGATCTTGTATCACTGGCATATAAATTCATTCAGAAAATATTGTAAAAGTATTTGAAGAAATAGAAATTGCTCATGATGGTCCCTATTGGTACATCTTTGTCAGGAACAAGGGGAGATTTTGTATAATGATTCCAGACTCAGTTCAGAATAATACTTTTCAACAAGGCTATAAATTCAACCCAGTTGCTTTTGTAATGGGATTCCATGTGCACTTAAAACACCCAGGTACAAAAGAAATTGCAGCTGTTAATATAACACCACAGAATACCAAATTGGCATATTGTTCAATTTATTTATTGTTTGAATCCCATTTAATCTTTTGTACTGAATCATACCACATAAGAGTAAAGGTAACTCTACCAGAAAGACTTGAATTTCTCAGAGTTTCCTTGTATAGGGATTTTTTCTGCCCCTTTAGTTCAGAAAAAAAGACAAATGGACATTGATAATTGTTTTTAGTGTGAACTATTGATGAAACTCTACTGATGCCGTATACAATCACTTAAGACCAACTGCAAACTGCACAGAACCAGATCTGCAATTGCAAAAGGTAGGTTTAGATCTATGCATTTTGTAAGGCATAATCAACAGAATAAACAACATATACCTTGATCTGTTGGTGCACAGTGTGATGGCACATAAAGGTCTTGTTTTGTTTGCAGTTGGATTCGACTAATAAGTGAGTCCCTACAATAGTTCGTGGGGACATAAATGATCTGGGCAAATTTATCCATAGGATTTTCGATGCAATTTAAAGCTTTGTATTTGATCACTGAAAGGTTGAGTGGGTATATGCTCATTGCCATTACACAGTTAACCTGGTGCAAGGCACACCTTGCTAGGTATATTTAGAGTTTTTGATAGTCTGGTGAGACAAATCACTTTTTTTCCTCACAGGTGGTCCTATATTTAATCCAAGAGCTGCAGGTTTATTTTACATTTTGGCTGTATTGATTTAAAAATGGGGCTGCTAATGCAAACAAAAGACATTTAACATTTGTTTTCTTAATAATTTCTCTTCCTTGATTAATTGGACATTGTTCCGGTAAATCAGTTTTTGATGTTATATATATATATATATATATATATATATATATATATATATATATATATATATATATATATAGTTCTGAAATCAATGCAACACATGCTTATAAAATGTGTCCTGAAATGCACACAATCAATGCCCTGTAAAATATGTCCTGAAATGTACACAACACATGCCATGTAAAATGTGTCCTGAAATGCACATAATGCATTCCATGTAAAATGTGTCCTGAATTGCACACCACACTTGCCATGTAAAATGTGTCCTGAATTGCACAACACACATGCCATATAAAATGTGTCCTGAAATGCACACAACACATGTCATGTAAAATGTGTCCTGAAATGCACATAATGCATTCCATGTAAAATGTGTCCTGAAATGCACACAACATATGTCATGTAAAATGTGTCCTGAAATGCACACAATATTTAATGCCCTGTAAAATATGTTCTGAAATGTACACAACACATGCCATGTAAAATATGTCCTGAAATGCACACAACACATGTCATGCAAAATGTGTCCTGAAATGCACACAATATTTATTGCCCTGTAAAATATGTTCTGAAATGTACACAACACATGCCATGTAAAATATGTCCTGAAATGCACACAACACATGTCATGTATAATGTGTCCTGAAATGCACACCATAAATGCCCTGTAAAATGTCCTGAAATTGAAATGTACACAACAGTGCCATGTAAAATATGTCCTGAAATGCACACAACACATGTCATGTATAATGTGTCCTGAAATGCACACCATAAATGCCCTGTAAAATGTCCTGAAATTGAAATGTACACAACAGTGCCATGTAAAATGTGTCCTGAAATGCACACAACACATGTCTTGTAAAATGTGTCCTGAAATGCACACATGTGCCATGTAAAATGTATGTATGTATGTATATATATATATATATATATATATATATATATATATATATATATATATATATATATATATATATATATATATATATATATATATAAATAAGTCCTGAAATGTACACAATACACAATACATACCCTGTAAAATGTGTCCTGAAATGTACACAACACATTCCCTGCAAAATGTGTGCTGAAATGTACACAACACATTCCCTGTAAAATGTGCCCTGAATGTTTGTTAATTTATTCATACAGTGTAATGAAGTCTTCCTTGAAACAGTTTTTCAGATTTCTAATATTCTTCATACCTTTTTGTGATACATGTAATAGTTTATTTATACATTAATAAAAATATGAAGCATCCCATAAAGATTAAAAAGTAATGGTGTATAATTAACAGCAATCATGGAAGCATCCCATGAAAATTAAAAAATAACAGTGTATAATTAACACTAGTCATGGAAGCATTCCATGAAAATTAAAAATAACAGTGTATAATTAACACTAGTCATGGAAGCATTCCATGAAAATTAAAAATAACAGTGTATAATTAACACTAGTCATGGAAGCATTCCATGAAAATTAAAAATAATAGTGTATAATTAACGATAGTCATGGAAGCATCCCATAAAAATTAAAACAATAACAGTGTATAATTAATGGTAGTCATGGAAGCATCCCATGAAAATTAAAAATAACAGTGTATAATTAACACTAGTCATGGAAGCATTCCATGAAAATTAAAAATAACAACAGTGTATAATTAACAGTAGTCATGGAAGCATAGGTTGCTGTTAAATCACAATTTAGTTGCATATTCACATTTGATGAAGTCAGTCTGAGTGAACAATCCAAATAACGAACACCAGTTCATAAAGAACATATGTACATTTTAAATTTTGAAGAAATGTTTTTAAAAATTTCACCATAAAGACATATCTGTATGATTCCTTTCATAATTATTTCAGCATTCTAATTTATTCATGAACCTGGATAATTTGCTAAAACTATTCATGCCTGACTGGATTGCATATAAAATAATGTTTGTTTTTAAGTCCTTATCAGTCATAAATGATCTTGAAGTTTCCACCTGGATAGTCATGTCGGTGTGTATTAACTTTTGATACCTAAAACTTTTCAGATTTTGTTTTGCTGTCAGTGTATTGTCAATCACATTCTTAGTTCAGCTCATGACTGACCTATGTAGAAGTATTCTCATTTTAACTGCAAGTATAAATCACATCTTTAGAGAGCAATGTATGCCCTGTTCAAATTTCTGTTATATCAGGAAATGTTTTAAATCAGCTGGTACCATTTTTGTTTTAATAAAGTAATGTTTAGACTTGCTAAGAATGTTTTAATTGTTTGGGTTTTCTCTGAGTGGTCTAAAGGCTGTCGTTATGGATCACTGCCATCCTTCGTTGGAGTGGGTCAGTACCATTAATACTGGCCTGGCCATGAATAGCCAAACGTGTGCTGAAAAATGGCATTAGGCCCAACAACAACAAATCAGTTGGTACCATTTATTTTTCAATAAAGTAATGTTTAGACTTGATAATTGTTTTAATTGTTTTAATTGTTTGTTTTTTCTCTGACAATTAAACTGTTTTTTTTTTTAAAAATACTTCTAAATTTTTTCACTACACTGTTCATGTTATAAAGGCCTTTGTTGGAGTCAAAGACAGTGTTATCAATATGTGTGTTTGTCTTGTTTTGACATTTTTGCATGTAAGGTGTGAATTATAAAGGTCTATGGCATCAAGTCTTAAAATCACCTGCCCATGCAAGGTCTATAGTTTTCTAAACACAAAAGACCACATGATGGTGTATGAGGTTCCATATGCATATCCATGACAACTTAGGAGTACACAAGCCAAAAAAGTCAAAATGTGATATGTATGTAGATAAACAAGCAATGTGATAATGTATAAATATTCTTTGATTCCATGCTTTCTGTAATCAAAATTATAGAAGACAAATATTTGATTTCAAAGCAATCATTCAGTTTATTTTTTCTTTCTTTCTGAGCCCCATATTCTTGAAACATTTTTAATAAGAAATTCTTGCTTGAGCTCAGTCCTGAAACTTAGTCTATAAGTTTAATCAGAATAAAGTTAGAATCACATACCAGTCTACTCTTTCTGCGGTCCCTCTACAAGACTGTACTTCAAAATTATGATAACATATGTACACCCTAGATATCCTTTCTGATTTTGGAGTTATGAGCTTAACCTTAATTTCTTGCTCAAAATGTTTCAGGAATTGAGGTCTGACTTGGAAACCATGAAATGTTTGAGATTTACTTATTTTTCTTTTAACCAATCAAAAATGATGTTACTTCAGAAGGTCATACCTGATTGGTATACTCAACATAAATACATGTGACACTGGTACAAATAGTAAAAACATGTAACAATAAAATTTAAGATTACACATAAATTTACATTTATAGCTGTTGAAAATGGTTTTAAAAATGTGCCTTGGGCTATGCATAATTGAACACAGAGGTATAAAATACATAATTAGATGCAGATATCTCAAAAATGTGCACCACATTATATTTAACCATGATGTTGTTTTAAAAAAATCCCATATTAGTATATGTCAGGATTATCTTGTAAGTTTTGTGCACAATATTTGAATCAGGTTTTAGCAGGATCTATTTACCTACCATAATTAAAGAAACGTGTGACTGAAATACCTCACCTCTTATTAAAATAGTCCTATGACTCAGAAAATTATTAAAATATTTATAATTATTCAATAAAATAGTCGATGCAGACTTCCATCACAAGATAATATTTTACATCTCAAAATAGCCTTCTTTTTTACTGATAACATGATATTCCCAAGGGAAATATCCAAACTTGTATATTTTGTATATGTCAATTGGCATAATAATATGAAGTGTAACATATTTAATTTTCTATTTATTTTACTTGATACATCATCCCAGATATTGATTATTTCAAATGGGGGTGGGGGAGGATAAGCACTTTTAACACAAGATTTAACTGGAATTTCAAAAGGAAGCATGCATGCAGCTAGTTATATATCTTTTTAAAACCCAACAAGTTGTTCCACTTCAGAAGAAAACTGTTTCAGAAGGAGTTACTAGTCTATGAATCATTACATGGATTGGCTCCTAATTATCTTAAATGTAATTTTAAATTTGTTGAAAATGTGTGTGTGAGTATATATATATATATATATATATATATATATATATATATATATATATATATATATATATATATATATATATATGAACTAAGATCCATCTCAAACGGCAGGATGGAAAATCAAATTTGGAGTTTTAAAAGAAGAGTTTTGCTTTTCTTAAGGCAAACTATGAAATTTCCACCTCACCCTGTATAAAGTCAGCTGACTCATGCCTTTTATTCTAGGTAGATAATTATCTACTTTAAATAGCTTTTGTTGCCTAAAGAATCTGCATATAATAACAGAAGGCCTCATATATATATATGCAGTGTCTTTAGGCAACAAAAGCTATTAAAAGGCCTCTTAGAAATGGCAGTTGACCAAATGAGCTTCTTTAAATAAAGTCATTATTATTATTATTATTATTATTATTATTATTATTATTATTATTATTATTATTATTATTATTATTATTATTATCATTAGCTAGATCATGCCCAGAAAGTGTCATTTGTGAGCCTTTCTAAAGGGCACTCCAAGGCAGTCTATGTAGATTTTCTAGATGTATTTGGATCTGATAGTCTACCAGCTTGGGTTGATGTGGCTTCCTATTTCAAGTCTAATATTTGCTTCAGAGCAGGCAGGAGTTCAAACTTACATGCAGCTTTTTAATTGTGCAGTTATACATGTTTCTGAAGAACTTTAGTCACTAATGTAGATTTAAAAATTTATATTTTTAAAATAAATTGAATACTGGATGCACATATTCTCTGATTATAATTATTTGTCTCAATGTTTGGCATAGCAACACTAGATTAATCAAATGTTTAGTAAACCTGATGTCAAGCCCTGGTGAATTACAATTTATTACAGTCAAGATGCAGCTGTTTCATGTTGGCAGAGTGACATATTTAGGTCTGAGATTTATTATGACATGGTTTGACCATTAGGTTATGAAATCAGCATTAGATTTATTATGACATGGTTTGACCATTAAGTTATGAAATCAGAAAGCATTTCAACTGAAATTACTGGTTGCCATTTTGCTGATGATGCTATCTGAATGTTGATTGAGCATTACTACCAGATGTGTTGTATGTATCATGGTGAAAGATGACTCATTACGGTAGAGTTAGATAGATTACAGGGTCTGTGACAGAATATATGTAAAGCAAAAAAACAAAAACATCAACACACAAACATACCTAAAATCTCAAAAACAAATATCAGCCATTGTTTTCCAGCTATTTACAATTATCTTAGCTAATAAAGCCACATTGACCAGTATAAAAAAAAATTTCAGAGAAGTAAATTAAAAGAAGGTTGTTTAATATAAGTGACAAATTCCCTAGAGCGCTTAGAATCAATGACAAATGAGGGATAATTTTGTTTTTCTTGTATAACAAGTTAAATTTGAAAGAATTTCCTATCATTTGCATTTTTAATATGGTTGTACATGTAAAGAACCATCATGCAGTTCAAACTGTTGGATTTAATTGAATGCATTGTGCAGCTGCACAATGGACTTTGATTTTTCTCAAGTGCAAGTGATGCAGAGTAGGAGAAAAGGTAGAGAAATTGTGCCTAACTGCAGATTTCTGTTTTGCGTTAAAACTAAATCACATTAACCTTTTTACTCACAGATTAATAACTAAATCACATTGACCTTTTTACTCACAGATTAATGGAGAGAATGTGGTTCGAGCTTCTCATGATCGTGTAGTTAATCTGATCAGGGCATCAGGCAGCACCCTAGCAATGAAGTTAGTCACTGTACGCTCATCTGGCAGGTCCCAGAATTGGCTTGCCAATGAAGCTCACTCCAGAACCATGCCCAATCGGAAAAAGAAAGGTAATAGTCAGCATCATCTCCCTTTTAAGCCATATCCCGGCTTTTAAGTGCAGTGTTTCCTATGCACAATCTTTTTATCTTGGCTCTAATGTATGAGCTATGAGTCCTATTTTCAATTTTTTGTTTTAAAAAGCAGAATGTTGGAAAAACAATAATTCAGTTATGAATTTGAATTATGTTGGTTTCATTTGTTGATAAGTAGGATATTCCAAGCATTACTTGTGTGTCTGTTTTTTTGTTGATCAGTAGGATATGCCAAGTGTTATGAACTAGTGTATCTGTTTCATTTGTTGATAAATAGGATATGCCAAGCACTATTAGTTTGTTTCATTTGTTGATAAGTAGGATATGCCAAGTATGTATCTTCCGTTGATGAGTTGGATATGCCAAGCATTACTGGTAATTGTGTCTTTCATTTGTTGATGAGTAGGATATGCCATGCACTACCAGTACGTCTGTTTCATTTATTGATGAGTAGGATATGCCATGCACTACCAGTGTGTCTGTTTCATTTATTGATGAGCAGGATATGCCATGCACTACCAGTGTGTCTGTTTCATTTATTGATGAGCAGGATATGCCATGCACTACCAGTGTGTCTGTTTCATTTATTGATGAGCAGGATATGCCATGCACTACCAGTGTGTCTGTTTCATTTATTGATGAGCAGGATATGCCATGTATTACTAGTATGTTTCATTTGTTGAGGAGTAGGATATGCCATGCACTATGTACTAGTCTCTTTCATTTGTTGATGAATGGGATATGCTGAGCATTACTAGTGGGAATCTTTCATTTGTTGATGAGCAGGATATGCCAAGCATTACTTGTGTGTTTGTTTTAATTTGTTGGTGAGTAGAGTATTCTGTATTTTACTAGTGTGTCTCTTTCATTTGTTGGTGAATAGGATATGTCAAGCATTACTAGTGTGTGTTTCATTTGTTGATGAGCAGGGTATGCCAAGCATTACTGGTGTGTCTTTCATTTGTTGATGATTAATTAATTTTGCCAAGCACTACTAGTCTGCCTGTTTTATTTGTTGTTGAGTAGGATATGTCAAGCATTTCTAGTAGGTCTCTTTCTTTTGTTGATGAGAAGGGTATACAATACACTATTAGTGTGTTTGTTTCATTTGTTGATATGTTATAACAAGCATTACTGGCATGTTCATACAAAGAGAGTAGAGTGAAGTAGAGTCATTTATTAAACAGAGCTGGAGTAAGATTTTGTAATGTTAAACTTGCTTTACAGTTCAAACTGATTTGATTGTTATTTTATAGATGTGATATTCCTCTTTAGTGCTGTCTCATGTTATTGTATAAAAATGAAAACTACATACTAAGTTTCAGTAATTACAGTTTTGTGTAGTATTACTCAGAAATAAAATGAGTCAGCTATACAAGATATTGAGAAATCTTTATGACCCAAATTAAACTGGTCATGCAAACTTTAACATATTCACCAGTGTGATTTTAATATAACATAACTCACATGCACTTTTCTTTGTGTATTTGGTAAGAGTGATCTATGATCTTGAACCTGTTCAAATTTGATCTGTGCCCACTATAAGGCATAAAATATGATGTTGTCCATGTATTTGTCTGTTCCCTCAAGTCAAGTTCACTACCATCTACCAACACCTGATTTTGTGAATGGTTTTTGCATGAAGTAAGATAAATCATATTGACTTTGGGGTAAAAGAGTCAAAGGTCAGTGTGACTGAAAGAATAATAATTGTTTCTATAAACTTGTGTGATCCACAATCTAGTTTTCAAACTTTGTAGATTGCTTGAACTTGTGGGTTTGCAGTATAGCTATGGTTCTAGAGAAAGGTGATAAAGAAACCTTTAGATAGTTCCTAAATGTCATCATCCGCCATATTTGTGGTGAACTGGCAGATTTACGATTGACTTTTTCAGAAGTTACATTCATAAACAGAATGCAATTCAAGCTTTTTGTTAGTAACTGTATGTGTGATTTGTAAGTTGTCTTTGCTTCAGTGTGCTTTTTTAAAAATGGTAAAAAAAAAATTGTTTGCTGATAGAAGAAACTGCCAGGTTGCACTTTTTAGGTAAAATCTGCAGAATATTGTCTGCTAGTGACCTTATCAGGAAGTATCTATTATATATTAGGGTTAAAAGGTCAGAGGTCATGGTCATTGTAAGTCTAATAAGTAAATACATGTAGTGGTTTCTGCACATACCTTGGAAGGCTGAGTTCATCAAAACCCATTAGTCAGTAAATTCCAGTCTATGACAACCTACTAGTATTTGCAGAGAAAAATGTTAAACATGTTGCAGATGAATAATGTGTCATTCACAGAGCCCCTGTTCAAAACCATTCATTAATGGCTACAAGGTTACACACTGCAAATTATCTATGAACAGACCACACAAATTAAATGCCAGTTTTACCCTTTTGTTGCCTTTACAAGAGGGTAATGATATTAAAAGACTGATTTAGTCTTTTGTTTTTATGCCTTGTTATAAATAAGAAAGAATCACTAAGTGTTTTTCCCCTCTCTGTCCATCCATCAAATTTAGTAAAGTTTTATATTTAGGTCACTGGCAGGTCTTTCATTTCTTATAAAAAAAAGTTACACACATGCACACATATTTTTTCTCTTCATCAGCCCCTGAGCCTCCCAGACGAGACCCCCAGACATCTCTGTCTTACAGTCGAGCAGAAGGGCATAACGTAGCAGAGGAAATGAAAGCCATGGGTAGGTAGATTGTTCATTGTTTGGAAGTATTAGTGTTGTTTATTGCTTGGAAAATATCAAAATATAACAGTAGTGTGACCTCGCTATAATGCAGTAGTTGGGAGCCATAGAACCCGACCATGTTACAAACTGAACCGTGTTATAAGCAACCAAGTATGTTACCAACAAATTTGCAGGGTTAGGGAGAGGGGGCTAATAAAAATCGGGTGCAAAAACGTGTGCTTCAATTGCACAGTTACCAGTTTAAATCAATGTATATTAAATAAGAAAAACAATAATAACAGATTGCATATTTATTCAGAGAACCATGCATTGGTGCATACACATGTATAGTTTATATATACATGTCTAATCTATAGCATGAAAAGAGCATCAACACCATGTACTCACTCATGAATCTCATCATATATATTGAATCCACAATACAATAATATTTCCATTGAAAATATTTGCACACATATTTAAAATATTCAGTTATTTTGTCACAGATCAGTATTCGACTGAATTTAATGGGAAAAAATAAATAGCAAATAATATGTAGCGAATGATGAAACAGTATGTCTGAAGATTACATAATGGTGTCTCTATAAATTTCACACTGCTAAATTTTTTCATTTGTGATTTGTAATAGTTTATTATTGTTTAAAAAACTAATTTTCAGCTGCTTTCTGACTACAGCAATAAACAAGGGGTTTATATTTGTAGTGAATGGACGACATTATTCTCTGGTGAACTGATTGCATAAAACAACACCGCCAAGCCACATGCACATGTTGGTGGCTTATGTTTGTTTGATGTTTTATAAATTGTTTATTTATATTGTTTATAAAAAGTTTAGCCTGGCAATTGACTTTGATGATGAGCAATGTACTTAAATTGATTTATTAATTCAGGTGAGAATTTTTTATCAATCACTGCATTGTTTATTGCTTAGTTGTGAATGCAGCTTATAGAACATAGGTCTGATATTGTTTGAGCAATGATTGTATAGGAAATGCATTGTAGACAAACACAAAGTAGACTTGATGGCTTCATTGCTCATGAACCAGTAATAAGAACAGTAACACTTATGAGCTGTCATCTTTCAACCATAAACAAAGATGAAAGTTCTCAAAAAGCCCTGACATGGGTTCAGATACTCATATTTCTGATGTATAATTTAGCACAAAACTGTAAAAGAAATTTGTTAAATTTAAAAATTTTAGGAGCTATGCCATGATCGTTTTATATTAGAATCCATACGTGATTTCCTCCCCCATATTAATAATGAACTTTCTACATGTTATTTTTTTGCACTTTTAAGAAGAAATGTTTTCTGTGTACAAGAATAGTACATGTATGTGATATTTCATGAGCAATGCCACAAAGGTCTTATATTTATATTTATAAGCAATATCTTTTCCCAAATGATAACAAAACGTTACCTAATTTACTTTTCATACTTTTTTTTTGTTTATGACAAAAATACCAGTAATAAGGTAAATGAAATTTCAGGAGCCATGCCACGATAGTTTCATATTAGAATCCATACATGATTTCCTTCCCAAAATGATAATAAATTTTCTACACTTTAATTTTTGCATTTTAAGAAGAAATGTTTTCCGTGTATGAGAATAATACATGCACATGTATATGATGCTTCAGCAAGCCATGCCACAAAACATCTCGTATTCAAATTTATAAACAATCTCTTTTCCAAAATGATAACTTAAATGTTATGTAATTTACTTTTCATCTTAACTTTTTAAACGAGAAAAATACCAGTAATAAAGTAAATGAAATTTTGAAAGCCACGCCTTGATTGTTTTATATTAGAATCCAAACATGATTTCCTACCCAAAGTGATAATAAACTTTCTATGCGTTATTTTTTGCACTTTTATGAAAAAAATATTTTTCATATACGAGAATAATACATGTACATATTTCGAGAACCACACCACAAACGTCTTATATTCAAATTTAAAAGCAATCTCTTTTCCAAAATGCTATGTAATTTACTTTTTGTACTTAATTTTTTAATGAAAAAAAAAACGGTAATAAGGTAAATGAAATTTTGAGAACTACGCCACACAATGCCATGATCGTTTTATATTAGAATCCATACACGATTTCCTCCCCAAAATGATAATAAACTTTTTAGACGTTAGTTTTTGCACCTTTAAGTAGAAATATTTTATGTGTATGAGAATAATACATGAACTGTATATGATATTTCGGGAACCATGCCATAAACGTCTTATATTCAAATTTATAAGCAATCTCTTTTCCAACATGATAATAAAACTTTACGCAATTTACTTTTCGTACTCATTTTTTTTTTTGTTGCAAAAAAAAATATTGGTAATAAGGTGAATGAAATTTCGGTAGCCATACCATGACTGCGTTATATCCGAATTTGCATTATAACGGAGCGCGTTTGGCAGGGTTACACTATATGTGGACAGATTTAAGAAATTGTTCATTGGTGTAAATTAACTCACAAATATCCAATTGAAAGAGATATATTAGGACATGCACCTCTCTGCAAACTGGTTTACACTAATATTACATCAGTGTATTATTTTAAGAAAATCAACCCAAAACAAAACAATGGTAGAAATCAGAGTGGAGAATAAAAGATGGCATACTAATTGTTTTTCTAATTTTATTTGATCAATTTGGGCCAAATACTTTTATTTAGTTGAAGGTCATCAAACAATATCTAAGAAATATATATTTGTGTGTCATCAAGTCTTTATTAAAAATTCAGGTTTATATTGAATTTTACAGTCTTCCTTCATATAAATGTTGTTATCTCAGTACTATCAATTATCATCACATTTAGGCCCTCTTATTTCAGAGTAGCATTTCAAAATTAATAATAGTTTTCATTAGTAAATAAAAATTTAGGAAACTACATTATTTAAGATGATGAAAAAAAAGTGAAATTGGACTATAAATATATATTTGGAAATATTCATTGATTCACAATCCCACGTTTTATGTTGTGTAAAGTGGGCTCAGTAGTTGTCATACTGGTGTACTTTTTTGTACATACTTGATAAGACAAGTGATCAGTTTTGATATGCCAACCTTAAGGCAAAATGTATTATCTTGTGTGTCTGTTACCAGGTTCAATTATGCATGGTAACTTGAGTTGTTTACAATTTACAGGAAACAAAATGTGGATGATTTGCACATGGGTTAAGAAATAAACCAGTTAATTTTGGAGTCAAAATATAACAGTTCAAGGTCACAGTGTTGGGAATTGTTTCAGTATTGTGGCATCATAGACTAGACCAAATTTATTGGCTGGCTTTGCACTTGGGGGATGGGGTAAGGAAAAAGCCGATCTTTTTTGGCATCATAAAATATAAGATCAAGGTCACAGATTGAAATCTATTTCTTTCTGCATAATACATTAATTTTGCATGATAGACTTGGAAAGATTTTGTGAATGACTGACTTTGAGTAAAAGAAAAGTGTACTGATTTTGTGGTCAAAAGGTCAAGGTTAACATCACTGAGACAAGTAAAAATAATAGGATTCCATATGATAGCATTAATTTCTATAAAATCTTGGTGCACAAATAATATCCAGAGTTATGCAACTTACCTGTGACCTAATTTATTTTGCAGAAAAACTTGACAAGGCTATTTCTGGTGAAAGGAGAGATTCATCTACTTCAGTAGAGCAGAAAACTGCCTCAATAAGAGGTCGCCATGCTGTAAAAAGAGTTTCTTGTGTTGATACAGAAAATCTGGAAGTAGACCAACAGAAAAGTAACCACATCAGCCCATCAGAGGCTAGGATCAATAAATACCACAAGGGACAAAATGGAGCCCTAGAAAGGTCTAAGAGTAACCCAGATTTGTATGGTAAACCAGTGTATACTACTCCTCAGGTGCCAGATTCAGCAAACTCATCAAGTGGATTGAATGGTACTCGTGTGTATGATTTGCCTCATGGAGGACAACAAAGTCAGCCTTCTCAAACTAACTCTAGACCAAAAGTTGGTCCACCTCCACCTCCATCTCCTGGATCCAACAAGTCACAACGCAAACAAGCTCCAAGCCCACCAACAGGAGAGGCTGACATGCCTAACAAGTCTGAGGTGGTGTCAATCACCACAAACAGGAAGTCTCAGTATGTAAGCATGCCACATCCAGGCAGTCCTATAGAAGGGACCCAATTTGAATCCAGTTTCAGACCGGGGACTTCTGCCAAACTAACTGAAGAACCAATCACCACAGTTCCTTCACTGGAACAATCCAAGCTTAAACCGGGACACACACGTAGCTCCAGTACAGGAGCTGGGCTCATTAAAATGGTGACAGTTCCATTAAGTAATGCACCAAAAGAGGATTATGGGAAAAAGAAAACCTTGGCTGAGGACAGAGTGCGTGATAGTGCTGCAGACTTCATGAAGTCCTATCCCAGTGCTCAGTTGCTAGTAACAGCTGATGTACATGACAGTATTAATGATAAAAAGAAATCTAAAGTACATGAGCCAGAACCAGACTATGACATTGATAGTGGAGATGAAAAGAAAAACTTTGAACCAAAAGCTCAGGTGTCAGCAGAAAATAATCATAAAGTGACTCTGATTTCTGTGGGTGTAACGTCAAAGACAAAACCTGCACCTGGTGGCAAAAGATACACCATCCACTCAACTATCCCAGTCGAAAAACTAGAAGAGAGCATTGAAATACAGGATGTTTTTATTCCACCCAGACCTGCAGGACCTGCACCCATACCTCCCAAAAATGAAGAGAGGACATGGGCAGGACCTAGGTCATCATTTCAAAGTGAATCTATTCAACCCAGCTCAGGGAACTCTTCCCCTAGAGATATGGAGGTCAGAATACAGAAGGATGTGCTGGCATCACCAGCACCACCACCACCTGCACCACCACCGCCTCCTGTACCACCTTCACCTAAATCAGATATACGCTCTAGCCGGTTCAGAGAAATGAATGCAGATAAACCTGCCATGCCAACAGAGGACATTCTGGCAGCTGTTGCCAAAAGAAAGGAAAGACTTGAGGTGGATGGACCAAGGATCACCATGCACAAACCTGAAGTGAAGCCAAGCCCAAGGGATATAACTCAGGTAGCCATATTTGAAGCTGTTGCTAAGCGGAGGTCAGCACTCCAGCATCAGTCAGAGACAGCTGTGGTTGATAGTATAGAGAACCAACTTCAAAAAACCAAGAAACTGCAGGCGGCAAAGTTCAGCTTTACAATGAATCAAAAGTCAAACTCCACTAGTGAAACAAATGTCAAGGTCAGCACTAATGACAACAGCAAAGGTTATGAGGCCACTGATAAAGTGCAGTCCAAACCACATTTCTTGCCAGTGAATTCAAAACCAACCAGAACTGAGGAAAAATCAAAACAACCTGTTAAAGCAGACATAAAAAATTCCCATCCAACCACCAAGCCTGTGGAACTTTCAATAAAGATTGGTGCCAAATCTTCAGGAGACTCGTTGCCATCAATGACTGAACTTAAGCCAAAAATACTACAGAAATCTGACAGTACAAAAACAAAAGTTGAAACTGTTGGAAAGACACCATTGCAAAAGCCTGATACCAAGAAGGAGGCTACCAAGCCAAACATTGAACTTCAAAATGTAAGAAAGCATGAGGAGAAAACTGAGGACACTGAAGTTAAAATGAGACCAAAGAAAAATGATGAAACAGGCCAAAATGGAAATGGCAACAGTAACAGAAATTCAGACTTTGTGCAGTTGGCTGAAATCAAACGGCAAGAATGGTTACAAAGAAAAGCATCACAGTCCAAAAAATCTAATTCTACATCTAAACAAACCAGTCCAGACACATCAAAGACAGGTTCACCAGATAGGTCCTGGAAAAAAGGCTTGATCCAGATAAAACCAGTCTCAGACAAGCCGATTGGCTCAGCAGTAATAATGAAGGATGCTACTACTGACCAATCCAACACAGATACGAAGGTGAAAGTTCAAACTCTAAATGGGGATGTTAATCATAATGATCATAATAGGCAGTCAAAAAATGTTAATAGTGTCAAATCTTCATCTTCTGCATTCCGAGATAGGAATGCAGTTGTGCAACTTGAAATAATTCCTCCTCCATTGAGTTTCCTGTCAGAGAGTAGCACGGACATACATGATATAAACAACCATAGTAGTAATGGACCATCATTTTCACCTGATTCAGCCAGTATAGCGTCATCATTGTCGACTCTCTCTTCACTGTCAGGGGATCATAATGACACTAATCCACATGGCTATGAGGATATGATAGCTCCACCTCCCCCAGGGTTTGACGATGGAACAAATTCTGCAGACAATTTCGATGAGGCTGCAAGAGTGATCCCACCTCCTCCAGAGTTTGGTAATGGTTACTCTTCAGATAAAAATGCCAGACCTTTCACTTTGAAACCAGTTGAATCTTGGTTATGTAATGATGTTCTGGATTGGCTGGATAGTTTGAATATGGGCCAATACAAAAGCAGTTTTCAGAAGAATTCAATTAATGGCAAAAAACTTGTGTCATTCACAAGGAATAATTACATAGAATTAGGTGTGACTCAAGTTGGACATAGAATGAACCTGGAGAGATCTATAAAAAAACTTGCCTTGCATCAAAGTCATTCCAATATCATTGAATCAGAGAGGTTGTAGAACATTAGTGGGAATGTTTTGAAACAAACAACAAAAATTTGCTATTTTGTCATGTGGATATTTATAGATGTTGCCCAATAATGGGTTGAGCAACAGTTATTGTCTGTGATTTACGAGTATTTTATATTCTGTTGTAATTCTGTGCAGATGTTTCATTTTGGGATTATTTTCAAATTCAAATGACTTCAATATTGTCAGACAAGATTATAGTACAACCACAACAAAATAACACTTTGAAGTAATTGTCAAAAATGTCAGTGTACATTACAGATTGTAAAAATGGTTTATTAATTCCAGAGTATTTTTTAAAAAATCATAGTTATTCAATCATTTTACTGTATGTAATAAATAATAATAATTGTTCTTAATATGTTCGACTTGTAAGGACAAAATAGTGAATGTTTCAGTGTGTACAGAAGTCAGGAAATTGGTATAAATGACCAGAAGGTATAATTTATATTCGACGAATGAAAATGTGAAGTATTTTCAGATAAAATAGTGCTTTGATGTGCAATGTTTGGATTTAGCCAGGAAAATCTACATTCCAATAAAATCTTTGTCCTTGCTAGTTCAGGGAAAGATGATTTAAATTAAGCTAAAAATGAATCCACATTCATTGTATGTTATATGATATACAGTTGCAGAATTCATGCCAATTTATCAAATGTCATGTCTAAAAATTATCAGAATGTGAAAATCGTGTCTAGCATTGATTGAAATTTTTGAAAATCATACATCTTAATTGCAAGCCCTGCATTTATTCCTTTGATAGCACAAATATTTTTTCTAAGTTTGTATTTCTGAAAAAGACATGGTGCATTGCTATAGTTTGTAGAATGGAAAGTCAAAAGATGGTTTGTAGAGTAGAAAGTCAAAAACAATGTTAGTGATGTACAGTTTGGTGAGCATTTGAACATTGAGAATTACTTTCATGTTGCTGATGGCTACCGTATTTACTGCATGTTTTTGGACATTGTTTTCGGACACCGTTTTTTGGAGGCAAAATAATATTTAAATGCCTTGTAATTTTTCGAATTTTGCTCCACTATATTTTTTTCTTTAAATTATATTTTTGGACACAATCTAAGATCTGCTGCTTTGTTTTAAAGTAAAAGTTACAGTTTGTTTGCCATTAATTTAACTGATACAAAGTTCACTTCATTTGGTCGCTAATTATTCAATGTGATCCCACTCTTCCATGGATTGGTTGTCAATGTAGACATCATTACACATGAAACCACTTCACGAAGGTGTGACAGTTATGGCTTTGATTAGAAACCATTATCCCTGCTTTATATCATTAAACAATACATCAGTATGGATTAGTAAATTCATTGGCATTGTACAACAAAACAAACCTCTTATTCCCAAGTCATTATGTACCATGGATTTAAATGTAGTTATTGTTCTACAGATAATAAACCTCTTTGTTGATTGTGGGTTCAACATGTTGGGTACATCATATGCTCTTTTAACAAAGTCCAAATGGCTGCCTTTATTTCCAAACACACCTGTCAAAGAAATCTGGCAAGTTACAGTAAGAGCAATTATCATCTAGACACCCTGAAATCTCCAACATGCACCAAAACAATCTTTGAGCAGTGGATTGTTTCAAGTCAGCAGGCTCTACTCATTTTGAAGCTATCCTCGGCTAGGTGGGAAACAAAAAGAAGAGAGAACCACAACAAATAGATAACCTTTATTCTTTTTTAAACTACCAACATATTAATGACTCGAATATTCCAACTTGCTTGTTATTTTTACCCTTCCTAGGCATGCTTACGACACTTACCTCATATGGAGCCTCTCATCCTCGCTGCTCTAAGATTAGCACTTGTACATGTACCAGTATTTTTACTCTCGATACTAAAATGTTTGTCATAAATATCTTCAGAATTATAATTACAATTTTTTTTACTTAGTTTATATTAATATCTGAATTACACAGACATAAAGCTTGCATGCGTTTGTAAGGTAGATTTTATTGATCACTGATTAGTAAAGGGTTAAACTGGATTGCACAATTACTAATATATGGCAGTTATTTTGGAAAATATGGACACAGTTGTGGCAATAATACATGTACGGCTGCGTTTTCTGGTGAATGGACATGTATCAAGTGGACAAAATAGGGAAGTAATGTCTGTTTTTCATTCATTATCATTTACATGGTGCTAAGCCAAAATATGTGTTTTACTTAATGGCAGCACATCGTCATGTGAGCTAATGGTAACTTCATTATGGATGGGAGGAAGCAAATTTGTCTTCCCATTTGTTTTTGGACATCTAATTAAAGAATTAAATATGTATTTGGACAACAAAAAATTGTAATTATTTTTGCTGTCCGAAAACATGCAGTAAATATGGTATCTCATCATTGTGTCATTACTTCTTTCGACTTTATAGCAAACTAAATGTTTACCTCCACATTACTCAGTCCATTATTATTCACCACTGTAAATGAAATTTGAATTCTGAATCAAAACTCATAGGAAAAAAAAATTACGCTGAATATATAATTATTTACAGCATTAAAAACTTGGCATATCGGGGGAAAAAGTTATAATTTCAGAAACTTTTGAAAATTATTCCAACAATATATATGAAATGTACTGTACTTTGGAAATTAAATCTCATATTGCATTTGTTTTCTTCTGTTGTTTAAAATTACCTTTTGCAGGGAAATTTACATATGAATGTAAGCTCAAAGAAATAGATTCAACTAATTTGAAAATTAAAAGTTGTGAATTTGAAATTTTTGTTTTCACCCAGTTTTGTCATGTGTAGTAATGAAGAAATTTCCCCATGCATCAGCTCTCACAGCATGTTCTTGCCAAAATTCCATTCACAAGAGTGTTTTTGAAGCGGTTTTAGAAATTATAGAATTACAGATTGTCACAAGTTCTTCCATTATCATAATGAGTAAGAAACTTGTATGAAGTGAATAGATTGACTCGTGCATATTGTTGGTTATGTCACCTCATGAGAATATGTATGTAGTTATTTGTCATTTTCATTTTGCAACATTTCCTTGTTGAGTTTCCAACACCTGAATTCAGGTGCACAAGAGTCAGAAACATCAGTAAGCATTAGATTCTGTGCAATGCAAAAATCCCAATATTGGTCTGCATGCAGTTGTAAAACTTGTTGCACCCAAATAATTTGATCAGAGAAATGATTTCTAAAAGTACCAGGTTCTTTTATATTTCACAGCTGTTTAAACAAACAGCATAACACATTAAAATTATTAATGTATACACAATGATTCCTTGGTATGCCCAAAAAAATTTGTTCACACTACAACAGCCAGTTTGAGCTATAGCTGTTTCATGGTCAAAGGGAGATAATCTTTCAGAACTTTACAAGAATTGCAGAGTTAAGATTATAGCCATTGTTTTTGTTTGTAGTAATTTGTTGAAAGAATTACGTAACTGCCTATTTTTTCACTATGTATAAATCATACTCAACACTAATCAGCAAAATGATTGACTTATTTACCTTAGATAATACAAGTTCAGTACTTATTGTTGATTTTTGTAGTATTTTTAAAAACTATTTATAGCACTCAATCTATCAATTATAAGTTCTTTATATGCATTTCAGAGGTATTCATTGATTTTCAAAAGCACATGGCAGATACAGATTCTGTCTGGATAAAACAATGATGTAAATAGCAAATGTTAGATTTAGTGGATATTCCAATGGTCTTAATGGGTGAATAGGCTCAGTAATTGACATACAAATACCATCTGTACTTGTAAAACAAGTCCAACAGCAAACTGCACAGAACCAGATCTGATGGTGCATAACATGCCAGCAGATCTGGGTCTGTGTAGTTTGTTAGAAGTAATCAGTAAAACAAACGACATAGACCCTGATCTGTAGGCACATTATGCTACCACAGATCAGGATCTTTGTTATTTGCAGTTGGACTAGAGTTACAAGCACGTTTAGACAGTAATGTTTACTGTAACTCTTAATTAGTCATAGTTCAAGTGCACACTAATAATATCAGTCGGCATTTTTTAATCAACTTACATAGGACAGGTTTATAAAATGAGATGTCTAAACTTGTAGAATTTGCATTTCATTGTCACTACTCTTGTTTGTATTTAAAGACTAGTGTAGTACTGTGGCTAATAAAATATTCAACCATATTCAGGCTGGTTCCTGATGGAATTGGATGCAGGCAATTTTATGTCTGTCATATATGATTGGAAGCATAACATATACATGTACTCTTCTTTTGTGTGTAATACATAAATTGACCCACTAAAGGATTTCTTTTTAATAAGCATACTTATCATACCTCATTAGAAAACAAAAGTTCATGTTTGCTAAACATTTTTATTTCTATATAAGCTGCACAGTTTTATATGTATGTGATTTCAAAATTAAATTTGATAGAAAAAAAAAGTCCCATTTCAGCTCACCTTCCATCTAGTTTTTCACAGTATTAATGTAGTTAACATTGCATAAAATGTCATTATGTGAAATGAAGTTATAATGGCATTTGTACATTTTCATCAAATTTCTTGAACTTTTATAAGTTTTTAGCCACATGTGATGGAGAAATCTTGTACCTTCAGCAAAGTTACTTCCCTTGGTCACATCTTTGATGAACTACAGTTATCATTATGAAGAACAAGAAAGGCTTGGGGTTTCTAGTTAAAATTCAGTGATGGAATATTTTTCATCTTTTGTCTAAAATGTGCTATAATTTTAATTTCCTTGATACACCTACCTTGACAGATTTACCTCTTTAGTACTTTAAGATTAAAGAAGAAAACAAAATCATTATTTCCATAATCATATTTAGTAATATTGCCCAAAAATATGAAAAACAATGGACACAAAGAAAGACAGCTTTGTAGATAATGTGAACTGTCTATTGGTACAAACACCAGTATAATGGATAATAAGAGAGGTTTTGGTATAGTAAGAGTGATAGAAAATATTTAACATCCTATTAATGTCTTTTAGCATCTGATTTATGTCATGGAGTTTAAAACATTACATATTCCAAGTGAGATTTTAGTGCAGTTTTCAAAACAAGGTACTATACTTATATATGGTAAAACTTACCATGACTGGTCCTTTATTATTGTGGTTTAACTCGACAGCTTGGTCCAGATGGTGCTGTTCTACTACTGAACAAATCTCTTTATTCTGGCCATTTCTATGAAACTGCCTAAATGATCTCAAGAGTGCCCAGTTTAAGTGTTACAGTACAACTCTATAATTGCATTGCATTTATGGTGCCAACATGATTTTGCATTTAAGACTTGCCACTTGACAGCATTTGCAAGAGTTAAGTCCCCTGATTACTACGGTTGTAAGTCTTTAAATAAGGTTAGTGAGAGAGAAGTTTTAGAGCTAAAGAAAAGTTAGATCAACTGTTATCACTCAAGTGAGGTTTTTTTTGGGCTTTATTTATTAAAATGTAGCTTCTTCAGGCTAGATTTGAGGTCAGATTACAAAGTCATTTTGGCTTATTTGATACATATTGTATTCATCCATCTTTGGCAACAACATTGATGTTAGGGTTTGCATTTTGGTCATTTAACAGACACTGTTGTTTATAACCCAAGTATGATGACTTGGTATGTAAATATTTAATGGTGAAAATTACTGTCATTGGGAACACTAGATTATTGATGCATGTTTCATCCAAAGTGACTTGTGTATAACCTTTGCATTGAACTTTGTGTTACAAACACTGTTGCCTGCAGGGTCATGTTACTTG
This sequence comes from Potamilus streckersoni, assembly GCA_016746295.1. Taxonomy (NCBI): domain Eukaryota; kingdom Metazoa; phylum Mollusca; class Bivalvia; order Unionida; family Unionidae; genus Potamilus; species Potamilus streckersoni. The sequence continues at coordinate 80,239 of JAEAOA010001148.1, read as the reverse complement.
TGACAGATGTGTCATGAAGAGTGTTGAAACCAGATTACATCAGCCTATTTTTTATCCAGTTTTGCAGATGCTATATTTGTACAGAATAATATAGCTGCATCATATCAAGGTCTACACTTTTTAGTCACACCTAATTTCACTCAAGTCATCTGCATTATACCTTGTGTTTAGCACATAAATGTTGAGTAATGTTACTTTTTGATCTATAGGAAACATCTGGAATTAATAGTTCTCAAGCAGACTGTTGACAAAATCATTTTTTATAATTCAGTAGAAAAGGAGGAAAATCAAGATTAAACATTTTGTAATTATTTTAACATAAAATGTTATGAATATGAATGCAGAAATGTTTTAATCTTTTGAGCTGGTTCTAAAATACAAATGTGGCACCTGAATGAAGCACATTTGAAGACACGTGAAAACCAACTTTTATGATGAAAATTCCCTTTACACCTGGATATTCTACACACTATTGTAGGTTTGAAACTTAAATCATTTGACCTTGGCTTACATCTGTTGAAGGTCAGAGTATTGTAAAGAGAAAATTCATGTGGTATACCTGTTTTGACGATTGCTGTATAAGATTTAAACTGGGAGACTTGGACTTAATAGTTAGTGCTAAGTTGTGACTCCCTGATAGTTCTTTATTATTTGTTTCATCTATATTTCAAGAATGTACATTTTCTATAAAATCTTATATTTAATATTGTGTACTCTAGTCTTAGATTCAGTGAATGTATGCAGACCACACTACCAATAAATATAGATGTATGCAGAACACATTACTTAAAAATACAAGAAAGTTGAAGTGATTTGTGAATAGTGATTTGTTCAATATGATTAATGTAGGCTATATGGACCAAATTGTATATAATTATGCATCATTCCAGTATATATAATTTTCTTAAATGTGAAAATGGAATAAATCTTACTTCGTTATGAACATGTACATTTTGCATTGAAAATCGTCTTTCATATTGTGTATTATATGCATTGTTGAATTTGTATGTAAATTGTACTGCAATTATGTAAAGAACAGTATTCATCTTTATCCATAATAAAGAAAAACTAAATTAAGTTGTTTGATTCTTTCATTTTTTAAGAAAATTTTTAAACTAAAATCTTCATGCCTTGAAGATTTTAATCACTGTTAATAACTTTTTTATTGTTGAACCCCTCCATAAATTGCCAGTTGGTTGCTTTTTACTAAGCTTATGTGCTTTTAGGTTGTGTTTACAGGTGTTTGTGTCCACATACAAGATTAAACATAGGTTGTACTTTAAACTTTATTTCTCTGACTTTGAAAATGCAAGAGCTTTATCAGTTTTGTACGTCAATAAATTAGCACATATGTGTGTTCTGACATCTCTCATAGTAGGAGAAAGGGAAGAACCTGAAGTTACCAGTTGCATCATTTAAGTCAGGAGAACTTCTACAGTCAAGGTCTATGATGTCATGTGGAGAATCTTGTGATTGGTACATCAGGATCCTTGCTGCCCCTCTATAATCTCTCTGGCTGATTTCCTTTTTTGTCTTCAAGAACAAAATATGCTCTGCATCCACTATTGAGGATTACAGAGCTGTCATTTCTAACACACTTAAAGTCTCTCAAGACATGGTAATTGCTTCGGATTTGCACTGTACCAATCTTTTTAAGTATTTTGAGCTGCAGAGACCTGAAACATGATGTCTTGCACTGATATGAAATCTTTCTTGCATTTCATGGTAATTAAAGAAAACCCTCTAAGAATAATTGAGCGAGTCTTCTTTTCAGGACCTCGCCTCACTCTCTAGATGGTTTCTACTGCCCTTACCTCAATGAGACAATGAAGTGAGATTCGTGCATTATCTATTGATACTGGCTATTTTTTGTTTAATGGGAATTATGATTCAGTTTCCCTCTTTGTCAACCAGGATTTTAGCCAAAAATCACTTAACCTTCCGTAGCTTTATTTCCAATAGAAATCCGTCTCAGTCCAATCTGTACCACAGTGATATAGAAATGCTTTTATGTCCCATGAGGACAATCCATTTCTATCTTAAAGCATCCAGCTGAATAAGAAAGGGTATGAAGCGTCTTTTCTTCCATCTCAATGGCACTGTAGACTTTTCAGCTGCCACTATTTCATGATGGACTGTCAACACAATCAAAAAAGCATACAGTGTCTTACTGATCAAGACCTTTTCTTTATGAAGCTTAAAGCTCATGAGGTTTTAGCCATTGTTACCTCATCGGCCTACCTTAATCACTCCTCCTTGTCCTCCTTTTACCTCAGCTCATTATCACAACAAATTGCAGACATCTTTTCTATGGGTCCCATCATTACATCACAACATGTTGCCTTGAGAGATACCAACCTTCCATAATGTGGACCTCTCCAGTTTGATGGAGCATCAGCCAATCCTCCTTACTGACAAATTCTGCTAAGTAATAGCCATGGGCAAGATATTTCTATTGGGGGGGGAGGGGAACCAATTTTCAATGATGCAATACTTCCCCATCGCTATTGTTGAATGCCCTCCTCCCACCCCGCTCTATTGCTCTAACGTAGCGGCCATCTATGAAAGATTAGCTAACTGTGCATGCACATCAAACATACAGTAAATTTTTTTATTTTGCAAAAAAGAAAGCTAAACAATAGCCATGGGTAAGTATTGGATAATTGAAACTAGTTTACTCCCACAAAAAAAACTACATTTTAGTTTTGTAAGAGTTAAGAAATTGAAATTGCCAAGTGGAAACATTTTTTCTAAACAGACAATACCTTGCTGTGAAATTATTTAAGGACTTGGATATTTAATTTCACTGGATTTACCTTGAAGTAAAACTTTTGCATATTAGAAGTTATTCTTCTGTGGTGTTATCATATAAGCACATTAGAATCTCCATTAAGAACACTTTTGGGGCATTTCTGAATAACTTTGAAATTAATAGTACATTTAGAAATTCTAGGAATTTATAACATACTTTTTAATTCTTCCACTTTGTTTGATTTTATACTTAATAAATTTATACTGTGTATCTTAGAATGATTGTTGGGGTTTACCTTTTCTTGTAACATAGCCACTAGGATGTATCGTTACCCACAATAATTTTTTACCTTTGATTATGTGTAATAAATGTGCCCAGTAGAGCATCAGTCACTTCAAGGGATTCTTGTTATGGTTTAGCCTTGCATCTGTTGTCCAGCATGTCCTCATTTGCTACATTTCAAGCTTCTTAAAACCACTGTACCCATTTTAGGTAATTTTGCAGAGGCTAAATAGGGTCTAAGGCTTTCAGATTTCAATAAATGATGCAAATCCACCATCAAATATAGCTGCCATAACTAAAGGACCCTTTTTTTAAAAAAAAAATTATTTTCTTGGATTTTCATGTGGAAGCAAGGCTAGGAAAGAATGAGCAACTTTATGAGAAAAGGACATGTGTGACATCACAATGATACTATTGGTCACATGACTCATTTTCACCAATAAAAATACTACAAACTATCCAGAGGTGGGTTGAATACAATAATTTGACAACATAAGAGAAATGATTGAGCCTCCACATTATTTATCTACAAAGTATCCTGCTATAAAGTACCTAGCTATAAAGTAAATAACTATGAAGTACCTAGCTATAAATTAAACAACTATAAAGTACCTAGCTATAAAGTAAATAACTATAAAGTACCTAGCTATAAAGTAAACAACTATAAAGTTCCTAGCTATAAAGTAAATAACTATGAATTACCTAGCTATAAATTAAACCACTATAAAGTACCTAGCTATAAAGTAAATAACTAAAAAGTACCTAGCTATAAAGTAAATAACTATGAAGTACCTAGCTATAAAGTAAAAAACTATAAAGTACATAGCTATAAAGTAAACAACTATAAAGTACCTAACTATAACGTAAATAAGTATGAAGTACCTAGCTATAAAGTAAATAACTATGAAGTACCTAGCTATAAAGTAAATAACTATAAATCACCTAGCTATAAAGTAAATAACTATGAAGTACCTAGCTATAAAGTAAATAACTACAAAGTACTTAGCTATAAAGTAAATAACTACGAAGTACCTAGCTATAAAGTAAATAACTATGAAGTACCTAGCTATAAAGTAAATAACTATAAAGTACCTAGCTATAAAGTAAATAACTACGAAGTACCTAGCTATAAAGTAAATAACTACAAAGTACCTAGCTATAAAGTAAATAACTATGAAGTACCTAGCTATAAAGTAAATAACTATAAAGTACCTAGCTATAAAGTAAATAACTATGAAGTACCTAGCTATAAAGTAAATAACTACGAAGTACCTAGCTATAAAGTAAATAACTACAAAGTACCTAGCTATAAAGTAAATAACTATGAAGTACCTAGCTATAAAGTAAAAAACTATAAAGTACATAGCTATAAAGTAAACAACAATAAAGTACCTAACTATAACGTAAATAAGTATGAAGTACCTAGCTATAAAGTAAATAACTATGAAGTACCTAGCTATAAAGTAAATAACTATAAATCACCTAGCTATAAAGTAAATAACTATGAAGTACCTAGCTATAAAGTAAATAACTACAAAGTACTTAGCTATAAAGTAAATAACTACGAAGTACCTAGCTATAAAGTAAATAACTATGAAGTACCTAGCTATAAAGTAAATAACTATAAAGTACCTAGCTATAAAGTAAATAACTACGAAGTACCTAGCTATAAAGTAAATAACTACAAAGTACCTAGCTATAAAGTAAATAACTATGAAGTACCTAGCTATAAAGTAAATAACTATAAAGTACCTAGCTATAAAGTAAATAACTATGAAGTACCTAGCTATAAAGTAAATAACTATAAAGTACCTAGCTATAAAGTAAATAACTATGAAGTACCTAGCTATAAAGTAAATAACTACAAAGTACCTAGCTATAAAGTAAATAACTATGAAGTACCTAGCTATAAAGTAAATAACTATAAAGTACCTAGCTATAAAGTAAATAACTACGAAGTACCTAGCTATAAAGTAAATAACTATAAAGTACCTAGCTATAAAGTAAATAACTACGAAGTACCTAGCTATAAAGTAAATAACTACGAAGTACCTAGCTATAAAGTAAATAACTATAAAGTACCTAGCTATAAAGTAAATAACTATGAAGTACCTAGCTATAAAGTAAATAACTACGAAGTACGTAGCTATAAAGTAAATAACTAATTTGAAGCTTAATCTAAATTCTCTTAAATGTAGGGTATGGGAAGACATGCACATGGATGCTAAAGTGATCAATAAATTAATCAAATGCCAAGGCAGGCTCTAAAATGAACTTAATCTATGGTGTGGACAGATAGACATGCATATGGATACACTACAGTAATAAATAAATCAATCATCTGCCAATGCGGACTCTACCAAAACATAAAACAAAAACTTTGCCGGTATGAAGAAGAATTTAATTTCTACATTTCACATCAAGAAAAAGACAAACCTACAAGAGACCATGACTATACAATTTAATTACAGTACCTCATAAAAACTGAAACATTTCACAGTCACATTAAGAACAGTAATGAATCACAGATGTTTATATCACAATAATACAGTAAACAGAAGCCACAAAACAATAATTATTATTATATAATAAATAGCTTCTTGGTTTATAAACCTAAAAAAGTTTGTACACAGATTACATAAAATACAATTTTTTAACAAGGTAAATACATATATCACCGGAAGAAAAATATTTTTTTTGTATATTCATTATAATTTAATACTAAGTTAAGAAATGTACCATCTATACTCGATTATAAGTTGAGTCAAATTGCAAACAACAAAGATCCTGATCTGCCATAGCATATGTGCCTGCAGATCAGGGTCTATGCAGTTTGTTCTGCCGATTATTACAAACTTCATAGATCCAGATCTACCAGTTAATTATGCAATGGCAAATATGGGTATGTGCAGTTTGCATTTGGACTCATCTTTTAAGTGAGTATATATGGTATTACAGCTAAGTCAAGTGTGAAATTCCTTGGTAAAACTTTCATTATTGTATGGTGATAAAATCTCTACTTACTACACAATCTATTAAAAGTTCTAAACAAAGTAAAACTTTTAAACAAATAACTTCTCAATCTAGCACAATGACTGTCCATCAATAATCAAAAAACATTCATACAGTCTGATGGATAGTCATATGACCCAGTGTGACCATATCACTTCCCCCATCTGCTAGGGTGGTGAAGTGGTTAGTCATGAGTCTAGTGGGTCACCGATACATTATGTACTATGTGACATGTATAATGTTACTTTGATCCTATTTCCATCTTTATCTTCATAAAATATTAACCATATACTTAGAAACTCCTCTGTCAATCGCCATACCATATGTACTCAAACTGCACAGACCCAGATCTGCCACTGCATAATGTTCCAGCAGATCTGGGTCTGTGCAGTGTGTAAGGAGGAATCAGTAGAAAAAATAACAAAGACCCTGATCTGCTGGTATATTATGCTACAGAAGATCAGGATCTTTGTTGTTTGCAGTTGTGTTATTAGCAAGTATATACAGTAATTATTTTTCAAGATGTAAAGATCCAATGTTAAAGAAACAGTTATGTGAATTACTGGACATAGCATTTTCTTCACTTCCACAATCTTGATTTGTAAAGGCAGAGGTTTCTTGCAGCTGCATGAAAAGGTCATAAACTTCATTGAAACTAGCATAATTGTTTTGTACCAATGTCTGGTGTTACAAATCTGCAGGAATTGGATTGGAAATAAATTAAAGTTTTGCATGATTGCCTAAATAAATGATTATCTATTATTTTCTGATGTTTCCACAATCATTTGTCATGCCTCTCCTGTAAGTAAATTATATTTCCAAGGTGCAAAACTCAAAGTTGCAATCAATGAATTGCAATTTATCTTATTAAAATTAATTTTTAAAAATGTTATGTTACAACAAATGTGATTTATAAAAGAAAAATCATTAAGTACACTTTAATGATATAGTGGACATCAAAAAGATACACAAACAATGCAATGATAAAAACAAGCAAATTCTAGGAACTGATGGCCCTCACTTTTCGTTGGCCTCATCAATAACAAGACGTCCAAAAAATCTGACTGAATTCCAAAAATTACGGAAGTTACTGTGCGTAAACAATAATGGGTGGGTCTAATAATCAAGGGTTATAACTCTGCTATACGATGACAGAGAACATTGACAAATGACCTTAGCTATGGTCTCCTCAATATCAAGCATCATCCCAAATTTGGCTGAAATCAAATAGTAATCAGGTGATTTACCATGCTGGAAAGAATATGAGTGGGTCTGACAATCAAGGGCTATAACTCTGCTAAATGATGACAGAGAATGCCAACAAGTGAGCACCATATATCAAATGGTAATCTGGGGATTTACCATCCTGAAAACAATGTGGGTGGGTCTGACGATTAGCTGAAAATAAGCTAGATGGCCAATATTCGAACCTTGTCAAGGATCTCATCAAAATATCAAGTAACATATTCAATTCAGCTGAAATTCATTAACAAGAGCAGTACTGTGCTGAAACAAAAGTTGGGTATGATAATTAGGGGCTATAACTCTGCAAAACAATGACAAAGACTGACAATTCAATTCAGTCATGGTCTGATCAGCATCAAGCAGTGAACCAAATTTTGCTGAATTCCAGTAATAATCAAGGGATTTATTGTTCAGGAAAGAAAGTCAATTTGTCAAACAGTCAAGGACCATAACTCCCATAAAAAGTTTTTAGAAGACCAACAATAAAATCCAGTCAATGTCTCAGGCTGCATGCTCAATTTGGATGAAAAAAGGGGTTTAATGTGCCGAAACAAAAGTGGTCTTTACAGAGAAAATGATGGATAGACAGTGAGGCCCAGCTAAATGTAAAACTTCTATGAAAAATATCATGATATAATTAACAATGAAAGTAATAAATAGTCTCATCTACAGGAGATTCTATATACAATCTTTAACAACTATATACAAAACTGCATACATTTCAAAAAACAATGGCAAGCTTTATATTTAACTAAATTTTGCATCTTTCAAGTTTTATTTTAGCTTCAATAACATTTCCATAACATTTATTACAACTGAGATTTTACTTCATCATGCATCCAATTCCATTTACAAAATTGTCATATAATAAAATACCTTAACACTCCTGAGTAGTTTTGAAAATAGCATCTGTTTCATTCTGAAAAACAGGAGAATTTCTTATTAAAAAATCAACACTTTGGTAAGAATAGATAAGTCAAAGTTTTCAATTGAATTAAAAAAATTATGAATTCTTCATTTTAATTCAAACTATCTGATCAAATTATCATTCAAGTTCCATTATCACTGACACATCAGTAGCTAAAACATCCATGATTCTTCAAATATTCAGCATCAATGGAATGATTTGCTGTGTTCCAGTGTTCAGTACTTTCTTGACTAAAACTTTGAAAACAAAATGTTGTACACACAAACGCACACAATTAGGCCTACATCACTTCCACTGTAGTTTTAAGAATTAGAGATGTTAGGTGCCAGATATGACAGATCAAATTCTGAAAAGCTAGATAATTGAACAAAAATGTTAACAGGTGAACCCAATATGCATCTATGTATCACCAGCTGTTTTTCATTGGTTGTTAATTAAAAATACAATGGAATACTGCCCTCTCCCATGTTGTGCTTCTTTTATAACCAAATATATTTTCTTACAGACTGGATCCAATTGTAAAATGCACAGACCCAGATGTACCATTGTACAATCCACCGGAAAATCTGGGTATATGATGTTTGTCAGGACTAATCAGTATAAAAAAATCCAAAATAGACCTTGATCTGCCAGCCCATAATGCAACAGCAAATCTGGATCTATGTTGTTTGCAGTTGGACAAAATTTATAAGCCAGTATGTATTGTATATGTCTGGGATGTTATGCTTTTCTATATGGGAAGGCATTTAATAGTGGTCTGACACCTTAATTAATTTCACCATATAACAAAGCCATTCATGCCATAACTACATTCATACCACAATGTGACTGTTTTATTCAATATCTTGTTACAATTTTACTAAGATTAAAAACATTACTTTCCAATATAATGTCAATTTGTGAGCTAATTAGTAGTTTTGGTTACTTTTTACTTTTGATGTTTTCAACCATATGTATTTGCTATCACATTATGCACCAGCAGATCTGGGTCTGTGCAGTTTAACAGGAAAAATCAGTAGAACAAACATAGACCCTTATCTGCAGGTGCATTATGCTATGGCAGATCAGGATCTTTGTTGCTGTAGATTCACTTGACTTATAAACATGTACATACAGTACTCTAAGTGACTGCAAACTGCTCTTTTTACAGTGGCAAAAAAGGAAAGTTTTTAAATACAAACAAAGTTTATAGGTATCATGAAGACTACATATATGTAGTCCTCTAAGCAATGGTTATAGGAAAGTTTGACTGTGGAAGAAAAGCATATTATGTATCAAGCTGTACAGTATTGGTAACAATATCATTTACACACAAGTAAACTTGTTCATTATACTTTAAAAATTTCTTTCTCTTTTACTGAAAACCAACATTGCTACCATCCAGACCACATATATTTCCAATGATTATAAAGTAAAGAGCCGAATCAACAATTACTAACAAAATTATTTGAGTTCAAAGTCTTGTTGACAAACAATTTAGATAATAAACCACTTCCTATGGGGGCAAAAGTTAAATTCTCTGGTGACAATACCATCACAAATATGCACTATATGGAAATTTGCACATGATTTTGTGCTATTTTCATAACCTTGTCACAAAATTGCTCAAATTTAATCTTCCAGAATTGAATTTTGAAGAAAGAAACAAACACTGGGCATCTTAACAGAATTAAACCTGATTTTCATTATCACAAATAAGCAAATATTTAGCAATATGGAGATTCCCTATATGGTATTCACAATGAATACTGAGTAAGCTGATTTTTCTGTATGTCATTTAATTTTATTTTTATAATAGAAGTATATCTAAAAAACAATTAGGATGGCATGAAGATATTTAGAGGTCCAGTCTACTTTGTAAACTGGTCTAGCTAAGAACATGCAGTTTCCATACTTAATAATAATGTGCTATTAATACAAAGAATGGCAGATGCATGAACACTATCTACACGTGAAACTGACAAGGCCCTGAGGTATATTTGAAGCCACAGTGGCTTTGTGGTTAAGGCATTAGTCTCTAGATCAGAAGGCTGTGGGTTCAATTCCAACCGTTAGATCAGATACCATGTTGTGGCATTGGGCACATACTTTAGCTACCTCAGCATATAGCCTTCATAGTGTTGCCCTGCATAAAACACTATAACATATATTTGGATTAAAAAAATAAACCACAAGGCAATTGTTATTTTCAATCAAACAATTTTTTAAAAATAAATAATTCCATTAAGTCTTTCAAACAATTTTAGATATAAATGAAGCTTGCATACCATGAATGCACTAATCCATGAATTTAAAGACAAAATGAACAAATGACTCACTGATGGAGAGAAAAAAAGGACCCTTTCCTCAGTCAACAAATTTTAGTACAAACAAAATGTGATTTTCACAAAACCACAAATGAATTTACAATAATAGTAGAAATGCGTGAATTTGTATCAATTAACAATGTGCAACAAAGCAAACTAAATGAGTTTAACTACCCGTGGATCTAGTGGCAAGATATGGTGGATAGATGAGTTTAAAATACAGAGGATCTCACAAAACCGATCACTTGATTTGGAGTTTATGAAGGGAAATCATGAAAATAATATTCTTCTAGATGCTGGATTGCAGGTTGCTTATTATAAAGTTCTACAACATGCTTCATGAATTTAATGACTATTGAGCCAATTAAGTTGTTTCTGTCTCTGATATATCTTCAGTTCTGCATTATCTAAATCCAATGTTAAGTGTGTCATACTACAGTATTGCTAAGACATGACATTAAGATGCTTATAAATCTAAACATTTCTACTTATCCAAGCTACTGCAATTTAACTACTACAAACACCAATACAACCATACTGCAATGTAACTACTACAAACACCAATACAACCATAATGCAATGTAACTACTACAAACACCAATACAACCATCATGCAATGTAACTGCCGTAAAAAAAACCAAACACAACCATACTGCAATGAAACTGCCACAAAGAACACCAATACAACCATACTGCAATGTAACCACTACAAGCAACACCTATATAACCATAATGCAATGTAACTACCATAAAAAAAAAACCCAACACAACCATACTGCAATGTAACTGCCACAAGCAACACCAATACAACCATAATGCAATGTAACTACTACAAGCAACACCAATACAACCATAATGCAATGTAACTACTACAAGCAACACCAATACAACCATAATGCAATGTAACTACCATAAACAAACCAACACAACCATACTGCAATGTAACTGCCACAAGCAACACCAATACAACCATACTGCAATGTAACTGCTACAATAGCAACACTAATGTATCCAATCTATCTTACACCAATGCATTCATTCTATGATAGATCAGATAAAAATGCTCTGGGCACTAATATCTTGTACTAATATCGACAGAATACTAATTTCTGCTGAATAGACTACATTTTACTGTCTGTTGCTTCAGTAGATCACATTAATCTGTGGGAAAAAAGTAAAGTGGCATACTTCTAATTACACTTATTTTCATATGACTTGAAGTCTAAATCAGGCCAGTTATTAACTATGCTAGGAAATATATGGGATTCAAGTATGTGAATTTGCATTAATGAAATACACAGGGGCAAATTTTTTAAAAAAAGTTACACAAAAAAAATGTGGATTTTTCAATGATGACACCACCTGAGAAAACAAGAAAGTCCCAAACCAAGAGGCACAGGTCTGAGAATTTAAACTCTCTTTGCCATCTGATATAATTCACTACAGTGGAGATATGGGATAGAATTAGTACCATATATATTCACCAATAAGTAAAGTCTAACTGAAAACTGCACAGACCCAGATCTGCCATTGTATAATAGTCCAGCAGATCTGGTATGTGCAGTTTGCTAGGAGTAATCAGTAGAACAACATAGACCCTAATCTGCAAGTGCATTATGCTATGGCAAATCAGAATCTTTGTTATTTTAAGTTGAACTTGTCTCGTAAGCAAGTACAGACTGTATGCCCTTTACTTCTACCTTGTCCTTACAGAGGCCAAGTGATTTTGTCCCACTTGAGTTTTGATCTCATAATCTACAAACAGGACTGATTCTTCTAGTGTGGAAAACTTCAGGCACCACAACAGCCACATAAATAGGTGGCACAGGACTATGAGATCACTACAGGTGTATAAAGTAGAACCAGTCCATGCAGGAATTCTCAGACTGAGATGCGATTCATTAAGCAGACTGAAGACACCATTGCAATGATCTTAAAGCATTCCTCTAAGGACAACAGACCCTGTACATGTGTCATGGGTCAACTATTCAGATGGCATGACATGATCTTAAAGCATTCCACTAAGGACGACAGACCCTGTACATGTGTCATGGTTAAACTATTCAGATGGCATGACATGATCTTAAAGCATTCCACTAAGGACGATAGACCCTGTACATGTGTCATGGGTAAACTGTTCAGATGGCATGACATGATCTTAAAGCATTCCACTAAGGACAACAGACCATGTACATGTGTCATGGGTAAACTGTTCAGATGGCATGACATGATCTTAAAGCATTCCACTAAGGACAACAGACCATGTACATGTGTCATGGGTAAACTGTTCAGATGGCATGACATGATCTTAAAGCATTCTACTAAGGACGACAGACCCTGTACATGTGTCATGGGTAAACTATTCAGACAGTTAATTTGACCTTGCTGATAAGGAAGCCAAGGCAGTAGTGACACAAGTGGGGACTCATGTCTTGACTTAGAAAATAACTCACTTTGTGTTTCGTGTTTCTGAAGTCTAGGCACAGGGTTATCATCAATGTGGAGATGGTGCTTTAGCGAGATACTACTCAGTCCATCTGTCTTATGCAGACTGTGAAAGTGAAGTCTCCTTTCTGACAGCTCTTAAAACCAGTCTTAAATAAAATCCTGGTGACTTTTTGTTTTGAGCTATCTTTACCACACTTTTTATGAGACTGTCCATTATCTGGCTGATCATGATGTGCCTAAATTTATCTTGTGACATTGGTAACAGCATAGGGCCCCCAAAAATGGGATCTACAGATCCATCAACACAAATTGAATGATCCATGAATTGTCAGGAAGAGAATTTTTCTATTACACAGTAAAGTGATTGAGTCTTTTTTTCCTCCCCAGCGATATGTGACAAGGGTGGCATGAGCATGACATAATTTCTTTTGGGAAGGAGGTTGACATCGAGAGAAAATGGGGCAAAATGACCCTTTTTCCATCTGTTTCTCGTCATCACTGATCCTTGAGAACTAAGTTTATGAATACATATCGGGTCTGTATGACTATTTCTCCACGGGGTATGCCCTAAGGGGTCCTTTTCATCTCTGCTTCCTGTTCTGGAAAGATCATTGAGGTCTTTGCAGCTGGATCTATGCAAGATTTGTTTCCTTGGAGGTCTGCTTATGGACTACTTCCACATGGAAACTGAAGAGCAGGTTTGATGACAATGGCTGTGATCTGAGTAGCAGAAGTGGAGAGCCAGGCATCTCTTCCACAAGCTATAGATTTACTTTTGGCAAGTGTGTTGTGCAGCATACCATTTGCAAGACAAGCACAGCCAGTGGGCATAATAGCAGTTGGCATAATAAAAGTGGGCATAATAGCAGTGGGCATAATAGAAGTGGACATAAGAGCAGGGGACATAATAGCAGTGGGCATAATAGAAGTGGACATAATAGCAGGGGACATAATAGCAGGGTAGGCAAGGCCACATTCCACTTGCTGGAAGATTTGTATAAGAAGTATGTCCAGCATATGTCATATGGCAAGTTTATAATATATCTGAAGGGTATGTCCCAGCCATTTGATTGAAATTTCAATACCCCTTCTCCCTGGCACCATTGTAAGCGCATCGCCTAATTCCTGATGAAATTACCTGTTCTAAATAAAAACTGTTCTGAATGATACTAGTTTAAATAAAAGGGTACAGTGGTACACTTCACTGCAAAAGATATACTAACTGAACTTACTACATTTTTATAATAATTATCACATGAATATTATTTTTAAACAAGTTACTCAAGGCAGAGGAAGGGTGGTAGGGTACCTTGTGACCATACATCCTCAAGGAAATATCTGCTTAGATTAATTTATTTTTCAAAAAATCTAAACTTCAAAATATATAGAAATTTTTTGCTAAATCTGAATTACAATAGAAGAGAGTTCAACTGTGGTTTTACAATTAATTTCCCACAAAAGATACAATCTGTGCCCAAAACAAGCATGGAACTATAGGGACATAACAAAAGATCAACACATTTCAGAAGCGGAGATCTTTCAAGTTTTAGAATTTGTGTCAGACTGTATTGTTCTGACTGGTAATATGTATATTATTTGACAAATGTTTTAACAGGAATTTTAAAGGCAGTCTGGTTATAATCAAGGCAACAAAAAATTCCAAAGAATCATGTCTTGCAATTTCCCCTTCCTGACAGATAAATGAACTTAGCTTGTCTGAAAATCAATGGAAGAGTAGTAGCGCATGAAATATCAAAAGGCAGTGCTTACTAATTATACGGTCTATCCCTTCATACAGACAAATTCAGATTTTCCCACAACATTGAACTCAGAACATTCTTGAGGGTTCAGAGGGTGGACATAGGTGTATGGATATGAAATGACTAAAGCTTCCTACTTCAACAGTTCAAATGTGATAACCACCATTTCTATGGTTTGGGATTAAAGATAATACAAAATACTTTAACAAAAAAGTTTAGCCAAGATTTTCAAATGACCATGACATTGCATGAGGGGCTAAATGTGGTTAGGGGTATATGGATATGAATGGTAAGATAGCCAAAATATAATAGAGATTCCTAACATAATTTGCCACCCTGGGTTTGCAATTTATAACTATATATAAAAACTTCAACCAGGTTTTTTTTTAAAAATCTGATTATTAAACCATCATTGCTGCCACTAGTTGAATGAATGATACCCTGGTCTCAACTATACAAATGCAAGACAGATAAAAACTGCAAGTATCAGATCTACTTAGTCATTTCATATCCTGGATTACAAGGTGTGCAAGACTCATCAAATATTAGACACAATGGGTGAGCAATTTATAATATCATTTATTGACAAATATCCATTATCTATAAAAGTAGTACTAGATACATTATTTGTACTGCATTTAGTCAAAAATATGCAACACACCTGATGAACCAAAAATCCAAATTAAAATTTTAAGTATGGTTTTGCTCAAATAAAATTTTGGGCTAAATGTGAACACAAAAAATGCACAGTGCTTTGTCTCACTACTAGTATTTTTTTGTCAACTGGACAACCAACCAGCTGGCAAATACAATTTACATTTAAGGGTTTGTGCATTAACATCTTAAAAAAAACAACATAGGTGTTCAGGTTTGTTAACTCTTTACCTTAATAACAGAAATGCTTCAAGACACAAGACAAGAGACTAAACTAGAAATAAATTATAAATGATTATCAGAGTATCAAAAATGATCAAATCAAATGGTAATCAGGAACATGCTTCAATATGGAAATGTTAACTTAAACGGTCATAATTAATTATTTTCTTTTTATTCCAATTAAGTTTTAAAATTTGGAATAAGTCAGGATATCAGACCTGAATTCAGTATGACAGCCCAGACACAGCATTCACGCCTTATGATCCAGGCATGTTTGTTACACTTTGATGTTAACAAACCAAATTTGATCACTTTGTCCCCAATACATGCATGCACTAGACAGTAACCCATGTGCACACTATAATAAAAACCAGCAAGTGCTATTCAGTAATTCAAGTTGCAAGGTTAAAACTGGAAAGTGCTAGATAGCAATCTTGTGCACACTATAATAAAACTGGCAAGTGCTATGCACTCCTGAATGCACTGAAATCTGGGTCAAAAAACTACACATTCTGATGGCCATTTGTGAGTTGGAACTACATTTGTAGATTCCCATCAAAATTTACAAGCTGTCACATGCTGCTCAATAAACTACTAGCATTCAGCCGTTTATATCTTGCAGAAGTGTCTAAAATATGCTCTCAACAGTGGGAGCCGATGTGAAATTTCTGAAGCACATCTAGTAAATATTATAAATTAAATTTTAAATAATTAAAACATCAGGAAAACATAAGTCTGTGCTGTACAGCAACACCACTGTGACTTGGATTCTATCACATGCGTGTTTGTTACAATCACTCGTAAAGCTCTTTTCTCTCAAAGTATTTCAACAATATCTCAACTTAAAGGACATAAGTTGCTTCATGGTAAACACTTTTTTTTATCTACAAGTTAATTTATTTCATTTACTGAGTAAAATATTTGAACAAGAATCTCAAAACAATTGTAATTAGGGAGAGAAAAGATGGTGATGGGTTATTTTGAAGTTACAGTCAATCCTGTCACCAACAGCCACTCGTTAGAAAAGGCAACACTCACCATTGCACATAGGTGACCTCTGTACAGAGGTTCACCTTTTAAAATTGGTTCATGAACAATTACCATGCACTGAATATCATTATCATGTTATTATGCTCAGTTTAATCCATTTTATAGATGAAATCCTCACTGACTTAAAATTAAATTTTTTGAAACAATATCTTGAGTACTCCCATTTTTGCCGAGATCAAAAGACATCTGGTTTATATGAGAGCCCATGATGAAAAGCAAATCAAAACCAAACTGAAACTTTACCTGCCTTTATAGACATGTTTTGAAACTGAATGACCACTGACCCTAACTAAAATGGATACAACTTGTATCTCATCTCAAAGACAAAGTTATAATTTACAAGCAAACAGTTGCAGATATATAAGTTACAATTACACAAATGGCGATAATACAATTACGTTTCCCACTATAATGATAAAAACTGTCTCATTTTCAAATCTGACATAGGGACACCTTTGAGTTATACTGTTAATGTTACTGGATTACAGTGAGTAAACACAAGAAAAGAAATGTTTGCACATTGATTTACATGGTATTTCTTTATCAGAACAATGCCTTTCTCGTGAATCAACAGACTGAATGAACTCTGCTGTAGTTATGCACTAGTGACTGTCTGGGAGAAACTGTTGTACAGTTAGGAACACCTGGACTCTGACTAAAGAAAGTAGTGATTGTTACATATAGGACATTTATTGAAGAAATATGCTGGGGAACATTAGAATGGTCATTGTAAACAAGTGACCACTGAGCAAAGGTGACTGTTAGGATAGGTTTGACTATACTTAAACAAACATCAGGTTTTTCTTGAGGCACTGAATGGACATTAACTCATTACCTTCTACCTCCACAGTTGTGCATTGTACTTTACTTACATGTGGTGAAATTTATGTAAATTTGTGTACAAAAAGCTACATTTCAATGGTTGTATTAGACTAGACCTGTATCAAATATGATGAGTTAATATGGTAGAAACCATTGGTTGATTTCAAACCATTTGCTAATTATACATGCAGATTGACAAACCAAATTTCAACTTACATATACTGAGGAAAAAACTGTACTACAATCAGAATTTTTAAAAACTTATTTGTATGAATTAATAGATTATTGATCATAACAAGACAATTATGAAAATTAAATCACTTTTTACTATTCTGCATGTCTTTTTTTCTGCATGTTGGCTGAAATTTATATCAAGTAGATAATTGTATTGACAACTATGCCAAATTTCAGCTCAAAGAAATACAATGCAAAAAAAAAGAATTTATTTCAAGTGGTTCCCTCAGGCAGTCAGGTATTTTCATTGAATCTCAATGATACAGGCAGTCATATAGCCATAACTGTCCAAGATGATCTCTCAATCTCTATTTAGCTTTTTGAAGCATGGGATAATGATTTAAGAATAATCCCTTATTAAAAATGTCAACTGATAATAGTAAATTACAAATAGGTTCATAAGATACATATATTATGTATGAAATAAAGTTACTGCTGAGACAAAAACAACTGGGAAGTAGTTGCATCCAAATGATATATAACACAAACAGACCATCTGGGCACTCTTCCAAATTCTACACACTTCCCATTCTTTTCAGTGCCTTTTACCTTGTATCAATACTAATGAAGTATAAGCGCTCATCTTATAAATGATTTTCAAAAACAACTAATCTAATCACACACTAAAGTTACTTACCCGAGAGGTGAATTCAGCTACATAAATCACTGAGGTGAATTCAGGGACATAAATTGGTCAGGTGTATTCCGATACATAAACAAAATTAAGTGGCTATGAAGCACACAAACAAAATCACAACTTCCTGAGAAATTTCACCTCAGCAAGTGCTATGACAAGAACTGCTCAGATAATAAATAGATTAACAGAGATTAACAGAGGCACAGCCCCTGAATTCATAACAAAGGAATGACTGAACTGAATTACGTTAAAGCCTCATTATAAACGAGTCCTAAAGTCTTTGATTTCTCAGCTGTCATCTCCCGACTTCTTGTTCTCCTCTTTTTCACTTGAATTCCCTAAAGAATCTGTACCACTGTCAAATACTTCATCTTTGTCTTTTCTGTCAGATTCCAGATCATAATTCTAAAATAAAAAAAAAATCATTTGGTAAAAATTAAAAAACAACTTTTATAACGTAGTCTTGTCAATATTTCAGCTAGGCTAATGTTCCTGATCTGAATGCAACGACTTTCACTTATAAACTTGTTTTAAAAAACCTTACTTTTACTAACTTGTGCAAAGGTATCATAAAGCCACATCACAGTTCATCTCTGCCTATCATTGTACAGCAGACCATTCTTCAACAGTTTCCTCCTTTTTAAACCATATCTGTCTGTCAGTGTTTCTGAGGTTGACAATGGTAGAAAAACGCACAAAGTGTTTAAACTGAAGGTCAATACTGTTTGTACCTGTCGATTTTATTGTTTTTCAAAATCTACTTTAATGGTTTTGACTACAAAATTAGTGCTTCTATTTTTAAAAATTTAGTTCAAACAAAATTATCAACAGAAATTCAGGTAAAAGTAAGATATTATTTTTAAATTTCTGTTTTTAGAACAGTGTGGAAGAAATACATGACCCAAAATTTGCAGCATGGAAGTTTAACCAAAAATGAGTACAGCCAACTACACATTTTACACCCACCCAAAGTTTAATAGGCTTTTCTTTAGGTACTTATTCGTAAGGCATGCTTTTTTTTTGAGATTATTTTTTGGGCCTCATTTATTCATGGCATGTGATCTTGAACCAAACTAACTATGCAGAAACCACTACTTTCTTATTAGGCTTATCAGGACTTTTGGACTATAAACTCTAAAAGTTTCTAAATTAAATGGAAGTCATCAACAATGCTTGGTCAAAAGCTATTAAACAAAAACATTTTTCTTCTTTCAGTCAACTCACCATGATCTTCTTAGACTCCTAAATCAATAGCCCTCTTGTAAAAAAAAAATGAAAGTCATTAGGTGATGGTACAAAGTTCTGAACATTGTTTTGGCAAAAGTCATTTTACATTTTTCAACCGGTAACCTTGATCCCAAAATCAACAGGCTTCTATCTAACTCCAACTGCATGCCATCCATTATGTTTTTACCATCTCTATAATGATGAGCTAGTGTATCTGTGCAGAAACCGTTTATCTTCTTTCATTTATAGTGACCAGAGTTTGATCTATTGAATCCGAAATCAACAAGATTTTCTCTTAACCCAAGTGAAAGCAATTCATAAAAGTTTGTACCAGATCTGTACAACATTATTGATGTTGTTGTGTAGAAACCTGCTTTCTTCTCTGAGATGCACAAATGTTGATCTTAACCCCAAAAATTAATAGGTTTTTTCCTTATCTCACACTAATCTTAATCTTGGACCCAAGAATCAAAAGGCTTTTCCTTATGCAACAGTAATCTTGATCTTGGACCCCAAAATCAATAGACTTTTTCCTTATGCAACAGTAACCTTGATCCTGGACCCCAAAATCAATAGGCTTTATCCTTATACAACAGTAATCTTGATCCTGGACCCCAAACTCAATAGGCTTTTTCCTTATGCAGCAGTGATCTTAATCTTGGACCCCAAAATCAAAAGGCTTTTTCCTTATGCAACAGTAATCTTGATCTTGGACCCCAAAATCAATAGGCTTTTCTCTTATGCAACTGTAATCTTGATCCTGGACCCAAAATCCATAGGCTTTTTTCTTATGCAGCAGTGATCTTAATCTTGGACCCCAAACTCAATAGGCTTTTTCATTCTGCAACAGTAATCTTAATCTTGAACCCCAAAATCAATAGGCTTTTTTCTTATTCAACAGTAATCTTAATCTTGGACCCCAAAATCAATAGGCTTTTTCCTTATGCAACAGTAATCTTAATCCTGGACCCCCAAATCAATAGGCTTTTTCCTTATGCAACAGTAATCTTAATCTTGGACCCCAAACTCAATAGGCTTTTTCCTTATGCAACAGTAATCTTGATCTTGGACCCCAAAATCAATAGGCTTTTCCCTTATGCAACTGTAATCTTGATGTTGTACCCCAAAATCAATAGGCTTTTTCCTTATGCAAAAGTAATCTTAATCTTGGACCCCAAACTCAATAGGCTTTTTCCTTATGCAACAGTAATCTTAATCCTGGACCCCAAAATCAATAGGCTTTTCCCTTATGCAACTGTAATCTTGATGTTGTACCCCAAAATCAATAGGCTTTTTCCTTATGCAACAGTAATCATGATCCTGGACCCCAAAATCAATAGGCTTTTCCCTTATGCAACAGTAATCAATCTTGGACCCCAAAATCAATAGGTTTTTCCTTATCCAAATGCAAGATATCTACAAAGTCTGCTAATGGTAGATGGTGCAGAACTCAAGTTATGTTTGCAAATGAAACAAGGAACAGGTAGATGGTCATCATAACATGACACCTTGCAGTGGATGTATAAAACCAATTCATTTGAATAGAATGTCATTGACTTAAATAAAATCTATGAAATATTTCATTTTTCTTTGAGACAGAGAGAATAAAGCAATGAAGCTAATCATCGGAATATGTGAAACAGAGCATTACAGAGTTTACACTGCTTTCTTCTGAGTTAAAAACAGGTATCCTTTCATGCAAACAAATGGAAAAATAACATTTTTTCTAAAAGAAAGGTTTCAACCAGTGCTTCCCAAAACAGACATAAAAAGAAGCTGACTCACAACATAACACAAAACAGGAGGACAGGGAATAAAGTACTAAAAGGAAAAGAAACATTAAATATGACACTAAAATTGTACCTGTAGAAAATGAGGTGTCCTCTTAACCAACAAAATATGCTGGGATAAGGCTGGGGTTTGTTACCAAGCAAAGCAGACTTACTTCCATTGTTAACTATAATAAATCACCATGCTTTTTATTAAATACCCCCCACCACCACTGACCAAATTCAAGACTGTAACCCAAAAGCCAATAAACAGATCATGGGAACCATGATACAGTTCCATGTATAAAGTCTGGTCAAAAAATGTCAGTAATTACAATTTGTGTTTATTCCAATTATGACCCCCCTCCCCTTGTGCTGCTTAAGGAAGGGATTAAAATACTAAACTCAGTGTTTCCATAAGAGCAAAGTATTTTTAAGTTTGGCCAATTTCCAGCTAATGTTTGGGAGACAGAGTTATAGACAGATGGAATGATCTGGAGGACATCACAATCCCCCCCCCAACTTTGTTTAGATGAATCTTGAAAAATGACAGGATATGACCGTCTGACATCACTGCTGGCATTTCATTTCATTAAAGTGATAATTTGTTTCATTATTAAACTTCATTTTGTAACTATTTTAAAACATAACAAAAACTGTCACCTGATTTTTCAAAATCATTTTGGATGAATGAAACTGCAGTTCATGGTACATGATGTAAAAACAACAGAAATATTACAAATGCAAATGATATCAAAACTGACAGATGTTGACAAACCAATCATAAAATGTTCAGTACATCAAACACCATGTGCATTAAAAAACACCCTACTATGTGATCAACACAGCACATACAGTGCTCAAGCCCACTCCTGTGCAACCAGCAAAGCATACACCATGCTCAAACCTCCTTTGGTGCAGTTGTACAGTAAGGAAAGAATATGAATATCACCTTAATGAGTAAAATCCTTCCACCTAACTGTCCTACGTCTCAAATGCCTATTAAACAAAGTAATGTCATAAAAAACAAATGCCATTAGAACAAAACTTCTGAAAATAAAATATGTAAAGATGTTTGCAGTGATGGAGATGTCCCTACCAATAAGGTATTAACTGAAGAAAAAAAACACTTGGTCCAGGATGGAATAAACTCTGAATTCAAACAGGAATAATTCACGATTTAAATAAAAACAGAAAATGTACCTTGAACTAGATCTCAAAATACTGTTAATACTGAACATGACTTCAATCCATGAAGGACTAGAAATGTTATGGAGCAAAAAATGGGTTTAAAATAAATAAGGGGTCACAACTAAATAATATTTTGACACAAAAAGTGACTTGAGTTATTAAATGCTCTTATTATGGAAATTCATAAAAATCTAACTACAATACATAAAGTATTTAAAAAAGCACCAAGCTGAAACTTGCGACATGGATGGAAGTATGGACTGATGGACAAACATGACATAATTGAAAAAGGACTCTCAATTAAAACAAGTATGACCTTAAAAAAAGTCCCAACTTTTAGTAAATATTTAACTTGTATATTTTCTGTCATGGACTAAACACATTCAAACATATTATTAGTCTGCAACAAGGCTATATGAATATCTGTTTCCAGCAAAGCAATCAATGACTAGATGGCAAAGGAGGTAGTGCTTGTATAGAAATTAATCCTAAATTTGAACTTTTCTATAAATACAACTCTCAGTAGTAATTTATCCTTGAAAAAAAGAAAGATTCATGTACAAAGTAAAATTGTTACAAAAACAACTACATGAAATCATGTCTGTACATCATAAATGTCATTAAAACTGAAAACTTGACATGGACATGGACAGCTATTGATCTGGGCCTCCAGAATTAGAAACCATCACAGTTCTCAACTCTTACTTTCTGAATACTGCAATAAATATAATCTCCATCTTTAAAATAGGGTAGATGTGTTGTCATTTAGGTTTAAAAGCATCCACATGCTCAAAACTCTGATATCCAATGTTTTATGTCCATGTGCTGATTAATCAGACTTGAGTAGACATTCTGACATCCAAATGTCTTTTATTCATGTGATGACCAATCAGACTTGAGTTTACATTCTGACATCCAAATGTCTTTTATTCATGTGATAACCAATCAGACTTGAGTAGACATTCTGACATCCAAATGTCTTTTATTCATGTGATGACCAATCAGACTTGAGTTTACATTCTGACATCCAAATGTCTTTTATTCATGTGATAACCAATCAGACTTGAGTAGACATTCTGACATCCAAATGTCTTTTATTCATGTGATGACTGACATCCAAATGTCTTTTATTCATGTGATGACCAATCAGACTTGAGTTTACATTCTGACATCCAAATGTCTTTTATTCATGTGATGACCAATCAGACTTGAGTAGACATTCTGACATCCAAATGTCTTTTATTCATGTGATGACCAATCAGACTTGAGTAGACATTCTGACATCCAAATGTCTTTTATTCATGTGATGACCAATCAGACTTGAGTTTACATTCTGACATCCAAATGTCTTTTATTCATGTGATGACCAATCAGACTTGAGTAGACATTCTGACATCCCAATGTCTTTTATTCATGTGATAACCAATCAGACTTGAGTATACATTCTGACATCCAAATGTCTTTTATTCATGTGATGACCAATCAGACTTGAGTAGACATTCTGACATCCAAATGTTTTTTATTCATGTGATGACCAATCAGACTTGAGTAGACATTCTGATATCCTAATGTCTTTTATTCATGTGATAACCAATCAGACTTGAGTATACATTCTGACATCCAAATGTCTTTTATTCATGTGAGAACCAACCAGACTTGAGTATACATTATGACATCCAAATGTCTTTTATTCATGTGATGACCAACCAGACTTGAGTATACATTATGACATCCAAATGTCTTTTATTCAGGTGATGACCAACCAGACTCAGCTAAACATTATGACATTTAATCGGCTTATATTCAAGTGCTAACCAGTCAAGCCTAAGAATTTTAACCACATTCGGGTTTAGGTGTGCAAATGTTTTAGAACCTCCAGCCAGGTCACATGACAAACTGACAGTCAGATGAATGAATGCTACCAGCCATAATGTATCCACAAAAGCAGCGAAACTCTCATAATGTTAAAATAAGAAGTATTGTAAAAAAATTATTAAGTTGAGTCACTGATCACTATACTTACCTCTAGTTCTCTCATTATCTCATCCATAAAGTCTGTTGAGTTGTTTTTGTATGATACTGCTGCTTTGATGCAATCTTTAAACATCTGAAATAAAATACTATACAGGTCCTTGATCACAATTAATGTATATACTTTTAAAGTTAAGAATAGACTTGGGATATTGCTCACAGACATGCTATTGAACCAGTCTGAAAACATTTACAGTCAACTTCAACATACTCACATATAACAAAATAATGCAAATAATTTTTTATTCTCTGCTCCCAACTTTGCCCGTTTTAGAATCACGCACTACAGATAATGTGCTTGTGGCATTCTACAGTTCAACATGTGATCCTGAGAACTATGCACATCACTGCCTCACTGTAAGGTGATTTATTATAATACCATTGCTATCATCAGGCAGTTATGGTCATGAATCCCATTTCATAGTATTGTAGTGAAATTACAAGTGTAATCTACTCCATTTTAAAATGGTCTCACTATATCACTCCTTTATTTCAGCACATTCAAGTAACACTCAAAATTGCTTACAACATAGAGGCCGATGTTGATCCAATTTGTGAAAAAAGAAGATACCCTAAAATTGGCTCCTCTATGCTGAACATGAGCAAAATACAATCAAAACTGGTAAATGAAACCTTAAAACATCTTTTTTATCATCAAGCACAGCAGTTATTAACTGAAAATTTGGAATCAATTACAAGAATGAAAATCACAAGTTCGAAAAAGTCGTAAAGTAGTCTTTAACAAAACAGTTCTCAATACAACATAAATAGCAATATATTACAAAAAAGAAATCAATGAAAATGATGGAAATGCTTTTGGAAATTTTTACAAATTAAATAAGTCTTGTCAAATGAAATTCGTGTGTCAGTTTTATCTTTCAGGTTGGTTTCAGTGTAATAATAAATGCAATCTATCCACAACATGAAAAGTATCAACTGTCCATCAAGGTGTAATAATAAATGCAATCTATCCACGACATGAAAAGTATCAACTGTCCATCAAGGTGATACCTATGAATGATTTGGTGAGAAACTAATAAAGTGCAGACTGTGTTTTGATCTGCGACTTGCAAATGTGTTTGCTGCAGCAATAAAATTAAATAGAAGTAGGCCTGTTTTGTATTGTCACATTCATTATATTTTTTGTATCAGATCAAGTAAAGGGGATAGAATAACCAAGAGTTAGTTACGTGTAATTTTAATTTAAAAATGTTTGAAATGGGTTTGAAAACATTTTTGTGTCAAAGCAATGTTAGTCTGAAATATAAACTTGCTTTCATGATTATATATTTTAAAATGTGTTGTAAAATACCGTACCTAATTAAACCCAAGTTTAAAAGATGTAAATATTGAATGCCTGCACAGTTACTTCATGTGATTAATTTCTTTCAAAAACTTAAAGTTATAAAAAATAATTTTTGTCTACTTTATTGTTGTCAAGCTTCCACAGACTGGTTTTCTATGCATGATTATACTTGTACCTGCCACAGACTGGTTATCTATATATGATCATAAGTGAGGCTCAATGTACTTCTCTTTCATTATTGACCATTATTGTTTTTAAAATAAGGTTTGCAACGATTTAAAGCTCTAACTTAAAAAAAAAACAAATGACTGCTTAAAATAAACCTACTTTTTTAGAAAAAGTTTGCATGTACAATAAAGTCTTGCTAATCTGGTTGGCATAGATCAAATTATCACAGAATCAAAATGACTCCATCTAACTGGCTGTCCCATATTCAAAATGACTCCATATAACAGACTGCCCCAGAATCAAAATGACTCCATACACTGGACTCCCACAGAATCAAAACAACTCTATATAACAGACTACCCCAAAATCAAAATGACTCCATATATCAAACTATCCCAGAATCAAATGGCTCCATATATCAGACTATTCCAGAATCAAATGGCTCCAATTATCAGACTATTCCAGAATCAAATGGCTCCATATATCAGACTGTTCCAGCATCAAATCACTCCCTATACTGGACTGTCACAGAATCAAATTGCTCTATATATAGGGCTGTCACAGAATCAATTGACTCCATATATTAGACTGTCCCAGAATCAAAATGACTCCATATATCAGACTGTCCCAGAATCAAATGGCTCTATATATCAGACTATTCCAGAATCCATATATCAGACTTTTACAGTCAAATGACTCCATATATCAGACTGTTCCAGAATCAAACGACTCCCTATAATGGACTGTCACAGAATCAAATGACTCCATATATCAGACTATCCCAGAATCAAATGACTCTATATCCTGTACTGTCCCTATACCTGTTTTACTGGTCCAGACTACTGTGTACCGTATGCCCATTTTACTGGTACAGACAACTGTGTATCCTATGCCTGTTTAACTGGTACAAACCACTGTAACCTATGCCCATTTTATTGGTACAGACCATTTCAAAAAGTAGTATTCAATTATTTCTTTCACCAGGTGTCAAATGAGAATAACAGTTAAAATGTAATAAAATAACTTCTGCAAGTAACTTTTGTACATATAAATGGGATGAAAGTTTTCATTTTCTATTTTCATTACTGGGGTATTAATAAAGAACTTGTAATAGCAAGCTAAAATTGATAACTAAACTCATCAGACATGCAATCTACATTCCATGAGCTCAAGCTATGTAAATTTAGGCCATAGAGTTTACATTAATAGGTTTGATCTGAATCAACAAATTTTCATGATCAAATGATTACTGCATTTTATGAAAAAATGTCTTGCTAATTTTTCAAGAAAACTTTTCTATTTGAGAATTTCCTGTATGCTGGAAAACCTTTTTTCCAATAATTATTTTACAGATCAACTCCCCCAATCTATGTTTAAAATCTCTGTTGACATTTAAAATTATTCTTACAAAATAATAGCAAATGTATTAATTAAACAAATATTTTACTGATTTTTATTATACATGCATATTATTATGCAAATATTTGTCATAAATCTATGTGAACTAAAATTAGTCTAACATTAAGAGTGAATAAATCAATAAAGCTACTTAACATTTAAAAATCTGAATTAATTAAACAATAATATGTGTATATATACACCTATCTTGACTTAAATTCCATTATAAGATCAAGGTCGAATATTAATGTACTAAAATCCATGTTGATAAAATATATTCTAACACTATAAAGCGGATAACTTAAAAAGTCCAAATCTGTAGATATTTATAACTAATGACTCTATCTCCAATGTTTCAACTATAAGAGCTCTGCATTGATGCATTCCCTGTATACTAGGTGACAAATGTTACTTTTATTATTCCATTTAATGACTAAGATTTAAACAATGAATGCAAAAAGTCCAGGTCAACAAAACAAACTTTACTCTAAAAAAAAAGATTAATTAAAGGACTACATACTTTCAATTAAATTGGGAATGCAACTTTAGATTTGTTCACATTTTTTAAATCAAAATAAAAAATAAAAAACTTACTCTGACATGCTGATCCCCAAATTTAAAGGTCACAAAACCTACTCTAGAACAAAAAACTTCCTCTGAAAAACTTTTACATCACAATGGCCTTGATGTGTGATCCAAAACTTTAACAGGCCTCTTTCAAACCTTTAGTACTGATGCTCTACTGTCTATTTCACAGAAGCTAAGATACGACCACTTTTTAAAAATAAATATCATGTCTTGAACCCATTCTGATATTCTTGAGCAATAATATTATTAAATTAGCTACTGTTTCAACCAGATGCAAGATTACCACCATTTTTATTTAGAACAAACCAGACAATTGTATGACTTTTGGTGGAAACCCCATGTTGATATGAATATCCATTAAAGAGAATTAGTTACAAGATTTTCAACATGTAGAGTGTGGCAACCATATTTGATATCAGATTGAAACCATTTTTATTCAGAACCAACTAGACATTGTAATTAGTTCTTGTGAAAATTCCATATTAATATGACTTTCCATTTTAGAAGAAGCAGCAATAATACTGGATGTCAGATCAGCAGCATTTTCATTTTAGTACAAACTAGACATGATAAAGAGTTTTCTTGTGAAGACCACATGCTGAATTGACTTTTCCATCTAGGACGGGTCATAAGTCTTTCAAGATGGCCTCTAAACTGGTCAAAATTAGATATTACATTGGCATAATTTTTATTTAGGACCAACCAGACATCAGAATAAGTCTTATAGTGAAATACCATACTGATATGACCATACATTCAGAAGAAGCAACAATAAGAAGATTGTCAAGTTACTGGATGTTCATGCAAAGCCAGGCTCATTCTGGACCAACAGACATCATAAACCACATGGCAATATGGCTGCCATTAAAAAGGAGTAGTGATTAACAAGATTTTCAAGATGGCTGCTGTGATGGCCATATAAGACATTAGATCAGCACAATTTTCGCTTAGGATGAACTGGATATCATAAAAAATGTGAAAATCACACCTTGATTTGACCATCTATTTGGCGGGTGGAGTAGCACTTACAAGATTTTACAGATGCTGAGGTGGCCATATTGGATGACTAAACTGTACCATTTTCATTTAGGATCAAACAGACCTTGGGATGAATGTGTCAGGTTTCATGCCAAGTAGTTAAGGTAGAGAAATGATAACAAATGTGTCTGAACAGATGGACAGGCATCCAACAACAGGTCAACCTATCAGCTTTCTGGTCGATGACATGTAGAGCAAAATAATTATTCTAAAATTTTACAATGGATATATTATGGGCAGCATTTTTCTTAATAGAAACAAAGATATAATTATCTACCTTTGTTACTGGGTAGATAAAATAAAATATCAAAAAATAATACCAAAGTACACACCTGCTAAATTTATCAAAATATTAAATCAAATGTATCAACTGAAGTATTTAAAAAAACAAAAATAAACAATAAATAAATAAATTTTTTACATTAGTGTATTCATCAATGTTATGTCGATTTCATGCTTGACATCACATGTGGTAAGGGAAATTACTCTAACATATGCAAAGCGTGACTTATCAAAATGAACTGTATCCAACCAAAAGCAAATACACACAATTTCCCTTGACCAGATGAAGAGGGAACAAGCCTCAACAATTTTTTTTTAATAACAACTTACATGCATCCAGGTCCTGTGTCTTAATAATAAAGGAAATAAGAACTTAACCTTATTTTTTTTGGATATTGCTGATATTCCATAATTATGAGTAATTAGTAACTGTATAATACATTTGACTGGTACAAGACTAACAAGCACAAAAATGGAAACTTTATGCAATTCCTTCTTTGCAAGAGACATGCATCTTTGTTATATTTTTCTCAATGCCAAATTTCAACTTAATGATCATTTTACCATATAATCAACAGATTTAATGCAAATACAAAATAAAACAGAAAGCCTGCAACATTTTATTAGACACTGTATATTCCTTTATTTTTCTGGGCATCGTCAGTTTTCATGTATAGCATTTTTTAGGGTACTTAAATTTATCTCTTGTGGTTTTCATATATTAAATCATTGCTGTCTAGGTATGTAAAGCTATGGTCTGTAGCATCCATGAAATCAACAAAATTTGGGACTGTACAATGCCAGAAAGAGTTACCTACCCTGACAACATTTCTCCCATCAGAGGCCGACACATAGTAGAAAGGCATATTGTGTTTCTTCGGAAATCCAAACACTTTCTTTGTTACATTGGGATCAGCTGAAATGAATTTCACCATTAATCAAAACTTTTAAATTCATGTTTTAATTTGTGTTCTATATGCCTATTTTATTAGTAATTTCCATTATATGATGTGATAGAAGCAAACATTTATGTTCTAAAATCTTAGAAATCTTCACAGTAATATACGCCTCACTCTAAAGCCCAACTGTACAAACATTTACCTCTTTAAATCTATATATATATATATATATATATATATATATATATATATATATATATATATATATATATATATATATATATATACTTTAAATTTTTTTAAAAATATTTCCATGTTTTGGGTTAAAAAGTGGAAATTATGTTTTGATGAATTTCTTTACAATGTGTGATTGGCTTTTACCCAAAATAAACATATTAGAACCTTAAAAAAATAAATCATGCCTCCATATCTTTTGATATATTGGTGTGCATCTTTGCAAAGTGACAAGTCCTAATACTAACCTCTTAATGCTGAGCACCTAGTGATGCAGCAGTTAGTACCATTTTTTAAGTCTTTGGTACGACTCACCTGGGTTTGAACCCACGACCTCCTGCATCCATTACGGACTCTAACCACTAAACCACAAATATAAGTAAAAATCCAAATCATCTAATTAATTTTAATTCTTCAAAATGGCATGTCAATAAAGCATGCAAGATACATATCAAATGAAAACATTACTGAAGTGAACAAAAAATGGTACCTAGCAATGATCACTATTAAACACATATCTTTTGCATGCATGACAATAAACATTACATGGTCTTTGTAAGCATTAAAAGTAAAACAAGCTTTACCACAACATTGTCTACAAATCTATCTATGTACATGAAACACACTGGACATCCATACTTACCATCTATTTTATTGCAGCAACAAAACACTGGAATTTCTGGTCTATATTCCCGCAACTCCTTCAACCAATTGGTTAGGTTCTTATATGTAACTTTCCTAGTGGCATCAAATACCTGTTTGCATAAGAAAAAGCACAATCTTAGTTTCATGTTTATCCAAAACAGGAGGAAGGTATGGCACCAATCTTAGAAATTAGGCAATGAGACAATGAGATTTATGACAACACCACCCCATCAATCTTTCCAAAAAGGTGATAAAAATATAAGTAAAAGCTTTTCAAAAGCAATTTTAACTTGAGGTTCAAATTTCTAACTTTTAATTTCAGAAATCCAGAGTGTCAACCTTTAGGTTTTAACTCAGTCTTTCCCTTAAAAAGCTGCACAATGCTCACTAACTTTTATTAAGACAGAACAACAAAATCATGTGCACAAATTCAAAATCCACTTGCCTGATAGGGCAATGGACTATTTACTATTAATTTAACAAAATACTGAAACTACCATGCTTTCAATAATAATGTAGAAATATAAAAATGCCTTAAATTTACTAAGTTTGTCTGCATATTTGCTCTCATAATGGTGTACTTCTGAAGAAAAAAAATGATATGTGTGTCTGTCTCTTTGTGTGTGCATTTTACAGTTGCCAATGCAAGAATGGGATGTGAGATATGAATAAGTTATGTGAGATATGCCCAGAGAATGTGAGGTATGCCTATCACACATAAGTACATTTACAGACATTGTAATAGACATCATTATGCTTATGTCTTCAATCTCTACAATATGTCGTGAAATTGTAGTATTTTAAAAATGTGCAAGTTTTAAAAAGTAACTGTTTTTCACTAAACATATTATGCTTTTTCTAATGATATTTTTAAAATAAAACACTCTGTATTTCTGAAACCATATATCCATGCTAATGATGTCATCCTTCATTCTCCAACATTTTCTAGTGAGAAATGAGATAAAATCAATCCATCATATACATTGGTGTAGGATTGGGAATTCTGACCCTTGGGACCAAAGAATTTATGTGGAAGAACTCTGCAAAGCCTCATTCTAGCCAAGTGGGAATTACCTATCCCATATCATGCATGCAGCATGTCAATTTAGGGCTCCCTGTAATTTTTGGCCACATGTGCTCAAATATCTTGACCACTATAAAACCTCTTTCGATGTGCTTTTTTGACTACTACTTCTAACACATTTATGTCCCTTTCAAATTCTGCATGTCCACCAGATCTGGGGAACAGTGTGGCACATTGTCCTTAGTTTAACGGATCTTAGGGGGCAACACACTGCATATGATGGACTTGTCTAGTTTTATAAATTGGTAATGCAGGCATCACAAAAAATGATCTTTATAATAATGTAGAACTTATTTCTATGATAATGTGAGACCTACCAATATACAGGCATGTGCTTGATGATAGTAGGATGGATGCATGTTGTTGAATCTCTCCTGGCCAGCTGTGTCCCAGAAATCTGTAACAAGGGGAGATAACTACAACTAGAACAAAACTGAACTAAGAAAACTACAATATTAAAAATTTATGGATTTTACAAGGTAAAGATTTAGGAAAAATATCCTTAACTTGGATTCACTGAAGATTTATATTGTAATTTATGAATTTATGAGTATCATAAGTAAAAGATGGTGCTCTATTGTGAGTCAAAAGTATGGTACCTAATAATGTACTTAATTGTTTTTCTCTGAAATTAATGGTTATGAAAGAAATACAGTATTTTATCATTGTTTAAACAATATTCTTGAGTGTTTTGTAAATGTCCTAGTGTTAACCATATACAAATTTCAACAAAACACATGACAAAGTTGTTGCTTTCACATATCTCTGTGAATCTGACATTTTCCTTACAGATTGCAAGTGAAACTCTCTCATTTACAGATTATGTCTTTGGTGTAAGTGACTCAGCTTGGGTTAAAATCCACAACCTCCTGCATGTGAGGAGAGGCACTCTAATCACTTAGGCCACTTGAGCACTAGCTCTTTGGTGCAACTCAAGTATTGCATCAAATTTTCTTTATTAGACCATGTAGCAACTGTTACCAGATTTTGGGAACAATTTTTTTTTCATCTAATTCTTTGCACCTAGGTTAATATACTGATAAATATCATCACAATGTGTATCAGTTCCCCTAAGAGTCATCTTTTTACTCTCTCTCCCCCCTCCCTCCCTCCCTCATAATTTGCAATAGCATTCAAGTATTTTGCATGTAACACTCATAAATGGTTTTACAGTTAATGAAAAGACAATGCTACATTTTATTTATTCACTGGGAGCGGAAAGGGGCAATAGTATCTATAATTACTACATCAAACAGAAAGTTATTGCATTTCTATGAAACAAATCACTTGAAGGTACTGTCACTTTTGGAAGCCATTACTGACTGTCAGTGATGTCACAAGTGTGGTTTATTTACAATGGTTACTGATCACAGAGGACACCAGCAATTACTGTACTATTATGATGAGCATAACTACTGTAAATAATTGTTTATACGTCAGATAATAAACTGATAACATCACAGACCCAGATTTGCTATCTAATGCACTAGCAGATTTGTTCTATGTAATTTATTAGGAATAATTAAAAGAAAACACAGCTGAACACTGATCACTTTTATTTAGGAATACATACCAACAGAAACTTTGGAATCATTTACTTGTGTCTTGTAGTTGAACAAGGTCAATGCATATGTGGATAACTGCTGTGGTTTACTGTCCTGGGTCAAGGAAAGATCTCATTGTAGAAAGAAAACTAATTAATTCCTAAATTTCAATTTATTGATATCTGTATAAATTATAATAATGGCAAAGTCATATTTTAAAACAATTTAAAAACCTTAAGAAAACTAACATGCCACATGTCCAAAACTTTTACCAGTTTTTCTCTTTGCACCTTCACTGATCACATACCCTTAACCAAAGATCCAAATCACTGAAACCTGTTGATCAATAGAAATCTATAGAGTCGACCATTCTCAACAAGTGCCTACATAGTGGACTATTATATGCGGGCATATAATGTGATGTTACAATACTCTCATGTTGGTTTGGCTGGGTATAAAGGATACTATCCATCCATGAGAAAGCGTTCCACCAACCTGAAATGTAATAAAGAACAAAATTCAAATTTATGTATCTGGAAAATATGGCCATGTCATGATATAATTCTCCTTCATTAGCATGCCCAAATTACTGAATAAAAGTGATCTCATACAAAACTACATTCACTCCAGCCTTTCTTTCACAATGGTCAAGCATTACCATATAAACTTGGTTATATGTTGAATCAATCTACAGACAACAAAGACACTGATCTGCTGTAGCATAATACACCTGTTGATCAGGATCTATGTTGTTTGTTCTACTGATTACTGCTATCAAATTGTATAGACCCAAACATGCCAGCACATTAACTGACGGCAGATTTGGGTCTGTGCAGTTTGCAGTTGGATTCATCTTATAAGTGAGTACATACAGTAATATAAAGGAAGAAACCTAAGCAGACCCATGTACAGACTTTGATAATGCCCAAGTACTGAATGAGATCAAAGGCAACTGGAACTTGCTCTACCTTTTTCCAATAATTATTTTTTGTAAACATGTGAATAATTTCCTATTTTGAACCAAACATGAGATTTTTTGCTAACACAGTCACCATATCAACATACAGGGGTCATGTTAAACTGTGAAGTAGGTGACTAGTCACCTAAAAGAATGAAAACTTTGCCTTCTTCAGTTACAAAAGTGAAAACAACTTTGCCCTGTGAAATATTAGATATAAAATAAGTGTTAGTAGCTTATGGCTTTTGAGACAAACCCTTGCCATATCCATAGTTGCCAACCATCTAAGCTCACAATTAGTGAAAACAGGGATAAAAATTCATAAATTTTGACATAAATTCGTGAAATGATCTGTGAGTCTGAGAACATTTGTTGGACCAAATGTTTAGCATGGGATTCAGCTGATAAAGGTAGATTGTGTTCAACAAGAAAATTCAAAATGTTTCAGCATTGGTAACTTGCAGGTCTTCCATCGATGACTTAAAATATTCCACAGCTGAAATCTGCTGGAGTTCTTAATTTTCTCAACCTGATGGCTGAATACACGACCAAGTTCTGGCATATTCCATACTTAACTTCACTTTTTGTGCAATACATTTCTTTTCCTTGGTGGTAAAGACACTTTCAACATTGATACCGAATGGTAATTCAAATCAGCATTGTCTGCGCATGCACTGAGCAAATTCTGGTTAGACTCCAGATTCTCTCAAAAGCATTTGTAAAACTACTCACATATAGATTGAAGTACGCTAATATGCTTGCTACTGGGCCAACTGTATTAATCCGATAAAGCTCTACTAATATCGTGACCAGTAATACCAGGCCGTTTCAGCAACTGCAGATATTATGACTAGTGCTTAACAGGAAATCGGTTATTTTATTAAAGATTTAAAATAACTGAGAATTGGGAAATTCACTATATTTTCCATGCGGCTTGAATTGATGAAAAAGTCATGAAATTCACACCAAAATTGTGATGGCTGTCAACTCTGCATATCCAAGTAGCTCTAACAGTGTTGTGTTTTAGCCCAAGGCAAAATGTACTCCATGCAGTGTTGATACCAACTGTCCAAAAAAATTCTTACACATAAAAAGGTGTATTTGAACAGCTGACTGGCCATTAATTATTTCCTGAGCAAGTTATAACTTCCCAATTTCCACAAGTTTCCTCTCATAAAGAAAACTTGCCAACTTCAGTTTGCAAATTTAAACATCACTTTTTAAATGGTAAGTTATGTTTTAATAGAATTGGTGAAAAGCACTTTCTAATTTAAACCAAAAAAATTAAAGATTCTAACTGCTTTGTTTGCATTACATGTATTTTTCTAATAAAATCAGTTTGAAACCATAAATAATCCTCTAATAATGTATCTAGGAAATAACACTTGATTATATCACAGGTCAAGCTAATCTTAAATTTTAAGAAGTGACTTCTTTTGGTCAGAACAGGGAGAAGTGGGAGCTAAACCGGGAGAAGTGAGACCAAAGCAAGAAATGCATTATATATATATATATATATATATATATATATATATATATATATATATATATATATATATATATATATATATATATATATATATTATCTGCATTATCTTATTTATGTGCTCCATTTTTCAGTATGCTTAAGTTTTAAACAATGCCTGATTTTCAAGTTTAAAAATGTCATATATTTATTATCAACCTATTTTGTACATGTATAAAAAATAGTATATTCATACTCATTCTTTTCATACTTGTAGAACATGTGTGTTTGGATTGAGAATCTTAGGCAAATTGGCCATATGACTTAAAAGACACAGCAGAAGCTATACATTGTAATTAATTTTAACTGAAATCAATAAAAAGATTAGAGTCTTGTACTTGCAAATTGGTAAAAATGCTTAATAAACTACACTTAATTATTTTATTTTATTTGGCACAAGTTTTGTGTAAAATTGCAGTCAAAAAGATTTCTAGCATTCTTTGAAACAACCCGTAATTAGTAGACATAGGAATAAATGCACAAGTGACTTCAAAACACTATTTGTCCTGATTACCTTGTTCTCAATAAATTATGACAGTAACTATTCATAGACAACACACAGAAGCACTAAAGTAAATAGATAACTAAACTGGACCCTTTTCCCCAAAAAACCAAATCATCCCAAAACACGTATTGCATCAAGCGAGTGCATCTATTTTTATAGAGTGGTTTTCTTAATACAACTATTCGCTTTTTTGCTTTGTTACAACAAATTCATTAATGAGACTGCATATTTATGGCTAAATTATTTGTCTACCTATATTTATTTGCATTCCTTCTATATATCTTGTTTGTAATTTAGCAAAAATTAATTATAGTAGGCCAGGAAACAACCTTGACCTTGCAGCATTGTTTTGAATTCCACAACAGAATGTCACGTGTTTTTGACCTATATTATTAAATATTTAGGCTAAATCTCCTATGACATAATACTTAAATTTTATTTTCATAATATTATATAGTTTCCTGAATCTATTTACCCAATTATTTATGAATACAGACAGTTTAATGATATGGTATATCATATAAGTAGTGATATCTGCCATTACAAGTTCATTTATGGTTTCAAACTGATTTAATCAAGAAAATACGCAAATTCGGCCGTTAAAATCTTCATTTAT
Organism: Potamilus streckersoni; assembly: GCA_016746295.1. Lineage (NCBI taxonomy): Eukaryota > Metazoa > Mollusca > Bivalvia > Unionida > Unionidae > Potamilus > Potamilus streckersoni. The sequence continues at coordinate 42,879 of JAEAOA010001148.1, read as the reverse complement.
AAAAACAAGAAATACATTAGAAAACAATCTTCACCAATAACATTTTTTAAAAGCAAATTACTATTTATATATTGATGCATTTCACCATGGATTACAACAGTGCCAGAACTTAATGGCTACTTGGCTAATATGAGGAGGCATCTCAAAAGTCATAATCTACAGCCATTTTATGTCCAAAAACTCAAGGGTGAAGTCATTTTCTCTTTTCTAACAGAAGACGGTAAAGACTACAGTTCATTAGGCGACATTTTTGCCCACTTTACCTAGTAGCGTGACCCCTGTATATTGTCTGTATCCCGTAAATCGTTTGGCAAATAGATTAAAGAAACTATACATTTATAAAATGCAAAATCTAAATATTATGTGACAGAAGATTTAGCCTAAAACTATAATCACACAGGTCAGAAACATATGGGACCATTCTATGTTGTTGAATTTGCAAAGCACTATAAGGTTAAGATTGTTTTCTGATATCATTCATTATTGTTAAATATGAAAAAAGCAGTGAAGTAATATTTAACCAATACATGACATTAGCACAAGTAATAAAACATTAGGTTGCTATACTTTCAATGGATGTTGTACTGAAGTTAAAAAAGTTAATTCATATATCAACTTTAATGCTTCAATGTGTTGTCTTTAAACACTATGAACATTGTATTGTTTTATCAGTAACAATAAAATGATGATGAACTTAAGAAATGATGACACTCGTGCATTTGTGCTCCTGTCGATGTTTCACAGGTTGTTTAAAAGTAGTTTAGAAATCTTTTCAGCAGGCATTTTATAGTAATTTTACATACTGTTGAAAATATTAAAATATTGATTAATTTGTAGCTGATTAAACATTTTTATCAACTTGAAATTAAAATACTGTAATCTAGTAATCCTTTAAGTTACAATCAACTACAATGAATAATTTATTCTATTGTGCTCTTAAAGTCATATGGCCATAACAGTTATGTATTTCTCCATCCAAACATACAACAGGGGTCACTCTATCAGGCGAAATGGGCGAAAAAGTCACCTGAGAACTGTAAGATTTGCCTTTTTCTGTTAGAAAAGCATAAATGACTTTGCCATACTTTTTTAGGACATAATAAAATGACTTTTGGGATGCCTCCTAGCAGTAGCCAGTAAGTTCTGACACTGGTGTAATCCAAGGTGAAATGCATCAATAAATAAACAGTAATTTGCTTTAAAAAAAAGGGGATCAGTAAACTCCTAGTTTTAAAATTCTAGCGAGACCTCTGGGTACAAATGCTAATTGAGTAGTTTGGTGCTGGATTCCAAGCTGGAACCAACCACAGGGGTTCATTACAAAGAAAATTAGGAGTATCCATCCATGAATCAAGGGATGGGGTTTTTTAGTAAAAGAGTAACAATATAACAGAAGGGAAGACACAAGTCTGCACCCCATGGTAGGTCCAACCCTGCTAGTTTATCATAATTGTATCTGCTAATTTCCAACTTAAGCTAGTTGTAATTGAGAATAGTTCAGTTTTCAAAGCAGCTTGACACACTTTATTCAGTTTGTGACACATTGGAGAAAATGCAACAATTGTTCGCCGATGTTGACATCTGGACAAGTATTGTCCCCCGCAGTACTGTTCATATTCAGATAGTCTTGGATTTCACCATTGATCAAAAGTTTAGATTCAAACTACCTCAAGTCCACCATTTTAATTGTGGTGGCATAAATAAATATTCATTTTGGTAAATTTGGTGCTGATTGCTGGTTACATTGTTGCATAGTGCTTTGTTAAGTAATGAAACATATTTATTGTTTGAAAATATATGTCAATACTTATTGTAACTGCTTAAATAGCTATAAATTTATATCAATTATATTCCAAACATTTGCACTCATCTAATTTTTCGATCAATGGTAAAATCCAAGACTATCTGAATGCAAACAGCAATGCTGGGGACAGTAGCCTGGAACGCTGTATTATTGTGGTACATAATATTGTTATCAGTACACAATAAAACCGATCTATTATTGCTGAATTGTTACAAGTTGTAAAGTTTCTCTAATTTTCCCTCTATTTCTATAAAAGATATCGGTCAATTCAATCGCGTTAATGTAAATAAAACCACATACGACGGCTGAGCTAGATTACCGTACCATGGGGTAACAACTCTATATTATCGCAGTATTTCCATAAATTATGTATGGTAGCACACACATATTTTAATAAAAAAATAAACAAATTTCAACATGGTGATAAGATGTAACGTCCACACTTGCACTGGCTGAAACTTTTCACCAAAATAAAGGATTCAATGACTACAATGAATACACTAATGTCAGTTAAGTTGAAATCCATGATAACAACAGGAGTAAAAAAGAAATAGGTATAACTTTGAATTAAATGCAATGTTGGCCGAGAAATCTATATGTATATGAATAAATCAATTATTAATATTATTATTGAAATATTATTAATTTTGAAAGTTGTTTAACTATTATTGCTTTCCTATTTATGTTGGATAAGTAGGCTCATTAGCAGTGTTATGTCAATGTGGGTTCATAATGGTTATCATGAAATCAAATTGCAACCATAACCTTGTAATGACATGTATGTATCTATCAGGATTAGGATATAACCTATAATCATCAAACATCAGATGATACACTGAATATATTTCATAATCAAATCCAATGCAGGTATAGCAAGTTTGACTGTAGTTTTGTATAGGCTGATCAACGTAATTACAGTAATGTTCATTTTTTTTTTCATTGTAAAATTATAAAAATGTTGACATTTTATAGGAAATTTCGCTATAAGATATTTGTGTCCTTACTGTCTACAGTTTTTATACGTAAACAACCTCTAGACGACGCGTATCCAAAATTAATCGGAAAATTCCGTTTGCCGCGATAATATAGTGTTGGACTATACTTGTCCAGACGTCAAAATCGGCGAACAATCATTGCGTTTTCTCCAATATGCTACAAACCGAACGAAGTGTGTCGAGCTGTTTTAAAAATTGAACTATTCTTGATTACAACTGGCTTAAGTTGGAAATTAGCAGACTCAATAAGGATAAACCAGCAGGGTTGGAACTACTGAAGGCGAGGGATGCAGATTCGTGTCTTCCCTTGTGTTATATTGTTACAGGTTAGAACCCCCACTCCTTGATTCATGGACGAATACTCCTAATTTCTTTATGATGAACCCCTTTGGATTCACGGAGCTACAGACCAGTTTGCATAATACACGCCGTTTTTACTTCGCAGAATGTTCATTTTCTTTCATGACAGACTATTGGGCATCTGTAAGAATCACAATGCAGTTGTTCAATTATTAAACCAAACATGATTATTACACGAAATACATACTTAGATTTTCCAACAGCGCTATCCCCTAAACCTATGATTTTAACTTTGGTTTCTCCATCAGTGCCATCCTTATCATAATCAGGATCGACTGTCTTTGCCATTTTCAAGATTTTCTACCAGTTGAAAGAATGTAGGTAGAGCATTATGGGTTCAAAAATTCTTTTTCCGTTTCCTGTTCCGGTATTCCGGCAGCGTTGCTTGGGAAACTCCCTTGTTGGTATCTAAGAGGACTTCAAAAGGGAAGCTATAAGTTTTGTTTTATTGTTTGTTTGTTTTATTATTTTCCCATTTTTTCATAGAATTTAATTTCAATGATTTCGAAAATATTGCGATACAGGCAGATTTCTTTTCCTTTCTTTATAACATCAATAAAGTTACTATTATATTTTTTTATTCTGTTGTTTATGTGTCAATTAAGCTTTAATAAGGTCAATTGTTATAGTGAGCTGATGTATATTAAACTTCGAACTTTCTAATATTAGATCAAACAATTTAATATTCAAAATTTATGTTCAACCGCTAGAAAATCTTTTAAATATTACAACCTTTTGTAATATTTTTATTTATTTTATGTCATAATAAATTCAATTCCAACATACGGGTATCCTTTATTGAAATAAAGAAATCATTTCTAATCAATCAAAAAATATTGATTATTTCAGAAAACTGCAAATAGAAGATACTAGAACATCCCATGGATATCTGACAGTCATTTCCATTCTGAAGTTCTTAAATCAAATCGGAAACCCCAGTAATCCACTAAAATATGGAGTACATGAGATTATTTCCATAAATTGAAAAACTCAAAGTCAGCTATAAAACCTTCAACAGCAGTAGAAGGGACAGAGATTTCCAACTCAGAGACCCTATTTTTCTCCAAGCGAATACAAGGACGCATTTTTTTAGGCCTCTATCAAAACTTGTTTATAAAAAAATCCAAACAAAAAAAACTAACCACTCCCATCAGGTTAGACAATTTTTTTTGGTAAAGTGCTTTGCACTTTTGGAATTTTATTTCTAAAGTTTAGACAAAATTTTAAACCACTTCATCACCTAGTGTTAGCGTTTCAACTCTGAAAATCGGAAATATTTCATCTTCATGATGGTAAAGACGACATTGAAATAAATTTTTCATTTCTAGTTTATTAAGCAGATATTTTTTTTTTGTCAATGAAAATACTTTGACCGATAAAGATCAATGGTAAGTTTAGTATATATTTGTTGACTTATTGGATCATGAAAGTTATTAATTCCTGTTGACAATTCCTGGCTTAGTTTTTTAAAATAATTGAAATACTCTCTGTTGCCACAAATCAAAAGTGAAAGTTTTAGTTTGTCGCGACTTCTAAAACATATTCATGAAGTTTCATTGCCAATTTCAACTGTCATCTGTTTACCATCCATCATCAAGTATTTAATATTGCTATTGCTGCTATTCGTCACTGTCGTATTTTCGAACATTATTTTTATTATTCACACAAAATGTCATACCCTATCATTATTCGACGCTAAATATAATATCTAGTATGTTAAATCCAGTTGTACTATAATGTCAAAGTGCAAATGCATCTATTCCATTCTAACAATAAAAGGTTTGTCATCACAATTACTTAATCCACTATTAATAAGACATCTGTTTGATGTTTATGATTATTTGTCCGAATAGCCATTGCTATTATAAAAACTAACACTCTAATCAAGCGCATACTTAAAATCATCAAACAAAATATTTTTTTAACAAAATCACAAGGCAAACCTTTTTTCTTTTTTGTTATTTTATTTTTGTCCAGCAACACAGTGTACATTTTACTCAGCAAGCCAACACAATATTTGACAATGAGTAAGTTCATTTCATCTTTATATTTACCAATAGCCTTTTAATTTGTGTAATCATAAAATTTACTATCGCTAGGATAATCTGACAAATCAAACAGATGTTTATTATCGTATATGTCCTGATATATGTCCTTGGTCTCTATTTCATAAACAAGCGAATCGGTATCGGTAAACAATAATATACATAGCGGCCATTGCTTCTTAACAAATCATTAATGATAATTGTTTGTTGTTTCATCGACAATAAACTATAATCGATTATCATCGACTCCGCACAAAATGGATAGTCATTGTGTAAATCTTGTAATTCGAACGGATAATCAAGATAAACTTCGACAAGTATGAAACATCGTCGGGAATTTCTTTTTCTGCTTCTGTGAATAAATGGTCTTATGTAATCCGATAAAAGCCACCACAGGGCATTGTTTGAGACATACACCATATCATAATCTCCAGAAACATATAATTTTGAGAATATAATGTGGTACTGCATTAGGATCTTCAAACCTTTATGTTTTCAAGCTCACTTTTATAGTTGGTTCTAACAAATGAAAAATATTATTGAGGTAAAGTTTTTAAAAATGATTTGTTTATCAAATCGATAGCTATTTTCAAATCCAGCAAAAGCGGTAGCTATTTTTGTTTGTTCTCCAATAAGGCTCTTTCTTTTACTATATCACGTAACTTCAGCATTGCTACTATACTATACTTGACAAAAGGTCGAATTGAGTGTTTAATTAGATTAGATTAGAATTGCTTACTGCAATAATGACAAGCGCAAACGAGTATTATTACATCCACCCCAACTAAAGCTTGGGTCAGTGTTACACATCAAATATAGCCAACCGTTTGGTAAAGAGACACCGCTGGTTATAAGACAAGCGTAAGATCAGAAGGAGATACAATGCGAACAGAAATCTTCAAGAAAAAAATCACCTAATTGTTGTTTTGCAGAGATATTCCAGAAGGAAAACTAGTTTACATAATTATTAGTTTGGTAACTGAAAATCTTGCTTTACATCCGGTGTTTGATCTAAACGAAGCCTCCTATCAAGGAATCAAACGAAGTAGATTGCAAAACACTGGATATCTTAGAATAAATATAATAGGAACAAAAACAGACTTTGTAAATTAAAATTGTCGTCGTTTTGGTGGAGCTCACCAGTTATCATGTACTTTTGAGAGAGTGATATATGTAAGGTGAAGTTGTTTGCATTTTGCCTATATACTACTTTCATGTAATGTGGCTGAAATTTCTTTGGATATTGTACTTTTGGATATTTTAAATGATCTTAGGACACTGCTAACTAAAATGACTGCTTTCTTGTGCTCCAAAAATCAATCTGAATTTGTCTAAAGTACACTATTCTTGGCAGCTATTAAAATATGAAAAATGAATTTTGCCAAACTAGACAATATCAGTTTCTAAAAGTGCAATGAATGAATTACCAAATACATAAAATGTAAAAAAAAAGTTATCGGCTCTATTTTGTACAATTTACCTCTGAAGTTCCGAAAGTGAAAATGAGCAAGTAGAACTAGCACTTTTATGAAAGATGCACATCTGGAGTAAGGCCAAGCTATATACTCTCTAACCCATATTACACCCATCAATCATACATCAAAAAAAAGAGAATTGAAGATTCTTTGAACAATACCTAAAATATACAGTCTCTTTTAAATAGCCAGTATAACTAGTGAGGAAACCCGGAGAAACTCTTTTTCTTTAAAATTCTGCTAAATACGAAACTGTATAAGCGCCACCTTAGTGGTTGAAGTGTTTAATGGGTATGGTTATCAACCATATTGATAATATCAAAAAAGACAATCGCTTGGAGGACTTGGAGCTAGTTACCCAATTAAAAAAATGTTATAAAAGGCAAAGGTGGAGGAACAAATTTTAAATGTCATTCTAAACCAGTTGTTTAACCATGTCAACCATTTCGATGTTGGATGTAAAAACTCGGACGGTGGTGCCTTTTTCACCAAAACCAAGTCTTTCAACAACTGAATTTTTATCATGATCTCTTTCATATTTTTGAGAACATAAAAATTTTGCTTATAATCTTTTACACAGTTTCAGTATCATTCTGATGTTTCTAGCACAACTGATGTAATAACTTCACTGCGCATGTTGGCAAAATCTTTCAAGAAATTTGGATCTTCATCATCATGTCCTAAATTTTTGTATGCTTCATTCGCTTGTCTAAAAATACGCTTTAATTTATTTATAAACTTTTATATAATCATTATCTGGCCATTTTCTTATGTTTTCAATGTCATTAAGATTAGCATCCATTTGCTAAATTCGCTAATTTTTCTATATCTTTTTTCTCAATTATATCATCAAATTATCTTTTTTGTTTATCAGGTATATTAACATCTTTTTGTGTTTTGATGCAGTCAATTATGTCTTGTATTTTACTTTTTTCTTCTACTTGTTCAATAATTTTTAAGTTTACTCTGCCTGCATTTTTGCTGTTCTTTCAACTGTCCTAACAAACTTTTCAATTGTAATTTTTGTTAGCTCATTAGCAGATAATGTTGATATATCTGGTTGTGTGCTGTGTACAGCCTCTGTTACTGGCTTTAAAAGTTTGGCAGTCTTTTCTGCTGCTTGAACTTGTCCTTAACATCTTTCCTGCACCTTCTTTTTAAACGCCGCTCTAGTTGCTTCAAATTTTTTAATAACTAAATTCTTTGTTGATGTTCCAAATTTTATGTACGCTTGATAAAATTTGTCTAGAAACATTTATCAATACAACAACGAAACATCTTCGCTGGATCACGCGTTAGTTTATAAAAAAAGAAAAAGTTATATTTGTCTTTGGTTGTTTGATGAAATAGTTTGATAAATTTATCTATGGTTACATCACCGCATTGATCGTTTACAATGTTTCGCACATCATTATCTAGTCTAGGAAACAGTATGAAACATCTTGTATTTCACCGAATGAAACCTCTGCCCAAGATAAACCGCATTACGCTTTTTGTTACGTAGCAATGAAAATTAAGACAGTATTTTGTTAATCTCATCGTTATTTAGCGGAATATCGTCCAATACAATTATTTTATGCTCAGGCGAATCAAGTTCGTTTACCATAGTAAAATCTTCCGGTTGTTTGACTAAAAATATAACTTCGCCTGCACCAAGTTCATCGCGAAATTTATCGTTGTACTAGCTTAATAATTCCTATTTATCTTGTGTAGATGTACACACGATCGTAGTTAAAGCTGTTGTTTAGCAAACGATTTAGTAAAAGATTTGTTTTGTCAGATCATGTACGATCAATAATAAGATCATGGCAATCTGGTAGCTCGTTCTTGTGCTTATGTTTGACTAAATCGTTCGGCATCAAAATTAAAATCGGTGGCAACTTCGTTGGTGACTTCGTCGATGACTGCGTCATTGTTATATATTTTGTGTTATATATTTTAAGTAAATCAGTTATTGCACAAAATTTGGAACAAAACTCACAGGATCCATTTCCGCTAATGCATTATCAGCAACTGATACATCTACGTTCGTCAAGAAAACAGATGATATAATAACAGATAATTTATTGATGTCAAATTAACGAGTATTTGGTTTAGTAGTAGATTATGGAGCTCCAAAAGTTGATCTTACTCAAGCGGTAAATTACTTACAATTAAAAACCATTGACGATAACAAACTATTATTGACAGGAGGAACGTTAAACTGTAACTTGGAAATGTCAGAATCTTTTTTAAATTTGGAGACCGAGTATCTACCAGCAAGAATAAATCAAACCCATGCGGTATGGTATTTGCATTTAAAATACGTAGATAACAACAAGCTTAATGAAACTGGTGGAACGGTTACTGGTTACATTAATATGTCAAGTAAACAATTATTGGGTTGGAAACTGCATATCCGCCAGCAACCATTGATAATATATAAGCGGTGAGTTATCCTAAACTAAAATCGGTTGACCATAACAAGCTTTATAAGACTGGTGGCACAATGTCTGGTAACCGGATACTGAGCAACAAACGCGAATTAAATTTGCGCAGGCAAATTCTGGTTTGATTCAATTGCTGCGCAATGGTCTTCTGCCAAGTGCCATTATGATTTCGAAATCGCATTTACTTTCACTTTGCACAGAAACTAAAGTAAGTAGCTTTCTAGAATCGTATCGTGAACGAGACAAGGGCTCGTACTCAGTAACAAAGAAAACGTGAAAGCCAACAAGCTTTGTATATTTTAACAAAACAATTTATTTCCCTAGACAACAATGCAAAAAATTGGTAAATAGGACATGACAAGAAGCTACAGAACACAAGGGACAGGGAAAAAGATGAGAATGGCACAAAACAGAACAGGACAAGACAAGACAAGACGAGACGGCCTGATGTGGCATGAAACAAGAGAAGACAGGATCTCATGGACGGGATGAGACAGGACAAAACTCACATGACTGCTAGCTAGTAAATTTGTCTTCTGACTGGTTAATCATTGACCTATTTCACACGCCAATGATGTCATTCCAATAATGATTTTGGAAACGTACCCTGCTGAAAAAGTATGGAAATCATGTATATTCATTAACAATGGATGATGTTGGTAATCTGCAGTTTTGAATGCACATGAAGTGTGAAGCAGATGTCTGTGTTTTCAAGTTAAAAAAATTAATAACAACATGTATTTTTTTGATAATGTTCATTTCATGCATATTCCAGTAATATAAACGGGGTTGTTTTTTTTTTACGAAAGAGACTTGAAGCTTTTATTGCTACGTAGACCAACAAGTAGGTCTCTGCTTTTTTATATCTGACAGCTGCTGTCAGATATAGAAAAGAGCAGAGACCTACTCGTTGGTCTAATCGCTACGATGTCTGTAGTGTGGTAGTTTATAGTGATGTCTAGCATTGGGGTATCATACCGAAGACATGCAGCATGATGTCCCATCTAATCACATTATTCTGACACCAGGCCGACAAGTCCTAACACTGACCTCTTAATGCTGAGCTCAATGAGAGGCAGCAGCTAGTACCATTTTGATAAGTCTTTCTTTTGACTTGGACTGTGTTTGAACTCGCGAACTCCCGAATCCGGTAACTAACTGTTCATTATTCATTGCTCAAAGAGAGGTAAACTCATCACATTTTGTCACTCACTGATCTTGCATGCTTCTCAGAACTTGAACTCTTTCAGAATATATCACTGCAATGCTGTTGTTTTTAGTTTTGATCCAGTCAATAATGAATATTCACGATGGTTTCATATAAACAGCCGCATTTGACAGGGATGTTCCATTCCCCCAAACTTTATGCCACCAATCGCTGGACCCTGGAATGAATTACACAGAAGGGACAGTTGGGTACAACCATAGATGTCCGAGTTTGTACTGGCCTTGATACAATCAATGACTTTGCCCTGCTTCATATCTAACTGTCCAGCTTTTACAATATACAGAAGGAAACAAAATCTTTCGATCCTGAGATCTACTGAAGTAAAAGCAATATTCAAACCACCAATCCACAAGCCATCATAGCGCCCGGTGGGAAAACCAACAAGCACCTTGCTCAGAATGGTGAATCATGGCAAAAGATGCAAGACTTCATCTACCGGTGCCAGCTCATATTTATAGCAATAATGCCTCACACATGTCTACATGTCGCACGACAGGCTCTAATGTAAATCTACATCGTATTGTTAATTTCCTTTTAGCTCTTAAATATCACATATTACTTTTTACCGATTGTTGATTACACAGTATCCATGATGACTGAAAACTTTATCTTGACGTTGGTTTTATTAAGATAGACATTGGCTTTACTCCTGTTGTGGAGAGCACAATTTCTAGGGCTTATTATGGACCATAAGCTAACTCTTCCTCCACAGATTAGAAATTTGTGGCACAAATGCCCCAAAGCCCTGTGTTTAGTACGAGTCATGGCATATACGAGTAGGGGAGCACATCGGAAGGTCAAATTCGTTCTACCTTTGGAGTACAAATTCATAGTCATTAGGAGACAGCTTAAATCATTTTATAAAATTTTGTGTTCCAAAATCACCATCTTAATATCAGCAATCCCCAAAACTATATTGAATCTTTGATAATTCCAAAAGTCATCAACAAATCCTCTCCTTTTTTTAAAAGTGATTTAATTGAAATCAGAGTCTCCTATTGTAGACAGGCGTCCTGTATGCAGACGATTGGAAAGATGGTGACAAAACTTATAGCTGCTATTGCAACACAAATTTTCACCATTTCAAAGCAATTACCGGATAAATTCTCGACTTATACTGCCGAAATCACAGCCATGCTAAAATAGTTGAACAATATTTAAACTTATGAAAAGAAACATATCTTTCCTTGCTCCATATATACATTGAAAGCCTGATAAGATCTCGAATCGGACAACCCGTTAATATACTGTTTGTTACAGAAAGATGATTTGTACATACACTCTTTGAAAAGTATTCGGTATTGTTGGCTGCCTGTCTCATAATTTAACGGGTTATTAAGGGGCAGCTAAAGCCGCCAAAGCTACCTGCAATCAACCGTTTCCAAATGGAAATTTACATACACTGACATAAAATATTATGTAAATCAGCATGTTCATTATAGTTCGCAAACCATGTGTAAATCCACAAACTTAAGATCATCAAGCTCACTATAAAAGAGTTACCTCCCTCACACAAAACGAAACGCAGAGATGATGTAGTATTGTGCCGATTGCATAGCGGACACGAATATCCGATTCATACTTACTTCTTGAAAGGTTAACCTCGACCAAAGTGAACACATTCTTGTCGAGGGTGTCGATTTCGTCCCTGTACGACGAGTATTTTAATGTGAAATGAAGAAATTGTATGATGATGTACCACCTGAAAAAAAAATATTGACTTTTTGCGGGAATTTGGTATATAAAGCTAACGTTGAACATATTTTAATGATATCACACGTGTGACCTTTGTCGTTTATTTGATATACATGTTTCATAAATATAACATGTGTGCGTGTTATAATTTATCTTGCAGTTCACAATTACATTTATTTGGCAGGAATTATCTTCCTCAATTTTCGGACAGTTCAGTTTTGCATGTTTCGAACTTTTGCTTTAGTTGGAACCATATAGTCACTATTGTGCTGAGGTGCTGTAAAAGGCTTCATATATACATTCGTATGTACATTCATAATACATACATAAACATGTTAAGAAACTTTAATTTATTCTGTATTTATGATTGCATAGTTAAGCGAAACCACAAGTCTTCGCATCAAATCGACTGAGTCTTGTATTGACCTGGGATTTGGATAAATTTCTGAGACTTGTTTTGACCTGGGATTTGGATAAATTGTCTGAGACTTTATTGGCCTGGCAGTTGGATCAATTGTCTGAGACTTTATTGGCCTGGTATTTGGATAAATTGTCTGAGACTTGTATTGAGCTGGGATTCGGATAAATTGTCGGAGACTTGTATTGACCTGGGATTTGGATAAATTTTATTTGCTCTTTAATTTCTAGTGTACCTAATGACTTAGATGAATAGTAATCGATAAAAAGATTGCTTAGTGTCGATTATAAACAAGCACGATTGATATAAGGATCTATCAGCAGATATCATCGATGTATGGGATTCTCATTGAGTATCATCAATGTGTGGTTCATCAACAAGTGTGTTGCTCAGTTAGATTAATTGTCAGACATAAAGTGACATTTATTTTTGACTCAAAATTGAACACGTATGTCCCTCAAGAACCTTCCTATTCCGGAGACATGTTGGTCCAGAACCTTTGGTCCATCACAATGAATACATAAGTATTAACCCTAGAAACAACATCACCACTGACCGTATTGTCCAACAGAAGACTGCTCCCCGTAACAGCTAAAATAAAAACGACGACTCAGCCGTGGCTTACACGAACCACATTTATGTGCAAATATAACGATATACAAAACGCATACGTGCATATGAATTGATTTCACTACACATTAAATTCTTTCATAAGAACGACTATCCGTGGCATATATGAGAGTTTGGGTACAAATACAATGATATACATTACACATGTGTGCATATGAACTGATTTCACTAAATAAAATTCTTTCCTAAGAACAACTTATGAGATTAATATTATAATATCAACGTTCATGCATGAATCTGACTTTTGTCAAGAATAATAGCAATGGATACTAAAAACCTCGAATATTTCTCATCATATAATAAGTACAATATACAACCGTATCTTAATTTTCTGTTCAGTGATAAAATTTCTAACTTGGAACAGACAATGTTCTATCACTAGCATGGCGTTATGTTACTCAGTTAGGACTTTCTAGAAACTTTATAATAGATTCCCAAATATTCAATATTCATCACGCAGAAAGAATAGCATGGAAGGTGATAAAATGTTTTTTTTTTGCTGAAAGGTTTCAGTCTATTAGTCCAATCGCAGACCTAAACGTTCATGCTTTAGCTGGTAATCTGCTGGAGAATGTACTCTGTTGAGTGGCACCACCACCTCTATTTTTTAACCGTCCCTACAGCACCCATCTGAATACTAGTAACAGCAACAAAAATATTTATACTTGATTCACATATCAATATATAGTAAAGATTAACGGTTTTTAATCTGTAATATAGGCCACTGTCCCATGATACACTAAGATATACAAAGACAAAATATATTACCTGAAGCGCACATCTACATAATGTGCTCATACTAAATATTGATGTATTTTCTTGTCGAGGCAGCAAATGGTACATAAATAATGCAGCTCTGATTAACAAAAGGATTTTGCTTTAAATAACCCTTTCATTTTTTCTAGAGATGTATGCATACATTCAGGTTTGTATAAATAAGTTTCTCTTAGATCTTGATAATGTTTGGAAATGAAAACATTGCACGATATCCATCGTCTAACAACGCCAAATTTATGTGATAACGAAATATTATACAAACAGCTTATGACGAGAACATCTGTATCTCCAAAGAACTTTACGGGTATAGATTGGTAACCTTATGGAAAGATAATTCCCAACTTTAATAATATTTTATAATTTTGACAATGCCTACATAATGACGGCTGCTTGATTTTATCATGCCAATGCAACACTTCCCTCTTTAAGAGAATATCCGGAACAAATACACTGACATATTCAATATCATGCAATATTCATACAAACAAAAACCATGACTAAATAATTAATATATCACATTTGATGCCCACGTAACTCGTCTGCTATCATTTAATGATTTAAGCATTTGGTAACTGGAGTCTGTTCCAATCCATATGTAACTATTTAAACCAATATTCAACATATCTAGATCAATAAGTAAGACACAACGGTTGTCTATAACGTTCTCCAAGACAACATAATCATTCGTCACGCGATATACATAGATATTGTTTACAGAAACGGCTGTGAACACTTTCAATACATTAAGAACATGTGTCATCAAATTTCAGAACCATAACATATATAGGTTTTACCATGCTAGCAAATTATTTTAAAGGCATCTTCACAACTAAAGTTCCCAAACTTCCTTTAGTAATACAAGATAGCCACACAAATGTTGATATACTGAGCTAATGCTTCTTTAGCTTTCGTGTAAACATAAGACCCATATATTTGTAAAATAAAATTGTACCAATATGTGCCCCATTTAAAAGCTACAAAACTTTGTCGAACTTGAGAAGGTACGGAAACGAAGAAATCAAATACATTTAAGTACTTACATACACATCAATATTTGGTCAATCAATGCACACAAATGAATGTACCAGTAAGAATCCCGCACATAAATGTGACAAAAACAGTTTTATTATAAGGAAAACTTAAAGTGAACTTTAATGGGAAATGTACGCTTTCATCTCTTCCTTCATCACTTCATAAGGACCCAAAATTAAAGTAATAAACCATGATAAGTATTGATACACGTTGCATGTTGATTTGCTTGATATGTTTGAAGATGCTCTCATCTTAAGGGTTTATCACATACCACTTTACAAATCAGGAAGTCAACATGGTGATGACGCATAGATCAAAAGAAAGTCAACAATGAAACCAATTTTCTTTTCACCTGTCTTTTTACTTTATTATGTCCTTGTAATTCTTGTGACATATATTGTGTCTTCACCATGTTCTCATGTCATGAACCAAATTAATCAACTTTACAAAATCATATATGACTATGAAACTTCAATATTCAAATTTTCTTTTTAAATGTAGATGCTACAGAGAAGTATGCAGATGTAAAACTTTTGAAGAATGAAACTTATTTGATTACCTGACATTAATACTTCAGTTAGACTAGATATTCAAATAAAATACAAAATTATTTTTACTAGGTTTTCTAGACATATGGCTGATAAAGATGTTTTTTCCACAAGACATGTGTCAACCTTTATTATATTTTTAAAATACTGTTGTCAAACATATATGTTAATCTGCATTAAAAACATATATTCTAATGACCATATTATATATCAATGTTTTTAGCATTTAGCCTTACATTATTCCTATTTACTTATCATACACTTTTATTATAACCAAAGATAATACCATACCTTAAGTACTTGTTCCTTTATATACTTTGACTAATAAATTACCAACATGTGAGAATAACACAATGGGTTTCTTGATTTTTTTAGGTGTGTGAAACTGACATGATTATATATTTGGAGAGTGTGCTGTTAATGGTTGATATTGAACTGAGTTAGTGCTGAAAATTTAGAAGTTATCATGATATAAAGCTAATTATTTTTCATGATGAATATAAAAATATAGTATTAATATAGTTACTTATTCTTGGAATTCTTGATTATATCACATAATGAGTGTCTTTAAGTTGAAACTCAATATTCTTGCAAAAATTTTACGTGACTGTTCAGATCACTTTTTTGGAGTGGTTGCCAATCAAACACATCACAATAAGTCATCGAGTCTCATTTGGTACAAAATATAGACCAAGTCTAATAAGCTTAAATACATTACATATATCCCAAATTTACTTTTGTACAGTATAAACACAATGTACCTTGTTGAAACATGTTTTTTAAAAGTTTCTTTTTAGTATATGATACAATATGTCCATATATAAAATATAGCTTATCAATGTATGCGAGCGCTTGTGTGTGTGAATATACACATGTACTTAGAATGCAAATATGCAAAAAATGGAGGGCCACAAGCAGGATTAGTTCCATGCAAGTTACTGTGATACAAGTGATTTATTATTATTATTATTATTATTATTATTATTATTATTATTATTATTATTATTATTATTATTATTATTATTATGATGATTATTATTATTATTATTATTATTATTATTATTATTATTATTATTATTAAACTTTAAAGTTTGTATACAGGGAAATGGATAGGAGATTTATAGCTAGGCAGCTAGCTGGCGGTCTAAAAGCAATTAAATTTGACACGGTTTAAAATCTCACTTGCTGATGCTAACAAGACTGATGACAGAACAAATATTGGCAGCCAAGCGACAGAATGAAAAATATTCAGAGCTGGGGCCTGTCTTAGGAGTAATATGTAAAAAATTATTGTCTCCCCATTGAATCGCAGTATGCAGTTACATATTATCGTGGGGTGGTTTCTTTTGGAGATCAAATATATTGTTCTGAAAAAGCCCCGACTAAAGACTCTTCAATGCATTTGAAATATCCCACACTCCATTACAAAAGTATTAACAATTGCAATTGTGGATCGGGGTGCTTATTCATAGATTTCGAAAGAAATCAATGCTTCAATAATAAACAGTGGAGTGTTTCATGACGAAGAAATAGCACAGATCATGCTCGTTGTATTACCTCAGCATCATGTCTCTATAATTTTGAATAATATTTTCTGTCTTCAAAATTGTCTTGTCATGAATCGAATTATAAGATTAAATAAACTTTACACAAATCGTATATAACCATGTACCTTCTATCTTCATTTTTATTCTAAAATGTAGGCACAGCCGAAATAACATGTAGGTGGAAAACTGTCCAAGAATAAAATCATTTAGCTACCTGATTCAGTTAAACTAGACATTATAAAAAAGTTATTATTTTGGTATTAGATTTAATATATTGGGAGATAAAAGACTACTTTTATGGCTGTGATACGAACGGAAATATAAACTAATAATAATAATAATAATAATTTTACTATTATTCCAATTGCTTCAACTTCGTGCACAAACGCTGTTTGCATAAGACTCGGTCAACTTTGATTATATTTGTGATAAAAATGTTTTGACAAACTTCCATGTTAATATTCACTTCCAAAAATGTATATTCTAACTACCATAGTCTCTATCAATGTTACTTCTAATATAAAATGTAGCCTTATATTATTGTTACCGTTTACTGATAAAATACTATTAAAATATACCCAAAGACAATATCATACGTAATGCACTTTTCATTTCATGTACTTTTACCATGAAATGACAAACATATGAGAAAATAAGGCAATATATACACTGGTTTCCTGATTTGTGGTAGCGTGTGACACTGACACAGGAATGAATATATGGAGGCACCGCTGTTGATAGTTGATTTTAAACCGAGTAAGTACAAAAAAGTTAGAAGCTACCATATAATAATAATAATAATAATAATAATAATAATAATAATAATAATAATAATAATAATAATAATAATAATAAATCGTTCTGTGTGTGTGTGTGTGTGTGAGAGAGAGAGAGAGAGAGAGAGAGAGAGAGAGAGAGAGAGAGAGAGAGAGAGAGAGAGAGAGAGAGAGAGAGAGAGTATCTAAAACTGTCAGAAACCTTTCCTTTGTATGTTATATATCGTTGCCAAATTTGGATTTATTCAAGCATATGTTGCTCGTTTCCGTCACAAAACACTTCAAAGGAGGCAAATTTATTTACGTATTCATTTCTTTTATAGGGAAATTTTGATTCAGAAACCCACAGTAATATGTCCCTGCAATCTAGGATTCAATGGCAATAAAGAAGAATTGCTACATATAGAATTCGACGAATAATGCATATGTATGTAATCCTATAATATAAGCGATACACAACTTGTTAATTTAGTGTGCATACTAGGTCAGGTTATCAAACATGGCAATTACTACTGATCAAACAGATCAAAATTTTTAATCTTTAATTGATAGATATAGGTTTATGAAACATTAATTTGAAGCTCTCGCAGTAGATGGATCATAAATTTTTAAAGAAAGCACCCACATTCATTAATGTGGATCAAATCACTTGATGCTGATTGGAAAATATAACTCTTGTTTATATCATTGGAATGGAAGAAACCTTGGCTATCCAAATCTCGTCCGCAAAAATCTCAACCGAATGCTTAACATACTTATCTGAATAATACGTGTGGGTGTGGTGGAACTTTACATCATATTTACATCGCCCCCTCCCTGCACGTGTATGTATGAATTTACGGTAGATGATTTACAGTTTGACCTTACATTGTAGTGTTGTTCCCAGTCAGACGATTAACTATCCACACATTTCATTTAATACCACGTCATCTCGAAACTGAGTGCATTGTTCCGTTCTGTTCTTCAGAACAATTTATTCAATATCAACTCATTTGGAGTCAAAATTCATCATTTCATTTGTTGGATTAAATCATTCCATTTTAGACATAATATTTATTTAAATACCACGTCAATTGAAAACAGATTTCATCATCCAATTTTCTTCTTTAATTCTTTTTTTAATATCATGTCATTTGGGATCTGTATTAATCATTTTATTTTATTGGTTTAAATCATTTGATTTTATGATATGTAAAGTTAATTAATATAACGTCGTTTGGAATCAGAATTCATCACTGCCGTTTGTTTGTTTGTTTTTTTAAATCATTTTGTTTAATACCAAATCATTAGGAATTTAAATTCATGATTTTATTTGTTGAGCTAAATCATTTCGTGATAGACTACATCATTTTATTTAATACCACCTCATCTGGAAGCAGATACCATCATTCCGTTTTGTTCTTTATATCATTTAATTTCATACTACATCATTTCATTTAATAACATAATCATTTGAAATCTGAATTCATTATTTAACTTTTGGGGTGCATTTACTTAGTTTAACACAACATTATTTGGAATCTGAATTCATCATTTCATTTGTTCATTTAAATCAAATCATTACATTTCAAATTACATTTTATTTAATACCACGTCATTTGGAATCTAATTCATCATTCTATTTTGTTCTTTAAATCATTTCATGTAACACCACATCATTTGGAATCTGAATTTATGATTTTATTTGCCGGGTTAAATCATTTGATTTCATACAACATCAATTTATTAATTAAATGTTTTCGGTGACGGCTACCCATAGATGCTGTCATTAAATATCATTTCAAGCGGTTGTTTACTTCTCTGTCGGCGTGATAATAACCTTTCCCAAAACAGATTTTGGTCAACCTCAACGTACCTATCAATATTTTCATGTTCATGCGTTTGATAGAAACATTGTCTCTGATATCTATGAAAAGTTTAAAGCAATGCAAAATGTAACGCTTTGACAATTAGCTTTTCCTTTATATATCCACTCTTGCCTTCTTCTGGTCATAGTTTGTGCAGTTTCTTTAACACATTGACTTTTGAAATGGGAAGAGTTTATTTACTTACAGCAGATAAAGCATTAGCAATTTTTCTATGCAGTGCGTCTGTTTACACCACTTTATTCGGGATAAAGGACTTAATATGGACTTAAGTTTAATGCTTCTCCATAATCTTGTCATATACGAGAGTCAATTCACTCGTGGAATAAAGCTGGAATTCTATTAATTCAAGTATGGGCTATGATTTGTAAAATGCAAAGCACAAAAACACTGTACTAGAAATTCAAATATTAAATGAACAATAAAGTAAATTATAATGTTTAATTTAATAATCCGTTCATAAATATTATTATCTAGAAATACCATTTTAATGAATTTTTCCTTTGGAATACTCCTGTGTAAGGTGGCGCTCTACAGTTTCGTATTTAGCATAGGGTTAGAATTTTAAAGAAAAAGTGTTTCTCCGGGTTTCCTCACTAGTTATACTGGCTATTTAAAAGAGACTTTGTATATCTTAGGTATTGTTCAAAGAACCCTTAATTCCCTTCATTTTGACGTATGTTTGATGGGTGTAATATGGGTTAGAGAGTATACAGCTTGGCCTTACTCCAGATGAGCACCACCTTTCAAAAAAGTTCTAGCTCTACTTGCTCATTTTCACTTCTCGAACTTCAGAGATAAATAGTAAAAAATAGAGTCGATAACTTTTTTACATTTTATGCATTTTGTAATTCATTCATTGCACTTTTAGAAGCTGGTATTATCTAGTTTGGCAAAATTCATTTTCCATATTTTAGTAGCTGCCAAGAATAGTGTACTTTAGACAAATTCAGATTGATTTTTGGAGCACAAGAGAGCAGTCATTTTAGTTAGCAGTGTCCTAAGATCATTTAAAATTTCCAATAGTACAATATCCAAAGAAATTTCAGCCACATTACATGAAAGTAGTATATAGATATGCCAACATTCTCTCCACTATGCATGTTTAACATGCAAACAACTTCTTCTTACATACATCACTCTCTCAAAAGTACATAATAACTGGTGAGCGCCACCATAAAGAGTATATAGGTGTTATGATGTATGATTTAATTTTGATTGTATGGCTGAAAAATTTAAGTCGCAATCATCAAAGCAGTCCTTTGTAATAATTGTTCCGTATTTCACCCCTCAGAACAGGATTTATTAGAGTCATAGTCTCAAACAGATACATCCCGCCCCCTCCTTATGATAAAAAGTGAATTATTTTAAAAATGCGCATTGCATTTTGTCAACATAGCAACCAGTATTATGTTGATAGACAGGAACATGAAACTATCCATATTTATTCCTGAGATGTCAACAATAAATTTTACAGTTAGAAAAGGGATATAAAAGGTGAGGTTAATAAAGGTCAAAGGTCAAAGTGTAAAATATTAACTAATTCTTTGATATGGAAGAAAACAAATTTGCTTTGTTATCATTTTTTTTTCAATTTCATTGCAAATAAATGAAAAGAAACATTTTCACTATGTATTTCTTTTACTTAATGCACTAGTTTTCAATTTAAGTTGACTTTATTCCTATATTCTAAGACTTCTAATTTCCCCCTAATGAAGGTCACTACTCACGCAAACATGCTTCGTGGCCAATTATGTATGCTAGAGCAAAAATAAGCATAATTAGCTTATTTTCATGAATAAAATCAAGGTTAATGTACCATTTTACTCAGAACATCATACATAATAATATGAAAATAAGAACAATAATTGCATGAATGTTTATATTTGTTTTTTAGGTGGCGCTCTACAGTTTCGTATTTAGCATAGGGTTAGATTTTTTTTAAAAAAAAAGAATTTTCCTGGGTTTCCTCACTAGTTATACTGGCTATTTAAAAGAGACTTTGTATATCTTAGGTATTGTTCAAAGAACCCTTAATTCCCTTTATTTTGATGTATGTTTGATGGGTGTAATATAGGTCAGAGAGTATACAGCTTGGCCTTACTCCAGATGAGCACCACCTTTCAAAAAAGTTCTAGCTCTACTTGCTCATTTTCACTTCTCGAACTTCAGAGATAAATTGTAAAAAATAGAGTCGATAACTTTTTTACATTTTATGCATTTTGTAATTCATTCATTGCACTTTTAGAAGCTGGTATTATCTAGTTTGGCAAAATTCATTTTCCATATTTTAGTAGCTGCCAAGAATAGTGTACTTTAGACAAATTCAGATTGATTTTTGGAGCACAAGAGAGCAGTCATTTTAGTTAACAGTGTCCTAAGATCATTTAAAATTTCCAAAAGTACAATATCCAAAGAAATTTCAGCCACATTACATGAAAGTAGTATATAGGTATGCCAACATTCTCTCCACTATGCATGTTTAAAATGCAAACAACTTCTTCTTACATACATCACTATCTCAAAAGTACATAATAACTGGTGAGCGCCACCATAAAGAGTATATAGGTATTATGATTGTATGATTTAATTTTGATTGTATGGCTGAAAAATTTAAGTCGCAAGCATCAAAACAGTCCTTTGTAATAATTGTCCTGTATTTCACCCCTCAGAACAGGATTTATTAGAGTCATAGTCTCAAACAGATACATCCCGCCCCCTCCTTATGATAAAAAGTGAATTATTTTAAAAATGAGCATTGCATTTTGTCAGCATAGCAACCAGTATTATGCTGATAGACAGGAACATGAAACTATCCATATTTATTCCTGAGATGTCAACAATAAATTTTACAGTTAGAAAAGGGATATAAAAGGTGAGGTTAATAAAGGTCAAAGGTCAAAGTGTAAAATATTAACTAATTCTTTGATATGGAAGAAAACAAATTTGCTTTGTCATCATTTATTTTTCAATTTCATTGCAAATAAATGAAAAGAAACATTTTCACTATGTATTTCTTTTACTTAATGCACTAGTTTTCAATTTAAGTTGACTTTATTCCTATATTCTAAGACTTCTAATTTCCCCATAATGAAGGTCACTACTCACGCAAACATGCTTCGTGGCCAATTATGTATGCTAGAGCAAAAATAAGCATAATTAGCTTATTTTCATGAATAAAATCAAGGTTAATGTACCATTTTACTCAAAACATCATACATAATAATATGAAAATAAGAAAAATAATTGCATAAATGTATATATTTGTTTTTAAGGTGGCGCTCTACAGTTTCGTATTTAGCATAGGGTTAGAATTTTTTTTTTAAAAAAAAGAGTTTCCCCGGGTTTCCTCACTAGTTATACTGGCTATTTAAAAGAGACTTTGTATATCTTAGGTATTGTTCAAAGAACCCTTTATTCCCTTTATTTTGATGTATGATTGATGAGTGTAATATGAATTAGAGAGTATACAGCTTGGCCTTACTCCAGATGTGCACCTTTCAAAACAGTTCTAGCTCTACTTGCTCATTTTCACTTCTCGAACTTCAGAGATAAATTGTAAAAAATAGAGTCGATAACTTTTTTACATTTTATGCATTTTGTAATTCATTCATTGCACTTTTAGAAGCTGGTATTATCTAGTTTGGCAAAATTCATTTTCCATGTTTTAATAGCTGCCAAGAATAGTGTACTTTAGACAAATTCAGGTTGATTTTTGGAGCACAAGGAAGCAGTCATTTTAGTTAGCAGTGTCCTAAGATCATTTAAAATTTCCAATAGTACAATATCCAAAGAAATTTCAGCCACATTAGATGAAAGTAGTATATAGGTATGCCAACATTCTCTCCACTATGCATGTTTAAAATGCAAACAACTTCTTCTTACATACATCACTCTCTCAAAAGTACATAATAATTTATGAGCGCCCACCAATCTCAGCGTTCAAGCTTACTTCATCTGGATACCAGTCTAACCCTCCGGCTCTGGCGTAACTTTATCCTCACCGGTAAAACTGTATAATTAGCTGATAAAGGAAACTGACAGAGAAAGAACAAAAATAACTAGTAATAGTGGAAAGATATCTGTTATTGCACTGCCACTTGCCAAGGTTTGTCTTCCATTTACTCGAAGCCCCTCTCCACTTCCAGTTTGCTAGTAGCTACATCTCAATCGTTAGATTAAAAAATTAGTTACACAAGAACCAAGACCATGGTAGAACCGAAGCAAGTAAAAATGTGGGGACTCGTATTTATTGTGTCTCTGTTTTTCGTCTTAGCCCTAGCAAAGGAGCCTCTTGATGTAGCGGATATAGAGGACCTAGCAACACTTATTCTCAACAAGAGAAATATGGACTTTATCAATGGAGGCTCTGGACGCATGCGAACTGTCCAGGACAATGTGGAAGCGTTTGGAAGGTACATTTTGATTAAATTACTTAATATTATCTAATAGTGTGCTATCTTAAAGAATAGCTAGTTAATTTTTAAAGACGTTGGTTGCGTAAATAACAGCAAAATATCATATTGCATAAAATATTCATCCCCTCCGCCACCTATGGCATTAAACATATTCACATCCATGGCTAAATAGTTAAACACTACTTTTAGACACACACGCTCACATAGACATAAATGATACCCAACCAAGTTTTAGGGCGCTGATATTTACCGCTACGCTTGAGTGTATTTATCTTATTGACAATAAAAACAATTATGTTTGATTTGTATTAAATACAGGTCAGATTATCAGTGCCGGATTTAGACAAAGCGAGGTTCTAAGATATCGGAAGCTATAGAGGTCATATTTGGTATAAGCTTGTGCAGCCGTGGACTTCGTGTGACGTCACGAATCTCTACCTTATACCTAAAAATAGAACGTAGCCCCATCTTCGGACAAACATTACAATATGACGGCTCAGTACCATTATATTCCATTGACAGAAAATGATATTACTGATGGAAAATTACCTTAGGCTTTGATAGAAAATCAGTGATGCAGCTGAAACGATGGTTAAAGTGTATAGATCTCTGCATCAGTGGAAATCTAAGCGATTTGATCAAAATATATGTAAATTCAGTGTGTATATATTGCATGCATTTGATGCTTCTATAATCCGAAAATATATCCCCGTTGGTTTGTAACCCCCTCCCTACCGATTTCAATAACGGAAACATTTAATTTAATAAAAAGTGCATGGAACATAGACCATTCATTGACTTATATTTTCTAACCTGAATGTGAGAAGAATTGCCATAACACCGTCATCGCCTGCGCGTTTCATGCATAACGGAAGTTTTCAATGTAATAGACTGACATGCTTGAGAACCATTTCCAGTTTCTGGACCAGTCCATTTTCAGCAAAGGGGCGCATGTGTGACAAAATATGTAAATAACTTATGTCGTCTGCTTCTGATATTTAGTGTCGAATCAAGCAAAGGAAAAGAATGACAAAAAATTGCCTTTCACGTGGATTTAACAAGCGGTTTCATCAATATGTTCACGTGTGCAAAGCAATATAATTCCAAAGTCAACGTTATTGCAATTTGTCAATCTTTGTGTTAGGGAATGGAATGAAAGTAGCTCTCTTCGTGTAATCTTTATTTATATATCTCCAGTAACTACGGCAAATACCATAACAACAGTGTTTTACAACCATTATTGAGAAGAAAAACACGTTTTTGGTGGCGCTCACCAGTTATTATGTACTTTTGAGAGAGTGATGTATGTAAGGTGAAGTTGTTTGCATTTTAAACATGCACAGTGCAGAGAATGTTGGTATACCTATATACTACTTTCATGTAATGTGGATGAAATTTCTTTGGATATTGTACTTTTGGAAATTTTAAATGATCTTGGGACACTGCTAACTAAAATGACTGCTCCCTTGTGCTCCAAAAATCCACCTAAATTTGTCTAATGTATACTATTCTTGGCAGCTATTAAAATATGGAAAATGAATTTGGCCAAACTAGATAATACCAGCTTCTAAAAGTGCAATGACTGAATTACCAAATAGATAAAATGTAAAAAAAAAGTTATCGGCTCTTTTTTTTTACAATTTACCTCTGAAGTTCGAGAAGTGAAAATGAGCAAGTAGAGCTAGCACGTTTTTGAAAGGTGCACATCTGGAGTAAGGCCAAGCTGTATATTCTCTAACCCATATTACACCCGTCAATCATACATCAAAGTAAAGGTAATTAAAGGTTCTTTGAACAACACCTAAGATTCACTTTTAAATTGCCAGTAACACTTGTCAGGAAACCAGGGTAAACTCTTTTTGTTTAAAATTCTAACCCTATGCTAAATAAGAAACTGTAGAGCACCAACTTAAAAACAAATATAAAGAGTTATGCAATTATTATTTTTCTTATTTTCATATTATTATGTATGATGTTCTGAGTAAAATGGTACATTAACAATGACTTTATTCATGAAAATAAGCTAATTATGCTTATTTTTGCTCTAGCATACATAATTTGATATGAGGCATGTTTGGGTGAGTAGTGACCTTCATTATGGGGAAATTAGAAGTCTTAGAATATAGGAATAAAGTCAACTTAAATTGAAAAATGTTGCATTAAGTAAAAGAAATCCATAGTGAAAATGTTTTATTTCATTTATTTGCAATGAAATTAAAAAGTAAATGATAACAAAGCAAATTTGCTTTCTTCCATATAAAAGAATTAGTTAATATTTACACTTTGACCTTTGACCTTTATGAACCTCACCTGTTATATCCCTTTTCTAACTGTAAAATTTATTGTTGACATCTCAGGAATAAATATGGCTAGTTTCATGTTCCTGTCTATCAGCATAACACTGGTTGCTATGTTGACAAAATGCAATGCGCATTTTTAAAATAGTTCACTTTTTATCATAAGGAGGAGGGGAGCTGTACCGGTTTAAGACTCTGACTCTAATAAATGCTGTTCTGAGGGGGGAAATACATGACAATTATTACAAAGGACTGTTTTGATGCTTGTGACTTAAATATTTCAGTTGTACAATCAAAATTAAATCATACATAATAATGCCTATATTCTCTTTATGGTGGCACTCACCAGTTATTATGTACTTTTGAGAGAGTGATGTATGTAAGGTGAAGTTGTTTGCATTTTAAACATGCACAGTGCAGAGAATGTTGGCATACCTATATACTACTTTCATGTAATGTGGCTGAAATTTCTTTGGATATTGTACTTTTGGAAATTTTAAATGATCTTGGGACACTGCTAACTAAAATGACTGCTCCCTTGTGCTCCAAAAATCCACCTGAATTTGTCTAACGTATACTATTCTTGGCAGCTTTTAAAATACGGAAAATGAATTTTGCCAAACTAGATAATACCAGCTTCTAAAAGTGCAATGAATGAATTACCAAATACATAAAATGTAAAAAAAAGTTATCGGCTCTTTTTTTTACAATTTACCTTTGAAGTTTGAGAAGTGAAAATGAGCAAGTAGAGCTAGAACGTTTTTGAAAGGTGCACATCTGGAGTAAGGCCAAGCTGTATATTCTCTAACCCATATTACACCCATCAATCATACATCAAAATAAAGGGAATTAAAGGTTTTTTGAACAACACCTAAGATATACAAAGTCTCTTTTAAATAACCAGTATAACTAGTGAGGCAACCCGGGGAAACTCTTTTTCTTTAAAATTCTAACCCTATGCTAAATATGAAACTGTAGAGCGCAACCTTTATCGCTTAGAATACGATGAAAACAGCAAGAAGGTTTGCTGAGGGCTGTTTCTATGTTTATCCGAAAACAATATGGCGGACGGCGCTCTGCCTAGCGGGTAAATAAACATCATACGATAGTTATAGTTGGCTGAATAACCCTGAGTTCAGACTTTGGGGCCATAAGCTGTAGCTTGTTTAGCTTATGCTTAAATCCGGTATTGCAGATTATGTTCCCATTTTTTCCTACATATCTAGTTCGTAATCGGCCAATGCATGATACTTTTCATTAAAACGAGATCCTTTGGAAAGGCAGTCAAAATTAAAAAACAAACATTGTCAAAGCGGTGATAAATGTCAAAATTAGGTGAGTTACACCTAGAGATTGATTTCTTTTTTTAGAACCATATAAGTACGCTAAGTACGCAAAATTCAACCTCATCAAAAT
Organism: Potamilus streckersoni; assembly: GCA_016746295.1. NCBI lineage: Eukaryota > Metazoa > Mollusca > Bivalvia > Unionida > Unionidae > Potamilus > Potamilus streckersoni. The sequence continues at coordinate 15,124 of JAEAOA010001148.1, read as the reverse complement.
ATATTACAAATTCACAACTCAGGAACATTTGGATAATTGAATATAGGTGGCTAACACATCATTGGTATAGGGACACCTGTAGGAAAAACTGGTTAAATTTGACAATAATCCACCTGAGATAAAGTTAGGTGAACTTTTACATTGGGGGGACTTTAGTAGGCGGGAGTTGAGGCTATTGGCCGGTAGGCTCTGTACAATACGCAGCCAACCAAAGGGTCTTTAGGTCAGCCAATAAAGGTCAGCACCACGACCAAAAGCCCAGCCCTAGGGCTAAGCGCCTTCCTGGATAGCAACGTTATCGAAAGATAACATCCGGCTAAGGCGGTGAGCCACCAGGGGGGTTAATAGGCCCACGCGCCGGGGCAAAAGTGTCAGCACTGGACACTGGTGAGCCCGGCCCCGGAAGGGGGGAGGCCACTAGCCCTTTTCAGGGCTTAAAGTCATAAAACACGAAAGTGTATACATGACTATAATACATATGAACTGCACTGCACATACTTTTCAAAATTTATCCAAAATAAAAACCGTGTAACGACATCAAAAAGTATAAGGAATATAGTCTAAAATAGCTCATTAGGCATTGTTAATGAGAAATGCATATTATATATATATATGTATGTATGTATGTATGTATGTATGTATGTATGTATGTATGTATGTATATATGTATATATGTATGTATGTATGTATGTATGTGTGTGTGTGTGTGTGTGTGTGTGTGTGTGTGTGTGTGTGTGTGTGTGTCCTGTCACGTTGGATATACCGTAGTTCTGGAGTACATGTAAGAGTATGTTACATGTTAACATGTTATTTGTTTTTCTGCTAGAGCACACATATTGCAGTTGTAACCATGCTACAATATTATTATTTGTTTTGTGTATATCGCTGTTGAAACTTAAAGAGGCTTGAACGCGAGACAGCTAATAAAACTGATAGACGTAGGGTTAGGTTAAGCTGAAACAAATCTTATAATTATCCCTAATCAGAATAATAGGATTAGCGTACGTTCTCTGCAATACTATAAAAATTGTATACCTAATGTAAATGCAGTTTTATGCCTCGCTTATACTAGGCTTTGTGAGATGTGTATGTGTGTGTATGTGTGTGTTAACCTTAATACTTTACTAAGCACAGCATTTTCTTAAAATAAATATTGACAAGCTGCTAGAGGTTTTGTCCGTCATCTTAACTATCAAAGCTCCTCACAGCCAAATTAATTTCAGTATTACTTCACAGGCCGTAAACGTTCGTGTCCTTGTATAAAACTATTTCACTTTGTTCAATATATCTCCCCCCCCCAACACTGCTCTCAGTCAAAATGATACTGACAATCTTAATGATCAATTTTCACCTTTTGTTTTGCTTCGTCACTCTAACTGACACTATACATTATGGGACTGTACAGATATCAACGAGACTTAACAGAAGTTGCTTCAAGACAATCTTTGCTTTTTAATGACAAGTTGTACACCTACCTACCTGAACCCATGATATTGTCTATCAGCTTTCCAAACACTTACCTGACACAGCTCTAAATACACTGCTAAACATTTTCAACAAAATATGGGAAATTGGAGACTTCCTGTTGTGTTGGAAAAATGCAATGGTGATACCAGTACCCAATCTTACAAAGGACCACACAGACCCTTCCAGCAATGCTGGATGCAAAGCAGAATGATTCCCAAAATTAATTTGTTTGATGGAGAAAACATTATCGAAAACATTCTTATTTTAAAAAATCTAATTAATTAATTTATTTATTTATTTCTTTTAAACTTATGTATATCTCTAATCAACTTGCATTAAGAATGAAAATCGGCAATATCTAATTCTAAAAATTATCTCTATGGACTAATGATCGTTGATTAACCTTGGAGCAGTCAACATTGATTCTTTCTCTCTCTCTCTCTCTCTCTCTCTCTCTCTCTCTCTCTCTCTCTATATATATATATATATATATATATATATATATATATATATATATATATATATATATATATATATATATATATATATATATTGCAGCAACAATATGTAGAAGACTAAGCCATCCCAAAAAAACGTTCGTTAATGTAGTGTTAGAATTTAAAAGATAAAAAGATAGAGCGCAAAGAAGTTAATTTTGTGCATTGAAGCGTAAATATATAAATTTTGTTGAGTTTACATTACTTGGAATGGCAGTCACTTTTGTGGCGGAGACACTATCGTTAAGAATTTCTTAAAGTTTAGTTAACGTTTTGCATTTGTAGTTCCTAGATCTTTACATGGATTTTATACATTTCCTAGACCCTTTGATATATTTTCCTCGTACATTTCCTAGACCCTTTGATATATTTTCCTCGTACATTTCCTAGACCCTAGATGGATTTTCTTCATACATTTGATAACTTATTATTGTAGCTAAGCCGATTTATTCTACTGCACGTAGGATTGCCTATTTAACAATGAGATGAAGGAAACCTTCATATAAAATTTGCTTTAATGCTTTGTTTAAAGTTTGTTTACGCACTTTTATTCATAAGAAAATATTGACGGAGTTTAGTCATACCTGCCATGAATCATTATAAAGCTGTCTAAAATCATCGATTCTGCGACACGCGTTTGCCCCTTTGACAGCGGGGTAAAGGTCACAGTCATAGAAAGTTTGCGTTAAGATTTTGTTTAAAATTTTTAATCTGTTTATATTTCCTTCAAATCCCTTCACGGAATCAATCATTGTGAAGCAAATTTAAACGGTTTTTTCCATTACCGTTTTGCCCTAGGGCTTTCATTTCCTGGCATGCCACAACCTTTTGGTTTTCAAACATTTAAGCAAGGAATTTTAATTGCAAAACAACCAACCATTCTACAATGAAATCGACCTGGTGGTTCGAAACGACAGATTTAAGTAAACATAGTATAGCACAGAGATAGTTTCGTTTATCTTGGCTCCGTTCTGTTTCAAAACGTACGAACATTATTCCAGATAGTGGTATTTTGCTGAACGAACATGAATCAGAAACATTCCATACAATTTATATTCTTGCTTAAAATATCTTTTTTGTTTTGATTGCATGCATACAAAAAATTGTTGAAAATATTAAAATGAACATAGATTATTTTGTCTGGTTCCGTTCTCCAAAAATACCAATATCCATCATGAAAATGAGATACTGGTATATGGCAGAAGGAAAATTGGATAGATAGTAAATGTAAAGTATAAAATTCCCAAAGAATTAAACTGCACTTGATGTGACATTCAAACAATATCACCTGTAGGTAAATGCTGCATTAGGTTTTTGCATTCATCTAATCAGACTAGCAGATACAAGAAAACAAAAACATTCGGAACATCCCCAGCTCTTTTAAACGTGAATCAAATAACTTTGACACTCAGAGAAAAAAAAATTGATTAAACTGTAATGATAGTCCCAAATTGACAAGTTTTGGGAGTACAAACATCAGTCTGGGAGTACAATAAAATTATGTATGACATGATTTGGTGTCGAAAAGAACACTTGAAGACGTTTCAGTAAAGTTGAAATACTACACTTTTTTGTTTCAATGTTATTCATGCAACTTTATAATTAAAAAACAAAGAATTCAGCCTGTCCAAATAGCCAGAAATTGTTGTTTACATTGCTGTTTGTGATGATCCTGTTATGGACATTATTATGAGGTAACACTCAGCCATTGGCTTGAGGGCTGCTTAAAGTTGCCATTTTTTACATCTGAATTTTTTTCCAGCATGTGTTTGAAAAAGCTGAGGTTGAGATACATAACGGACGTACTGGGTCTACCATTTGTTAAAATACAAACTAATGTAGATATGTATTCATTGTGACTGCATATTAGCTTTTTAATGCATATTTATTCTTATTTTTTAAACAAATATCATCCACATTTTTAACCAGGAATTGAACCAAAATTGTTAGAAAACATTCAGATATTACATTGACTTATATACAACTAAGTTACTAATTGCTCGTTTTGTCCGATTATATCACAGACCATATGTATACCAGCTGCTGAGGTTGATACATGTGATAATAGTGTTGCTGCTAAAGCATAACCCCGTGTAGTTAGTTGCCATCAACAGATAAAGGCTGACTTTGCCCAAATTTATTATCTTGATTTTTTTCTGATGACCTCTGCCATTATTCTTGGCAAGTACTATAGGGCATATCAAGGTTGCGACGGAGTTAGTGATCGTAGCCCTTAAAATTACCTCCCTTAGCTCCAATGCGCATGCCCACACAAAATATTTCCAGTTCCGTATAGTTCAGACTCTTAGCTGTGCTACATATCGTTATGGTTAAACCAATGAATAAATTATATCTAACATTTTGTCCATACTAGGATAATAGTTATAGACATTACATCAGATAATTAGATACGGTGTCCATTCTTTTATTGTATCCGATAATTAAAATTTTTTACTGTCCATACTTAAATGATATCAAATAATTGATTTAAATATACTGTTCATATTTATATTATACCAGATAGTGTATATTCATAATCCATAATTTCAGATACATTTGTAGGAATATTCCATTTCACTCTCCGATTTTTAATATCTGTTGCACATTTTTGGCTGCATAACTTTAACGAAAATCATCTCAATAATTTGCATTTTTCATATGTTGATATGTCATTCTTCCTCAGTTATTTTATCAAGGCTGATAATTCATGTATAACACTAGTTAAGAAAGCTATAACACGAGTGCGATAAGAAAATTATAACACGAGTTCCATACGTCAGCTGATCTGTATTGCTGAATATTTTAGACCAGAAATATTTTTTTTTGTTTTTAAATGGAGCACAGTATAATAATGTATTCATAGGAACCTAACAAAGCAATAATACATTAGCTATTATAAAGATAAAGGAATGTAATTAATGCAGATTGAATATTTATTCATATTTGTGTGTAAATATCGTACAATATTAAGATTAATTGACATGCCCAAAGACGATTTTTTGCTTCATTTTCTTTTTTGGTGATGGTGGAAGGTTTCTCACATCTTTAAACAATCAAAAAAGTATTTCCTCATACACATATTTTTTTCTTGCATTGTCCAGTCAAACATAGCCATGCATTCATTCAACCTAATATTTAATTATTTACATTTCTCGCTGGTTTTCTCAAAACTTGAAACATCAAGCATCGGTTAGCGCATGCAATAACTTTCAGCATTTTTTTTTTTTGGCCTAAGCTGGCACGTTGTAATAACTCTCAAATTTGCTGGAGTCTTTAGACAACATTTCTGATTGCTACCGACAAATTTATCTTAAACAGCTTTCTTGTATTTAGTTTAATTCTATTTGACTTTCCATGCATCAAATATGTAATTTTAAAAGATCCAATTATTTCATAGCTTCCGTCCTATCACTTTGGTTCGCTTTTTATATCAACATTGATCCACATGACCGGATGTAAATTTGCAGACAGGATGATTTAAAAGAGACTGTTTGTAAGAACATGCTCTTCAAGTTAATAATACATGGATGGTCACAAATATTCATATTTGTTGTCTTTATCTATCAGTCACTCTTTCTATCTTAGCGCCACTATATGCTCGTTTTTAACCAGAAAGTATGTTTATGTAATATATATATATATATATATATATATATATATATATATATATATATATATATATATATATATATATATATATATATATATATATATATATATATATATATATATATATATATGCGAACAAATTCATTCAGGCATATACATGCATATACATACCCATGCACCAGATAAAATGAGACAGACAGACAGACAGACTTATAGACAGACAGGCAGATAGGTGAGAGCCACAAATGTCATATACATACATAGTGTATATAATATTAATATTTCTCATAATTGTATACTCTAAAAATTCCAACCGTTCAAGAAATAAAATTAAAATAATCATCAAGGAGACTCGCACGTGCGCCTGTCTGTTCAACCGTGAATAACATTTGTGCATTTTGAAAATAAACATATCCTACCTAGGTATAACTAAAATTATTTCATGAATAATATAATGAACGATAATAGAAATGCAAGTCTAAATCGACTATATATATATATATATATATATATATATATATATATATATATATATATATATATATATATATATATATATATATATATATATATATATATATATATATATTAATAACCTGCATTTAGAGAGTGAGGTTTGCATGTTTGTATACGGCCAACCCCATACAAGCCACCAACTCAGTCTCGAATTTTTTTTAGCGCATTACCAGTGAATTGTCCAAATGATTCGACATTAATATTTTCTAGGATCATCTATTTTGTCTACTTCGTCGATTATCTGTTAGCTGGTATTATCTATATTACTTTGAGTTAGCGGAAATAGGTAGTACCTATGCCGACGACTGGCATCCTTGATAATTTGATTATTTACTATCTCTAGATAACCGTTTAAGACAGTAATTTACATACTCAATGTGTTTATAGCCCCCGATGTTTCATTTGTATACATCATTGCATTGAAGTTTGTTTTGTCTTTCCTCTTCCTTATTTGTTTGGTGCATACACATGTTGACTGCACCACAGGAGTCTGCAGTTTTATCAATAAAGCACGACGAAATTTCTAACTACATAAAATCACCTTAACGGTTTTATACTACCGTTACCGTTAAGGTGATTTCATGTAGTAAGAAATTTCGTCATTCTTTATTGATAAAACTGCAGACTTCTGTGACTGCACTGTCATGCGGTCTACCTCAGTAATATTGTAGCAGTGCATAACAGTGTCTGAACCATTGCTATCGGCAACAGCTAATAACGGTAGGTGCCGCGAATTACAAAACTGATATATTTTGTTTTTATTCTTTTCTTGGGGCAATACAATAACGTGTAAAATATAAAATTTGTAATTTCTATGAATGACCATTGTGAAGATTGACAAATATACACATGCAATACTAGTTCATGCTTGTTTGAATAAACCAACAAAAATTGTGGGTTTTAGAACTGTAGGTTTTGTGGGCGTTGTGGGATATAGAACTGTGGACTTTGTGGACGTTGTGGGGATTTAGAACTGTGGGTTTTGTGGGCGCTGTGGGTTTTGTCAGGAGTATATAAGGCTTTGTTGGTTGCAGTCAGTCAGTTAGCAGCAATAAAACTAGGTACATCACAGTTATTGTGAGTTTTTTTTTATTTTTTTTAAATTTATGTAAGCACAAAGCAATATTTATTTAATGAATATATTTATTTATTTATTTTATTTTTAATTCCTTTCTTCCAACTTTTATGCATTCTAGTCATTTATAATTTATTTTTATAAGCAAACTAGATGTTGTTGCATCATTTGTTATTTGAACCTCAGTTATATGGTCAAGTGAGTGTTGTTCTCACAGACCAATATTTTTATTTATTTATTTATATATTTAAATATTTATTTATTCATTTATTTTTATTTATCTATTTATTTATTTTATTTACTTGAGTAGTTTTATAAAACTAAAGACATATATAGACGTTTCTCTACAAATATATAATTCACTTTCTTAAATTAAAGGTCCAACAATGTTCTTAGAGAAATAGAATGTCTTAGTCATTGTGAGTGTTTTCCTCACCAACTTAACATTCTAAATTCTGTTCAACAATACTTGATTAATCTAGCAATTGATAAAAACATAATTTATTTAAATTTCTTATCTTTAATGTACTGGTTGTCTAAGTCATTGTGAGTGTTTACCTCACAGACTTGACATTTTAAATTCAGCTAAACAATACTTGAATAATTTAGCAGTCTATCAAACATTATTTAGATTTCTATTTTATAATTTATTAGTTTTTTAAGTCATTGTTTTCCTCACCGACTTGTCAGCCAATTTACTTTTATCTATGTTAATTCACCTCAAATAAGTAATATGCTATACTTAAAGTGTGAAGTCAAGCAAGTGATTTCCTTGAAGATTTTACATTTCATATATTACAGTCAAGTTTTATCTTCTGTAGCAAACTTCATTGCAATTAATCCAAATATGCTATCTCTTATTTATATAACTTTCATTCATCAAAAGAAGTAATAATGTAATGAACTAATAGTATAGTGCTAATGTGTACCGTGTGAAATTATCATAAACTGTACCTCAAGACAATGACAATATTTTGGCGTAGTACACAAAACAACAAGACTGTCATGCTTGTGAACTGACTTTATTCAATGTTGCTTAATAAATGGATCAGCATATTATGTCATGGTTGAAAAGAAATCAAGAGTTCGAGTTTACTCCATTTTCCCCTCTTTAGTCAGCTGTTTAGAAGCATACTCATCCTTGGTGCCGTACTCCAGTGTAGTATTCTCACGACCTAGCTTGGCCGTTACAATATATATATATATATATATATATATATATATATTGCATAGTATTACTGTTTTATTTGTTCTTTTAATTTATTCATGGTAATAAAACTTTAGATAGAGAAAAGTCTGGTGTTAACTGGCCGAGCTTCTTTGGCGGAAATGGAGATGCATGAGGTAGTAATGGAAAGATAATGAAGTTTTGAAATTGGCAGAGAACATTTATTTGAAAAGCTGGCAACAGCACAAATTACTGACAAAATAAAGGATGAAAAAACAATTGATCAAATATTGATAGAACTCTTTTTTAAGATAGTGATATTTCGATCTTGCTTGTGGAATGTGAGCAGTCTGTCACATTTTCTTGATCTACATCTGCCAACTTTATTGATTGAACTATCCGGAAGTGAGCTGCACCGAGACGTCTCTAGTGTTTTCAAGGAGAGATAATAACCGTGAAATGGTCTATACTCGTAATGCATTACATCATGGTTATTTTTCAATGTTGTGCCATATGGTAAAGTCGTGCGTAAAAGTGATCATTCGGCATGCGCATTGTGACACAAATATTTATTATGATGTGTGAAACTATAATCTTGAATTCATCCATATGTATGAAAAATATTTAAATTGTTTAAACAATAAGTACGTAAATGTAGATTTTGTTCTCCAAAATTTGCATCTAGTTTCTCTTTAAATATTAATATGATGATATTCATTTCTTAAGGAGAAGGTATATGGATGACTTAAAAATGCCTTTAAAAGAAACGATTTCCTGAAATCATTACAAGTGATAGAAAAAAATGTTATCTGCATTTGTGCAGATTAAACTCAATGCAGCCATACTGAGAAATGCGAAATGGGAAATGGTAAAATATAGTAATTACAGAAGGTATGCATACCTTTCTTTAATGCTATACTTTTCAGCCATTGTTGGACAATAATCAAATTAAGCTAAAGCCTAACGCGCTGATAACTTAGCACATTGAGAGGGGAAGAGCAGAGTTTCATTGCATGTAACAGAAATTGAGGTCAGTGCATCGAAAATAATGTAAATGGTACCTGGAACCTTATAACATTCAGTTCCTAAGCAAACATGAGCTATTCTATTACTAAACATTACAAATACAAATTTTGATTGGCAAAACAGTCTTCTGACAATTTTTCACCTCTTTATTGCTCTAAAATTGTTTGCATACTATAATCTTTAACTTCCGTTTCCAACCTTATTTTACGAAAAAGGGTTTTGTATTGAACTTGTATGAATCATTTTCGTAAACACTTAGCAATGTTCTATTCCATGGCCAGACGGAAAGATAAAAAGAAAAAGGGAGAGTTCGGACTTCTCTCTCTCTCTCTCTCTCTCTCTCTCTCTCTCTCTCTCTCTCTCTCTCTCTCTCTCTCTCTCTCTCTCTTTCTCAGATAAGGTGTCACGTATATCGGTGTAGACACAGCTACATCCTTTTGGAGAATACTTGGCTAGCAGGAAGGTACCATGGATTATGTAGTAAATACAAGAGTTCTCAACTAGTTGAAGCGGGAAGTCAAGCTGCTTTATTTATATAATTGATACAGAATATATATATATATATATATATATATATATATATATATATATATATATATATATATATATATATATATATATATATATATATATATATATATATATATATATATATATATATATATATATATATATATATATATATATATATATAATGTTACATTCTAAAGGAACACTTCCAAAAACCTTTACATTGAAAATTACACAAAATGCATTATAATACTTTTCTTTCAAGTTTACCAACTTCATATCTTTGTAGCTTTTCGTATTTTAGAATGTGTTACAAATAAAAGATATGAATCAAATTATTGATTATAAAATAGTTGCGAATTATGCAACAATCATTTTAAAGAAATTTATTTTACGCAGTTTGGGATAAAATACTAATTTATAATAGATTACAACACATTATTCTTTATTCTTTAAAGATTATTTAAATTTCCAAATTGAATCTGAACATGAAGTCGTTAACCAATTTAATCATTTTACCATTAGAATAAATGCAATAAATATAAATTCTTAAAACAACTGAACAATCCATTATATTATAATATTAGAATAAAAGAGAACTCATAAGAACATTGCAGTAAGGAAGGTTAAAACAGAAATCTTTAAATAACAAAAGTATTAATTCTCTAAGAATTTGTAGAACATAAAATGTCTTACCTGTAATAAATACAAGAGCAGCAGGGAGGGTGAACCCTACAAATTTTTGCGACAAAATCGATTAAAGCCTCAGAATGCCAAATGGAACCTTCCTACGAAATCTCATATTTTAACCAAAAAAAAAATTAAAGGCCCCATTTTACAAATGGAGCCTTAGCGATTTTGTCGCAAATACATTGTCATAACCACCCTCAAATTGCTGCCATCTACGTCTACAAATTTTTGCGACAAAATCGATTAAAGCCTCAGAATGCCAAATGGAACCTTCCTACGAAATCTCATATTTTAACCCAAAAAAAATTAAAGACCCTATTTTACAAATGGAGCCTTAGCAATTTTGTCGCAAATACATTGTCATAACCACCCTCAAATTGCTGCCATCTACGTCGCAAATATGTTGTCATTTCACCCTCCCTGCTGCTGATTAATACAAATTATTTGTTAGCTTTTCACAAACAGACTAATCGATAATACTTCACCACGTAGATCAATCAAATTATTTGACTGATCGGTGAGTGTAAAATTAATTCTAGTTAGTAAATCATTTTGACATTGCATATAGACTGGATTAGTCGGATTCTCAACAATTAAAAATCCGGGGGGTGCTGTTGGTGAAAATGAATAAAGAATGTAACCTTGTCGGGCTTGATTTGATTGTTCCATATTAATTTGATAACTCCCTTCGATTACATCACATGTTAAATTAAGTGCGATCACCGATGAAATATTCACATTGTTCGGTGCGATATGTCTACCGTCGCCGTCGGGAGAATTATTATAAGTGAGGATCATAGGCTTCGGCTGGCTATCTTTCCATGATTGATAAATTTTATTAAATCCTTCGTCGATGGCAGTTCTGAGTTTTTTCTTTAACTCGGGAACATTATATCCTGGTAATTTATAATTTGGATTTTCATTTATATTTTTTTTATAATCTTGAGCTGAGCTAGTTTTTGAAATCGGGCTATTTTCATCAGTGAAGAGATTAGTAATCCTCGAATTAAATATTTCCATGTCATCGATGATTTTATTACCCGCAGCGACTACACTAGTAAACTCAGCTTGTGTAAAAAAGCCAGATCTTAACGACGGTAATAGCAACAAAAAATCATTATTTATTCTATCAAGGATGTGATCTTTAATGTCTACAAATGTTGGACTTGTTTCATGTATTTCCAGAATTTCACCTTCCTGTGGGATATAATCATTAAAAAATGGAATTCTCCACACATCTTTACCATATTCATCCTTATATCGATATCTTTTTGTGAAGTTTATATCCTCGAATTTTTTATATCCTTTTGATGGATTTTCAGGTCCTATTTCATCAGACGTAATCAGATTTTACAGGCTCGGGCGTGGAATTACCAGCACTTCTAGGTGGATCTTCGGGCCATCCTAATACTGTTCTTATTGAACTGTTATAAATATCTACAACATACCCAGGAGAGCCTATTTCAATTGTAGATGATAGTGTTGGTTCATGAACTGTTATCGCAATTTTTGATTCTTTTTTAGTAATGGATTTTATTCTACGTTGTAATTCATTATTAATTTGCTCAATTTGATAGGACCCAGTTGGTATTGAAACAACGTTCCAATCTGGAGTGTCATCTTTTTTATTCCTATATGCAAATACCAGAGAATTATTAGATCTCTGACCACCAAATGGAACCGATCTAATATTAGGCCAACTATGATACACTCGTAATTTTGCCAACGCGATTTCCTTTACTGAAACAGGTGAGGGAAAATTCACACTGAATTTAGGGTTTGTTGACGATATTGATATCATACTTGTTTTCCGCGGAGTGGTATTTTCTGCTATCCGCTGAAGTAGTTGAATCTCTTGCGACATTATTATTATTATTTATAATGTCTAATTTTGCAATAGATGAAAAAACGCTAGCGTTTTTAATCGTAGTATCATAAATACGTATCATCGCGGAGAATTCGTCTTCGCTAATTATCGTATCATCAATCGATGATGACATCAACGAGGATAATTGTGAGTAACCGTTAGATACTGCTTGATGTTTTACTATATAGTCGTTAAGTTTTTCTTGAGAACACGATGATATTTTTTTAGTAATAGCATTTGCAATTCCAGCAAATGTTGTCACCGCGGAAATAGCAATTGGGACAGCAATCGGAGCTACCATTGTTACTGAAGATAGTATAATACCAGCACCGGCCATTATACCAGATACCGAGTATACTGTAACATCAATTACGGTAATTCTCCTGCGATACTTTTTAATTTTTATTTCATACTCATCAATGAGTGTTTTGAGTTTTGTTAAGAACTCTTTGACGGTATCATAGCGATATTGCGATGACGGAATCATATTATTTTAAAATCTCAAGTGGTTTCTAATTGTTTAAAATTCTAATTTAGATCAGCTACAAACTCCATGTACCATACAAATGATGTCTTATTTAAATTAGGATCAGTGCTTGTTATTGTAAATCGTTTGTATTCATCTAGGTCAATAGTCGTTGAAATCACGTTGTTGTATCCATATGAAGTCGATGATGATATATTAAACTGATTCAGTGACACTATTGTTAATCGATAAATACCCTTCTTTGACACAGTGAGAGTTATTGTATTCTTTTTAGGTTCCCAATCTAATGATCCAGAGAGAACTGTGTATATCATATTTATGATATTCCTCTCATGAGGAATCTTTATTCTTTCAAGTAGCGGAAGATTGTCTGTTTTAAATTTTGTAATATCCTCGATAGATTTTTTAATATTACTAATGTTATCTCTAATAATATTAAATCCAGCATCATTAATATTTTTAATATTGGATTTAATTTCATCAAAATTGGATTTAATTTCAGCGAGAGATGGAGAGGTTACCGCTGGTGTTCCAAAAAATTTATTGATAATATTTCTACGAAGGGAAGTATATGCTGTTATATGTTTTTCAAGTTCTTCATTTAAATTTTTTAATGCATCTGTGATTGTAGAAACAAGTACACCTGGTTTGAGTTTTCCATCATTTGAATATAACACTATTGTATCTTCAACGACGTCACGTCTTCGTATTAAGACATCATCCAATGAAACATTACTAGATTTCAATTTGCCCTGGCGATCTTGAAATACAACTATTTCCCCAGGATCTACACTTGACAAATTTAATGTCTCGGCGATTTCATCTTCGATTATTTTTTTTACACTTTCCACATCGAATTTACTATCGGTTTCTGTTTTTTTTGATTCTGATAAAGGTCGTCCCCAAATATCAATCATTATACGAAAACGCTACGTTTTTCTAAATCATAACGCTATCGTTTTTGCCATTGCCTGCTAGTATATTCATTAACAACAACTTGTGGTGGTTTCCTTGGAAATTTAGATATCTCTGCAAGGAAGTTTAATACTTCACGACCGCATATCGGTGGATCATTTAACTGTTGTGTTGGTAGCGTGGAATAAAAAATTGGAGATGACTTTGTTATTGTGGATACATATCGCATGAATTCTTTTGGTGGAGCTAATCCATATGAATCAAAATAGACAATTCCACGTGGATCAATTGCATATGCGACTCAATGAGTTCCTTTTCCGCTGCTGTTATCGAGATTGATAATACCCGTTTCATTTTTCATTGGTTTTGACGATAATTGATCTCTCATGAAAACTCCTCTAAAGTTTTTTATTGATAATGATTTTACAGCATCAATTAAATCAAAATTGGACATTGGTGAAAATCCTAGGGATTTTTCCACTAATAAGCCGTTCCTGGTATTCTTAGGCCCGTGCCCTTGTACCAATTGTATGGGGTTCCTGGTAGTCTTAGACCCTTTCCTTTTTTTATAGCCTTTCCCAGTAGCTTTTTTCAGGGCCATTCCTGCAGCAGTACCAACGGCTCCTAACGCTGCCGCCTTCTCAACCGCTGGGGCAGCCGCTGCAATCAATGCTGGAATAGCAGCTAACAGTGGGAATATACCACCTGATTTTATCATACTGGCGATTGCTGCTTTCGAAAAATCAATTTGAACTCCTCGTTTGTTCTTTAGCGCATCATTGAAATGTTTTATTTGACGATCTGTCAATGATAATTTATGTGCACCACCGGACATTTGAGTGGGTTTCAGCGTTATTGTAGTTCCACATTCTTTAGCAGACTTTGATTTCAATTTCTTGACCTGACCATCAGTCAACTGGACATTAACAATACTATATGTCATTCTATTCTAAAATGTATTTTACACTTTCAATTGATCTTATTGTGAAAATCCTAACTACATGTTTGGAAAATCAAAGATTTTCTACTGGTGCATCAATAAGTCTCATTCGTCCGCCAACTCCTTCTAACAACATTGATTTATCACTGAGAATGACAGCAACTGCTCTATAATCAGCTATAGCAACAGGGCGTTGTACCCGAGCTTGGAAGTATATATCAACAACAGATTGTCTCATCATGTCAAGATGTTCCAATGAAAAGTAATAAATCGGATAGTGTTTTTCAAAATCAATTTGCGATATTTGCAAACCAGTATCAACATTTTGATCACGACCCATATACGACAATATGTATG